>OY735217.1:44095655-44173155 GCA_963457665.1 Thysanoteuthis rhombus | reverse complement strand
GCTTGTTGTTAAAGATTACTCCGGATGTTTCAGACGCTTTCTGTATCAGAATGTTGTTAATCCATCAGCTGTTTGTGGTGTGTTTCTTCTCGGGGAGTATTATTTTCCTACTTTCATCTGCCCCCTAGCATTTGGGTTTACCTTTTCTATGACCTCAGTTATTTATGTTTAGTTCTTAGTATATTCTTGCAGAGTTTGCATCTATATATCTGAGATAATTATGAGAAGGTGATCAGGTTCTTTATGAAGTAGATAGGAGTATAATAATACTAATAATGCTAATAGTAATGCTACTACTACTATTAGAAAAATAAGATAGCTATGGTAGTTGATTTTTGTATTCCTTTATGTGGGGTGTTAAATTATTTTTTTAATAGAAATTTTGTGCAGTGCCGCCATTTTACAGAAAACCGGAAAACTGTATAAGATTTGTGCTTTCAATCAATGAGACTCTCCGATAAATTTTTTAAAGTATCTGTTTTCGGGGAAGAAACATGTCTAGTTCGTTGGGATTTTTTGTGAGGGGGCTATACTCGCGCTCTATCTATAATGCTGACCTGGGCCCTTACTTTACGTCAGTTGTTACTATCGATACGAAATGAATTCTTTCGGGTATTCGTTTCATTTTCAATCATATTCTGAAAAATTGATTTTTTAAAAAAAGATTTCAGACGTTCGAAGGATACGGGGAAAGTGAGTTTCTTGTTCAGCATTACAGTCACATCGAAAATTGCATCCCCGAACCAAAATTATTTTTCTTAACAACTGATACTTCTCCAAAGATAAACAGATGTGTTATTGACAAAAAAATCTTCGGAAAAGAACATTTTGATACGTTTTTGCTTTTACTGGTAAGAGAAATCGTAACTCAAAGATCAACTAAAGTGAACCAACAGCAGCAGTAGCCTATCAGCACCTTTGATTGGAAATTGACCTTCTCAGAGATTTGCCAGACATCTCCATCATGGGAACAACGGAGCCAGTACTTTCTGATCTTGTATAGTTCGTCATACCATCTTATATTTTAACCGACCACAGCTTCACATGTGATCTCTGGATATTCATGTGAGTCGTGATGTTTATCGCTTGCCTGACATTCTTGCTACATTGCCACTTGAGTTTTCTAATGGATTCTGTTACATCTCTTACTCCTGTTTTTTCTCTGACATTCTGTGCTGTTTCATGGTCTCTCTATGTGATTTGAGCATGGGTCGCTCCTGTGCGCGTTGAATGGTCCTCAGTTTGAGGGTTAATCTTTTGGTAAAGTTCCATATTTTAGCTCCGTAGGCGATCATCAGAGGGATGCATTGGTTGTAGACCCTCTTTTTTAAGGATTAATGGGATTTTCTTCAAGATTGAGTTTGCTTTACCGAAAGCTTGCTAACTATGAGTGATTATTCACACGATTTCTTCTTTTAAGGGTTTCATGGAGATTCGTTGTCCTACTTGGATGAAGTGGTCTACTTCCTTCAGCTGATTGAGCTTGGGGGTTTCCACTAAGTCAAAAGCCTTCTTGAAGCAAATGGTATTTTATATTCTGCTGCTTTCTCTCTCAGCTTATTAACCGAATGGAAATGGTCGATGATAGACTAGCGGTGATGAGGTTGGTTATCACTTTGGTAAAAGGTTTGTAGATGCAGTTGAGTAAACTTATTGGCTTATAGTAGTTTAGGTGTTTTGGGTTCTCCTTTTTTATATAACAACATTATGATCGCAGTGTTCTTATCTTTTGATAGTTTACTCTGAAGTATAAGTTGGATTGAATGGATAATTTCCTGGAGCTGACTTTACCTGCTTTTTAGATCGTAAGTCGCAGGGGGCCTTCCTTTCTTTGTTTGATGGTTTGCTTCACTTCTCTTGGAGTAGCTTCAGGGAAATCTTCGAATGGATTACTACTACGTCTGGCTGATTATTCTGTGTCTCTTGTTTGGAGGAATAGAGTTTTTTTGTAGAAGTTTGGGGCACGTTCGACAATTCAGTCTCTATCGGTTCTTAAATCTCCATTTTTTCGAGCACACTAGCGATTTGATTTCTTCCTGTACTGGGAATTTTTCTAATAGTTCTGAAGCCTCTGCCTTTTTCAAAAATGCTTCCAATGACTGCTGTCATGTATCTTCTTTCACCTTCTCTTTGTTTATTTTGGATGGTTCTGTTTAGTTTAGTTGCTTCGATCTTTTCCGTTGCTGTGGCTGGATTTAGACTTTTGCGTTTTCTATGAGATTCTTCGTTTCTTTTGGAAATTTATTGATGGTTTATTTGGCAACTTCTGTTAGGGAGGTTGTTATTTTGTTGTTCAGCTCATCTGTTTCAGAGAGAAGTTTATATCTATTTTTCAGATTGAGCTTAAAGAATCGAGTAAGCTTAGCGGTTGCAGTTTGGCACGAAACAGTTTCTCGCATTCTTTCTTGGTGTTAATTTGAATTTCACATCTGATCATTCTGTGATCACTTTCTAAATTGACTTTGGATCTTGACATTTTTGACAGTTTTATTTTTGCCTGCGAGGATGTAGGCGATTTCGTTCTTGGTTTCATGATTGGGGTTGCTCCAAGCCAATTCTCTATTGGGTTTCTTTTTGAAAGTGTTCATGATTTTGAGCTCGTTCGCTGTCGCAAAGTTATCAGAATCTTCTTCCCTTTCATTCCATATCTTATATATAAACTTGACAATGCAGTTTTTATAGCCTTCTCCTATTTGAAGTTTCCCATTGTAGTAGTCGAAAAAAATGAAAATTTTCAAAAATGGCTTCTCAAATCTTTTTCATGCGCGACTGATGAGACAATTTCACAATAACCACCAACAAGAGTAAATATCTGTATTGAATCATTCATATATATATATATATATATATATATATATATATATATATATATATATATATATATATATATATATATATATATATATATATATAAACTGTTTGTGTGTACGTGTGAGTGTAAAATTATCCCGTTTTTAAACATAAGCCCCCTTTTTAACTTTGCTCCCCATTTTCTAACTTTAGCCGCTTTTGTGATATTAAGCCCCTTTTTTGCTTTTAAATAAATCCCACTTTTTTCAACTATAACTGCTTTTTTTCAACTAACGGTTATGTTACTGCCCTTTGGACCTTTTGAGGCATATGAACCAATTTTTCAGATCCCAATTTAGTAACGTTATTGGGAGGTGCATATTTTTTTCTTGGTGGAAAGATCCGCCTTATCATATTTGTTTTTCTTTTCACCGTTTCTCTTTCTTATGATTGTTCTATTCGTAATATAGAATCATTCACCCGACGGGCAGAAATACTAAAGTGTTTGTCTAGCAAATCCTTTTTCTTACCACGTTTAAAGCTCTACTAAATGTTTTTGTATCGAGCACTTTTATGAAATAGCCCTACTACACATCGTATTTTGAATAACAGATTTATATTTATATATATATATATATATATATATATATATATATATATATATATATATATATATATATATATATATATCCAACAATCTATCTATGTTTATGGTTGTGCATGTACGCACAGTGGATATCAGTGTCTGAGTTAGCACATGTACTCCTGAGACGGTCATCAATTTTTGTTTGTACAAGCGCAAACTGGTTTATTTACGCTTTTTTAGTTAGTATTATTTCTAATCACTCTATTGTTATGGTTTGTAATGAGTTTATTAAAATTTCCGGCACAACTACAGCCAATTTTCAGTTTGTTCTTGTTAAATATTTTATTTAGAGGGTTGCCAAGGGAAAGGTATTTTTCTATTAATTGGATGAATATTTTTCCTGAGTTGGTTTTTACTTGTAGGTTGAATGGTGGGGTATACCAGATGATTTTTGTACCTCATTTATTTTTCTGCTGTCGCTATGTTTTTTCAATTGAATTTGACGTTTTTTTTTAATCAAATCTAAAGTTCGTTTCAGTAAAACCGCCATTCAATTCTAGCATTGTTGAATATTGTTTTATTTGAGGAATTATTTATTAGTCTAGTTTCCATTGATTTGGGGATCTTTTTAATCGTTTTGTTTGGGTGGTCATTTAGGTGCTTGGATATTGCTTGCTGTATTTTTTGTTTTATTGAATGGGGATGTATGTCTGTTGGTGGTCATAAATTACAAACCAGGATGGTTGGGTGTGAGTGTTTTCGTTATCAATAAGTGGTTGTTCTACCAATATAATTATCTTAGACACGAGGACACAGAAAAAAAACAATATGATCAAATAACCCATTAAGGTCAAATAAAAGGGAACCTTAATATTGGGAGATAGATTTAAATAAGAATAAAATACTCTCAGAGAGGAAACATACCACAAAATTTCTGATATAACAACCATTTTCTAATTATGAAAGTATACACAGCGTACCCCCTGGTTTGTAAATTATAACCACTAACAGACATAAATCCCAATTAAATAAAACAAAAAATACATCAAGCAACCATTAATTAAAAGACATATAAATAGTATATAATTAAGAATATAAATTTAAAAATGAATGTTCAAAAAGTCCCTACTACCTAGAATAATAGACACCTCAATGTCCCAAAAAGGAATCTGAATTAAGCCAAATCATTCGCCTGAAGAAGCCCAAACAGGGCTGAAACATAAACGCGTTTGTTTAGTGAATCCCTACTTCATTATATATATATATATATATATATATATATATATATATATATATATAAATATGATATCGAAAATACTACTTTTTTTTCAAGGAATTTTGATATACATTTTCAATATATATATATATATATATATATATATATATATATATATATATATATATATATATATCTTTCCATCTACCCATCCATTCAACTATCTATCTATCTTATATATATTTATATATTCATCAATTTATCTATCCATGTATCTATCAATCTATCCATCAATCTATTTATCCGATTCTAGACGTCAAGTATCAATATTCGTGTGGAAACCAGTACTTCTTGTTTGATTGTTCAATACAAATCTAAGGCGTTGGTTTAACTTGCTTATAAGATATCGTATTATTCGTAATGTATGTGATTATCATGCTAAAAATTCTGAATGTGTGCCTCTTGGTGATCTTACAAATTTCAAAAAAGTGTAGTCAAATATGGTGATATTTCAATCTTTGTGTACATCATCTTCCAAACACGTGGAAACTTGAGTATAAATATAACCAAATAGATAAAAAGTAAGTCAATTACAAAGAAACGGGGTTAATCAAACCTTCTAATGGTATTTTATTAATTCAATTTCATTAGTTTCTATTTACATGATCGACACGAATATGAAGTAACCTCTGTTGACCTTTGAAATGGTCAATTTAAGGCCATGTCAATTTTGCATTTTCAAATCTAACGGAGACAGTTGCACCTTATAGGCTCCAAATCTATGTTCAATGGTAACTTGGCCTTATGATGAACATTTGATAAGTGACACTGACCTCTGATCTCCTCACGATGAATAATGATGTTAATCTTATCGTCAAGTTACTTATGTACACAAATTGGCGTAAGGTGCAGCCGTCTCTCTCAAATTTCAAAATGCTAAAATAACCTTTAGAGATCCATGTTTCAGCTCCATAGGTTATCAAAAAATAACTCGTAAGGCAGAAAGAAAACAAATAACCAATGTGATTGAGGGTAATGGGACATAACAGCAAACAGGTACTGGATTGTCGAGCGTGTCCAGGGATTCTACAAAAACCTCTATCCCCCAAAATAAGTAACGCAGAAAAATGAACAAAATGTACAAATCCAGAGCAAACAATCCGAAGTTACTCCGGAACAGAAGGAAGCTATCAAACAAAAAAAGAAAGGAAAGGTCCCAGGACCAGTTATCGTCACCATCGACCTACTAAAAAAAACAAGTAAAGTTTGACTTTGAATATTGACTTGAAGCTAGCCACCCTATTAAACTTATGCCTCAAAGTAAAGTCCCAGAAGATACAACAGCGTATTCAAAATGCCTTTATATAAAAAAAAAGGGACCCAAAAGATCTCAAAAACTACAGGCCGATAAGTCTACTCAACTGAATCTACAAACTTTTCACCCAAAGTAATCATCAACCGAATCACCAAAATACAATATATCAAATGATATTAGATGTACATTTTCGGAATTTTTTCATTGCAAAATTTCTGACAATGTCATCAGCGACCATCTTATTTTAAATCTTGAAAGTGTATATAGATATTATTGTGACATCCACAGACAACTGTTTCGATGTGTAACATCTCTTCTGTGTGGCTATATACTTTATCCCATCCAGTACTGCGAGGTAAAATTGAAACCTCACATCGGACCCGGAGGCCGATAACCTGCCTCTGGACTACGGAACTGGGTGGATTGTAAGACTGAATTTAAGCAATATATTGATTTACGTATATATATATATATATATATATATATATATATATATATATATATATATATATATATATATATATATATATATATATATATATATATGTGTGTGTGTGTGTGTGTGTGTGTGTGTGTGTGTGTGTGTGTGTGTACATACAATATCATATCATACATAGATATTACAGAGAGATTAGTCATCTTATCTAAAATATTCATATTATTATCAATTTTATCAGAGCGTAGGACCTCTTATTGCTTGGAATTTCCTGAGTTCTTGTATTAAATAAATCATTTCTCTTTTATATACAGTTAATTCAAATATCCAACGCTTTAAATTTCGACGTTTGACCGATGCATTTTTTTCAACTTTAAAAGCTGCCTGAGATGGCCCTGGAAGACTAAATTATTTCAAACAACAGGACCCAGGCCATTTAAATACCTAATTTAATGGTCGAATATTCAAATTTAAAGTATTCATTTCTTTCTAGATGATGATAACTTTTAAAATGTATCTCAAACAAGCTTTGGAAACATACGTTCTTTCGTCAATGTTCGTATTTATGATGAAATATTTGTTGAATGAAAAATGAATTGAATAACATATATTTCCGTAGCCATATGTTGATATTCAAAGTAAGCAGTTGAATATAAAAAATTAGCATCTTCTAGCCCAGACATCTTCATATTCACTCGTTTATTTTTTGAGTTCATTTGAATTAAGAGTTAACTGCTATCATCTTCGATTGTTTTATGCTAAAATGTTGCATTGTGGGATTTTTCCGTGGGGTCTTTTTTTTTATATAATTAGTTTTTATCATCTATTCTACATTCTGTTGATAAACTATTGATGTAAGAACTTGTTGATATAACAGCCCTACAAAGAGAAAAAAATCAGTGATTTCTGCGCAATAAAAACCACATTGAAGAGATTGGTGTGTTATGCAGTTTCCTTTATCGATGAATATGAAAACTGCACAATTATACTATACAATTATCCAATTTATAGTTCAAGTCCGGAGACTGGGAGTCAAATTGAGTACTTTCGGCATTCGTTGGTACATTTAGTCACATGCACGAAATATTTGGTACTTTTTATATCTTATAACAAATATTTTTGATTACTTTGTATTTCAACCTTGATTTCCTGTCCATCTCCAATCTCCTACACGACCCCTTCTACAGATGTTTTTTTTTTAATTTTCGGAGAAAAGGCTTTTCCGAACGTTTTGGTCCTTATTCTGACGAGATTGCTGATTTGTTTGTTCCTATGCTCTTAGCCATACAGTTTTTATCTGCAGACTTGCTAATTATCATCAGTATTCCACCAATACCCCCTCTAAAATATCTTTTTTAATTTTGGGGAAAAAAAATGTTTTTCGAGATTTTTGGGTCTTATTCTTGACACGTTTATTAATAAATAACATGTTGAATTTAGATGTATCTTTTACCCTATTTTGGATGTTTTCCAGCAGATGTCTGTGATGTTATAAATAGAGTTTACTTTCACCATATTTTTTCTTCGATGGATTTTTTTTTTACCTGACTTCAAATTTTGACGCTGCACTAGTTCAATAGTTGATTGTGATGGCGAGTTGCACAGCTGAAGCCAACGGAATACTTTCGTTATTGAACAAGATTGAAGAGAAAAATCAATGCATCTTTACAAAGAGATTGTCTATCTTAAGAGCTGGAAAAAGCAAAAAAAGGGTATATATATATATATATATATATATATATATATATATATATATATATATATATATATATATATATATATATATATCAATTAACAATAATAATTATATATATTTATACATATATATACATATATATACATACATATATATATATATATATATATATATATATATATATATATATATATATCCCTAACAGAATTACACAATAGCAACATGATAGATAAAAGGACGCAAATTATACTGAAACCCTCTTCCACTCTTATGCACTACATTCTAACTCTAAATAGCTTCAACTTCAACAATAGACACTTCCTCCAGGTGAAAGGCTGCGCCATGGGCACATTAGCGGCCCCATCCTATGCTAATATCTTCATGGGTAAATTTGAAGAAACCTACATTTACCCAGAGATATATAACGACGGCATTTTTTATGGTAGATATATAGACGACATTTTTTTCATATATACAGGCGAAAAAACAAAACTAGATAATTTCTTTATACATATAAACTCGGCATATGACTCTATTAAGTTTGACTTCACGACATCCACTGACTCCATAGCCTTCTTAGACACCTGCATATACATAGATGACAAAAGAAACCTCCAAACTACCCTCTACACTAAACCCGCGGACACCCACAATTACCTCCACTCTAAATCAGCCAATCCCTAACACTTAAAAAGAAGCCTACCATTTCCTCAAGCCCTTAGAATTTGAAGAATCTGCTCTACTAATAGTGAACTGAACAGGCACAAACATAACCTAATATGATACTTCACCCAACGAGGTTATCCGCTAGATGACACTAAAAACCAAATAAAAAAAGCAACTGGAATACCCAGAGATGAAACCCTTTTACTGTCCCACAATAACAAACTCAACCGCATACCCCTTATAACAACCTTCAACAACACACTCCCACCCTTAGCACACATCATCAATAAGAGATGGAACATTCTCACGATCAAAACAGATCTAAGAGAAACATTCACAGACCCATGTGTCATCGCCTACTGCAGACCCAAAAACATCAGAGACATTATTAGTAACAATAATATCGTTAACAATAAAGTCGTACACAAAAATACACCTAGAACAATTAAATTCTGCACACCTTGCAACATAAGAAACAGTCTATGTTGCAACCACCTCAAGCACACCAACACATTCACAAGCACCACCACAAAAGAGAGTTACCACATATACCACAATAGCAACTGCCGCAGTAAGAACATTATATACCTTCTAGAGTGCAATAGATGTAAGTTACAGTACATTGGCAAGTCCGAGTGGCAATTTAATATTAGACTCAACAATTATAGACATAGGATTAAGTCAAAAAATAATCGTAGCCCACTCCCTGTAGAACTACACTTTTGCACACCTGACCACAATTTTGCCACTGATGCTAGCTTCACCATCATAGAAAAAATAGAAAAAACTACTCCAATTGACATAACTAAAGTTCTAGAGAAACACGAAGATATGTGGATCAACAAACTTAAAACCCTATATCCTAATAGATTAAACACTAAACTGAACAACCCTCATCACACAGAACCCTAATACACAAAACTCCTACCATTAATATCCTCACACCCACATCTAAGATACATTCAATAATGGAAGCTTCAAAGTCACCCAGACCCATAGGAAAAATTTCACCTTAGCCTGTTATCACCCCTGTCCAAATCATAACCAACACATTTTCAATAACTTCTAAGGTTGATACCTATGTAGCTCCTCCATTTACACTACCCCTAACATACCAAAAAATCTAACTCCACATCACTCCCCAAGACCAACTGCTACTGCTTAACCAAAGACCTGATACCTTACTGGACATTCTCCCACTCAGCAAGAGGCCTCCTGTGGCCCTGACAACATAATTTACCCACAATGCATAGCTCCTGACAATGGACTCTGGTTCCACATGGGAAATTTTAATACACACTCACAAAGCACACAATACTGATGATGGGCAGAATCCCGAAACATGTATGGACAATTTACTTATAAGGATTAATAAACCTTACCTCCAAACACCTCACTCCCGAGTCTGTCTCACTCTCTACAGTACACATTATATATATATATATATATGTATAATATATATATATATATATATATTATTGTTAATCGATATGTAATCCCACGGTAATAATTATAAATTGCGTTACATTAGAAAATAGAATAAACAATCGAAAAAAATGCGGTGGAACCAGCGATCGATGGGGTAGCTGCTCCAAAGTAGCATTGCTCTTACCATTGAGCTAAACAGTCGCCACCAATGCAAAAGCCAAAATAACTGCTCTTACTCAAAATGTTTTTGTTCATTTATTGTTTATATCTGGCCTATGTATTGTCATTTCGTTAAGGATCTTCAGAAACTTTTTAACAAAAATTGAACGCCGATTTTGATAGATATTCTGAAAGAAAGCAAGGTTTATTAATTCATGATTTTATTGAAAACGGAACATTTTGAACAAATGATTGTAATAAAAATATCTGTTTATGTCCTAGAAAATATCTGTCTTTTCCAGGTATCAAAATATATTCCGTAAAGTCAAACTCCCTGTGCTGTCTTCATAATTGCAATTCGTCTGCCTTCCGATTGTAAGACTTGAGAGATGGTAAAAAAAAGAGATATGATGACGTCATGTCTGAATGAACTCCATTGCAATTGGTCAGGATAGAAGTGAAATCATACATGATCATGGCCCGTCAATAAAGACTTTTTGTTGTGTTTCTATTTAAATGATCACGTTCGTGAAAATCATCCTTCTGATGTCATCATATTGATTTCTTCAAGGCTAAAATCTGACGTTCTCATTCATTTATTTACATTCATATTCATATTCATTTTTTGTTTTCTTCTATATCCTGTTGTCTTTATATCTTAGATATTTTGAATGATTTTAGAAAGTTCTCTTTACTTCTTTTTCTGGGTTTATTTATTTAAAATAAGATCAGATTAAAGGTAAAGTGATCTCCGTTTCTAAGTAAATCACAGGCAATTACGTTCAGTTTAATTTGAGAAAAGATTTTCCATAATTGTCAGTGATAAGCTTTTTGTGTTAATCTTCTAAAATTTAATTTAGTACATGAAGTATTATCAAATATTATGATTAATTTTTGCTATTATTTACCTTCATCTTAATGGTTTAGTTGCGATAGAAAGCAACAACAATTAAAATAAAAGTAAAGGGTACCAAAGTTATTGATAATGATGTATATCAATGTTCTGGGATCGAATCCATATAGGTGCAACACCTTTCTTCTTTGCTTCCGAAGTAAGTGGCAGATTAAATATTTGGCAAAGTGGCAGATTAACTATTTGGCAAAGTAAGCTTTAACTTCCTCCCAAGGCCTGTGGAGAATTACCCGTAACACTGAGTATATTATCTTTCTTTCTTACTCGATTTCAAGACCAGCGAAGGATTAACAATCAATCTGGGTAGAATTATTTTTGCAACAATAAAAAAAAAAACACCGCATTTTTGCTGTTGATGTTGTTGTTGTTGTTGTTTCTTTTCCTATTGAGTTTTGACTTTATTTTTCTATATTACAACAATGATGAATGGAAGAGGATGATAACTGAAAACCACTGCATCCTTTCTTTGTTATTGTTTCTTTTCCTATTGAGTTTTGACTTTATTTTTCTATGTTACAACAATGATGAATGGCAGAGGATGATAACTGAAAACCACTGCATCCTTTCTTTATTATTGTTTCTTTTCCTATTGAGTTTTGACTTTATTTTTCTATATTACAACAATGATGAATGGCAGAAAATGATCACTGAAAACCACTGCATCCTTTCTTTATGATTGTTTCTTTTCCTATTGAGTTTTGACTTTATTTTTCTATATTACAACAATGATGAATGGCAGAGGATGATAACTGAAAACCACTGCATCCTTTCTTTATTATTGTTTCTTTTCCTATTGAGTTTTGACTTTATTTTTCTATATTACAACAATGATGAATGGAAGAGGATGATAACTGAAAACCACTGCATCCTTTCTTTGTTATTGTTTCTTTTCCTATTGAGTTTTGACTTTATTTTTCTATGTTACAACAATGATGAATGGCAGAGGATGATAACTGAAAACCACTGCATCCTTTCTTTATTATTGTTTCTTTTCCTATTGAGTTTTGACTTTATTTTTCTATATTACAACAATGATGAATGGCAGAAAATGATCACTGAAAACCACTGCATCCTTTCTTTATGATTGTTTCTTTTCCTATTGAGTTTTGACTTTATTTTTCTATATTACAACAATGATGAATGGCAGAGGATGATAACTGAAAACCACTGCATCATTTCTTTATGATTGTTTCTTTTCCTATTGAGTTTTGACTTTATTTTTCTATATTACAACAATGATGAATGGCAGAGGATGATAACTGAAAACCACTGCATCCTTTCTTTATGATTGTTTCTTTTCCTATTGAGTTTTGACTTTATTTTTCTATATTACAACAATGATGAATGGCAGAAGATGATAACTGAAAACCACTACATCCTTTCTTTATGATTGTTTCTTTTCCTATTGAGTTTTGACTTTATTTTTCTATATTACAACAATGATGAATGGCAGAGGATGATAACTGAAAACCACTGCATCCTTTCTTTATGATTGTTTCTTTTCCTATTGAGTTTTGACTTTATTTTTCTATATTACAACAATGATGAATGGCAGAAAATGATCACTGAAAACCACTGCATCCTTTCTTTATGATTGTTTCTTTTCCTATTGAGTTTTGACTTTATTTTTCTATATTACAACAATGATGAATGGCAGAGGATGATAACTGAAAACCACTGCATCCTTTCTTTATGATTGTTTCTTTTCCTATTGAGTTTTGACTTTATTTTTCTATATTACAACAATGATGAATGGCAGAGGATGATAACTGAAAACCACTGCATCCTTTCTTTATGATTGTTTCTTTTCCTATTGAGTTTTGACTTTATTTTTCTATATTACAACAATGATGAATGGCAGAAAATAATAACTGAAACCACTGCATCCTTTCTTTATTATTGTTTCTTTTCCTACTGAGTTTGGACTTTATTTTTGTATGGAGAACCAATCATAAATGCAAGATGACAATAACTGTAAACAAAACATTCAGATTCCCTTATCTTGTTATTTTTTCTATTGATTTTTTACTTTTTGTTTGTATGTAACAGCAATGATTGATGGAAGATGACTATAAATGTAAACCACAGCATTCAGTTGTTCTTTTGTAGTTTCTTTTTCTATTGATTTTTTACTTTTGGTTTGTATGTAACAGCAATGATTGATGGAAGATGACTATAAATGTAAACCACAGATTCTAATTGTTCTTTTGTAGTTTCTTTTTCTATTGATTTTTTACTTTTGGTTTGTATGTAACAGCAATGATTGATGGAAGATGACTATAAATGTAAACCACAGAATATAATTGTTCTTTTGTAGTTTCTTTTTCTATTGATTATTTACTTTTGGTTTGTATGTAACAGCAATGATTGATGGAAGATGACTATAAATGTAAACCACAGAATCTAATTGTTCTTTTGTAGTTTCTTTTTCTATTGAATTTTTACTTTTGGTTTGTATGTAACAGCAATGATTGATGGAAGATGACTATAAATGTAAACCACAGAATCTAATTGTTCTTTTGTAGTTTCTTTTTCTATTGATTTTTTACTTTTGGTTTGTATGTAACAGCAATGATTGATGGAAGATGACTATAAATGTAAACCACAGAATCTAATTGTTCTTTTGTAGTTTCTTTTTCTATTGATTTTTTACTTTTGGTTTGTATGTAACAGCAATGATTGATGGAAGATGACTATAAATGTAAACCACAGAATCTAATTGTTCTTTTGTAGTTTCTTTTTCTATTGATTTTTTACTTTTGGTTTGTATGTAACAGCAATGATTGATGGAAGATGACTATAAATGTAAACCACAGAATCTAATTGTTCTTTTGTAGTTTCTTTTTCTATTGATTTTTTACTTTTGGTTTGTTTGTAACAGCAATGATTGATGGAAGATGACTATAAATGTAAACCACAGAATCTAATTGTTCTTTTGTAGTTTCTTTTTCTATTGATTTTTTACTTTTGGTTTGTATGTAACAGCAATGATTGATGGAAGATGACTATAAATGTAAACCACAGAATCTAATTGTTCTTTTGTAGTTTCTTTTTCTATTGATTTTTTACTTTTGGTTTGTATGTAACAGCAATGATTGATGGAAGATGACTATAAATGTAAACCACAGAATCTAATTGTTCTTTTGTAGTTTTTTTTTCTATTGATTTTTTACTTTTGGTTTGTATGTAACAGCAATGATTGATGGAAGATGACTATAAATGTAAACCACAGAATCTAATTGTTCTTTTGTAGTTTCTTTTTCTATTGATTTTTTACTTTTGGTTTGTATGTAACAGCAATGATTGATGGAAGATGACTATAAATGTAAACCACAGAATCTAATTGTTCTTTTGTAGTTTCTTTTTCTATTGATTTTTTACTTTTGGTTTGTTTGTAACAGCAATGATTGATGGAAGATGACTATAAATGTAAACCACAGAATCTAATTGTTCTTTTGTAGTTTCTTTTTCTATTGATTTTTTACTTTTGGTTTGTATGTAACAGCAATGATTGATGGAAGATGACTATAAATGTAAACCACAGAATCTAATTGTTCTTTTGTAGTTTCTTTTTCTATTGATTTTTTACTTTTGGTTTGTATGTAACAGCAATGATTGATGGAAGATGACTATAAATGTAAACCACAGAATCTAATTGTTCTTTTGTAGTTTCTTTTTCTATTGATTTTTTACTTTTGGTTTGTTTGTAACAGCAATGATTGATGGAAGATGACTATAAATGTAAACCACAGAATCTAATTGTTCTTTTGTAGTTTCTTTTTCTATTGATTTTTTACTTTTGGTTTGTATGTAACAGCAATGATTGATGGAAGATGACTATAAATGTAAACCACAGAATCTAATTGTTCTTTTGTAGTTTCTTTTTCTATTGATTTTTTACTTTTGGTTTGTATGTAACAGCAATGATTGATGGAAGATGACTATAAATGTAAACCACAGAATCTAATTGTTCTTTTGTAGTTTCTTTTTCTATTGATTTTTTACTTTTGGTTTGTTTGTAACAGCAATGATTGATGGAAGATGACTATAAATGTAAACCACAGAATCTAATTGTTCTTTTGTAGTTTCTTTTTCTATTGATTTTTTACTTTTGGTTTGTATGTAACAGCAATGATTGATGGAAGATGACTATAAATGTAAACCACAGAATCTAATTGTTCTTTTGTAGTTTCTTTTTCTATTGATTTTTTACTTTTGGTTTGTATGTAACAGCAATGATTGATGGAAGATGACTATAAATGTAAACCACAGAATCTAATTGTTCTTTTGTAGTTTTTTTTTCTATTGATTTTTTACTTTTGGTTTGTATGTAACAGCAATGATTGATGGAAGATGACTATAAATGTAAACCACAGAATCTAATTGTTCTTTTGTAGTTTCTTTTTCTATTGATTTTTTACTTTTGGTTTGTATGTAACAGCAATGATTGATGGAAGATGACTATAAATGTAAACCACAGCATTCAGTTGTTCTTTTGTAGTTTCTTTTTCTATTGATTTTTTACTTTTTGTTTGTATGTAACAGCAATGATTGATGGAAGATGACTATAAATGTAAACCACAGAATCTAATTGTTCTTTTGTAGTTTCTTTTTCTATTGATTTTTTACTTTTGGTTTGTATGTAACAGCAATGATTGATGTAAGATGACTATAAATGTAAACCACAGAATCTAATTGTTCTTTTGTAGTTTCTTTTTCTATTGATTTTTTACTTTTGGTTTGTATGTAACAGCAATGATTGATGGAAGATGACTATAAATGTAAACCACAGAATCTAATTGTTCTTTTGTAGTTTCTTTTTCTATTGATTTTTTACTTTTTGTTTGTATGTAACAGCAATGATTGATGGAAGATGACTATAAATGTAAACCACAGAATCTAATTGTTCTTTTGTAGTTTCTTTTTCTATTGATTTTTTACTTTTGGTTTGTATGTAACAGCAATGATTGATGGAAGATGACTATAAATGTAAACCACAGAATCTAATTGTTCTTTTGTAGTTTCTTTTTCTATTGATTTTTTACTTTTGGTTTGTATGTAACAGCAATGATTGATGGAAGATGACTATAAATGTAAACCACAGAATCTAATTGTTCTTTTGTAGTTTCTTTTTCTATTGATTTTTTACTTTTGGTTTGTATGTAACAGCAATGATTGATGGAAGATGACTATAAATGTAAACCACAGAATCTAATTGTTCTTTTGTAGTTTCTTTTTCTATTGATTTTTTACTTTTTGTTTGTATGTAACAGCAATGATTGATGGAAGATGACTATAAATGTAAACCACAGAATCTAATTGTTCTTTTGTAGTTTCTTTTTCTATTGATTTTTTACTTTTGGTTTGTATGTAACAGCAATGATTGATGGAAGATGACTATAAATGTAAACCACAGAATCTAATTGTTCTTTTGTAGTTTCTTTTTCTATTGATTTTTTACTTTTGGTTTGTATGTAACAGCAATGATTGATGGAAGATGACTATAAATGTAAACCACAGAATCTAATTGTTCTTTTGTAGTTTCTTTTTCTATTGATTTTTTACTTTTGGTTTGTATGTAACAGCAATGATTGATGGAAGATGACTATAAATGTAAACCACAGCATTCAGTTGTTCTTTTGTAGTTTCTTTTTCTATTGATTTTTTACTTTTGGTTTGTATGTAACAGCAATGATTGATGGAAGATGACTATAAATGTAAACCACAGAATCTCATTGTTCTTTTGTAGTTTCTTTTTCTATTGATTTTTTACTTTTTGTTTGTATGTAACAGCAATGATTGATGGAAGATGACTATAAATGTAAACCACAGAATCTAATTGTTCTTTTGTAGTTTCTTTTTCTATTGATTTTTTACTTTTGGTTTGTATGTAACAGCAATGATTGATGGAAGATGACTATAAATGTAAACCACAGAATCTAATTGTTCTTTTGTAGTTTCTTTTTCTATTGATTTTTTACTTTTGGTTTGTATGTAACAGCAATGATTGATGGAAGATGACTATAAATGTCAACCACAGCATTCAGTTGTTCTTTTGTAGTTTCTTTTTCTATTGATTATTTACTTTTTGTTTGTATGTAACAGCAATGATTGATGGAAGATGACTATAAATGTAAACCACAGCATCGAATTGTTCTTTTGTAGTTTCTTTTTCTATTGATTATTTACTTTTTGTTTGTATGTAACAGCAATGATTGATGGAAGATGACTATAAATGTAAACCACAGCATTCAGTTGTTCTTTTGTAGTTTCTTTTTCTATTGATTTTTTACTTTTTGTTTGTATGTAACAGCAATGATTGATGGAAGATGACTATAAATGTAAACCACAGAATTTTATTGTTCTTTTGTAGTTTCTTTTTCTATTGATTTTTTACTTTTTGTTTGTATGTAACAGCAATGATTGATGGAAGATGACTATAAATGTAAACCACAGAATCTAATTGTTCTTTTGTAGTTTCTTTTTCTATTAATTTTTTACTTTTGGTTTGTATGTAACAGCAATGATTGATGGAAGATGACTATAAATGTAAACCACAGAATTTTATTGTTCTTTTGTAGTTTCTTTTCTATTGATTTTTTACTTTTGGTTTGTATGTAACAGCAATGATTGATGGAAGATGACTATAAATGTAAACCACAGAATCTAATTGTTCTTTTGTTATTTCTTTTTCTATTGATTTTTTACTTTTGGTTTGTATGTAACAGCAATGATTGATGGAAGATGACTATAAATGTAAATCACAGAATTTTATTGTTCTTTTGTAGTTTCTTTTCTATTGATTTTTTACTTTTTGTTTGTATGTAACAGCAATGATTGATGGAAGATGACTATAAATGTAAACCACAGAATATAATTGTTCTTTTGTAGTTTCTTTTTCTATTGATTATTTACTTTTGGTTTGTATGTAACAGCAATGATTGATGGAAGATGACTATAAATGTAAATCACAGAATTTTATTGTTCTTTTGTAGTTTCTTTTCTATTGATTTTTTACTTTTTGTTTGTATGTAACAGCAATGATTGATGGAAGATGACTATAAATGTAAACCACAGCATTCAGTTGTTCTTTTGTAGTTTCTTTTTCTATTGATTTTTTACTTTTGGTTTGTATGTAACAGCAATGATTGATGGAAGATGACTATAAATGTAAACCACAGCATTCAGTTGTTCTTTTGTAGTTTCTTTTTCTATTGATTTTTTACTTTTTGTTTGTATGTAACAGCAATGATTGATGGAAGATGACTATAAATGTAAACCACAGAATATAATTGTTCTTTTGTAGTTTCTTTTTCTATTGATTATTTACTTTTGGTTTGTATGTAACAGCAATGATTGATGGAAGATGACTATAAATGTCAACCACAGCATTCAGTTGTTCTTTTGTAGTTTCTTTTTCTATTGATTATTTACTTTTGGTTTGTATGTAACAGCAATGATTGATGGAAGATGACTATAAATGTAAACCACAGAATCTAATTGTTCTTTTGTAGTTTCTTTTTCTATTGATTTTTTACTTTTTGTTTGTATGTAACAGCAATGATTGATGGAAGATGACTATAAATGTAAACCACAGAATCTAATTGTTCTTTTGTAGTTTCTTTTTCTATTGATTTTTTACTTTTTGTTTGTATGTAACAGCAATGATTGATGGAAGATGACTATAAATGTAAACCACAGAATCTAATTGTTCTTTTGTAGTTTCTTTTTCTATTGATTTTTTACTTTTGGTTTGTATGTAACAGCAATGATTGATGGAAGATGACTATAAATGTAAACCACAGAATCTAATTGTTCTTTTGTAGTTTCTTTTTCTATTGATTTTTTACTTTTGGTTTGTATGTAACAGCAATGATTGATGGAAGATGACTATAAATGTCAACCACAGCATTCAGTTGTTCTTTTGTAGTTTCTTTTTCTATTGATTATTTACTTTTTGTTTGTATGTAACAGCAATGATTGATGGAAGATGACTATAAATGTAAACCACAGCATCGAATTGTTCTTTTGTAGTTTCTTTTTCTATTGATTATTTACTTTTTGTTTGTATGTAACAGCAATGATTGATGGAAGATGACTATAAATGTAAACCACAGCATTCAGTTGTTCTTTTGTAGTTTCTTTTTCTATTGATTTTTTACTTTTTGTTTGTATGTAACAGCAATGATTGATGGAAGATGACTATAAATGTAAACCACAGAATCTAATTGTTCTTTTGTAGTTTCTTTTTCTATTGATTTTTTACTTTTTGTTTGTATGTAACAGCAATGATTGATGGAAGATGACTATAAATGTAAACCACAGAATCTAATTGTTCTTTTGTAGTTTCTTTTTCTATTGATTTTTTACTTTTTGTTTGTATGTAACAGCAATGATTGATGGAAGATGACTATAAATGTAAACCACAGAATCTAATTGTTCTTTTGTAGTTTCTTTTTCTATTGATTTTTTACTTTTTGTTTGTATGTAACAGCAATGATTGATGGAAGATGACTATAAATGTAAACCACAGAATCTAATTGTTCTTTTGTAGTTTCTTTTTCTATTGATTTTTTACTTTTGGTTTGTATGTAACAGCAATGATTGATGGAAGATGACTATAAATGTAAACCACAGAATTTTATTGTTCTTTTGTAGTTTCTTTTCTATTGATTTTTTACTTTTGGTTTGTATGTAACAGCAATGATTGATGGAAGATGACTATAAATGTAAACCACAGAATCTAATTGTTCTTTTGTAGTTTCTTTTTCTATTGATTTTTTACTTTTTGTTTGTATGTAACAGCAATGATTGATGGAAGATGACTATAAATGTAAACCACAGAATCTAATTGTTCTTTTGTTATTTCTTTTTCTATTGATTTTTTACTTTTGGTTTGTATGTAACAGCAATGATTGATGGAAGATGACTATAAATGTAAATCACAGAATTTTATTGTTCTTTTGTAGTTTCTTTTCTATTGATTTTTTACTTTTTGTTTGTATGTAACAGCAATGATTGATGGAAGATGACTATAAATGTAAACCACAGCATTCAGTTGTTCTTTTGTAGTTTCTTTTTCTATTGATTTTTTACTTTTGGTTTGTATGTAACAGCAATGATTGATGGAAGATGACTATAAATGTAAACCACAGCATTCAGTTGTTCTTTTGTAGTTTCTTTTTCTATTGATTTTTTACTTTTTGTTTGTATGTAACAGCAATGATTGATGGAAGATGACTATAAATGTAAACCACAGAATATAATTGTTCTTTTGTAGTTTCTTTTTCTATTGATTATTTACTTTTTGTTTGTATGTAACAGCAATGATTGATGGAAGATGACTATAAATGTCAACCACAGCATTCAGTTGTTCTTTTGTAGTTTCTTTTTCTATTGATTATTTACTTTTGGTTTGTATGTAACAGCAATGATTGATGGAAGATGACTATAAATGTAAACCACAGAATCTAATTGTTCTTTTGTAGTTTCTTTTTCTATTGATTTTTTACTTTTTGTTTGTATGTAACAGCAATGATTGATGGAAGATGACTATAAATGTAAACCACAGAATCTAATTGTTCTTTTGTAGTTTCTTTTTCTATTGATTATTTACTTTTGGTTTGTATGTAACAGCAATGATTGATGGAAGATGACTATAAATGTAAACCACAGAATCTAATTGTTCTTTTGTAGTTTCTTTTTCTATTGATTTTTTACTTTTTGTTTGTATGTAACAGCAATGATTGATGGAAGATGACTATAAATGTAAACCACAGCATTCAGTTGTTCTTTTGTAGTTTCTTTTTCTATTGATTTTTTACTTTTTGTTTGTATGTAACAGCAATGATTGATGGAAGATGACTATAAATGTAAACCACAGAATCTAATTGTTCTTTTGTAGTTTCTTTTTCTATTGATTTTTTACTTTTTGTTTGTATGTAACAGCAATGATTGATGGAAGATGACTATAAATGTAAACCACAGCATTCAGTTGTTCTTTTGTAGTTTCTTTTTCTATTGATTTTTTACTTTTTGTTTGTATGTAACAGCAATGATTGATGGAAGATGACTATAAATGTAAACCACAGAATCTAATTGTTCTTTTGTAGTTTCTTTTTCTATTGATTTTTTACTTTTGGTTTGTATGTAACAGCAATGATTGATGGAAGATGACTATAAATGTAAACCACAGAATCTAATTGTTCTTTTGTAGTTTCTTTTTCTATTGATTTTTTACTTTTGGTTTGTATGTAACAGCAATGATTGATGGAAGATGACTATAAATGTAAACCACAGAATCTAATTGTTCTTTTGTAGTTTCTTTTTCTATTGATTATTTACTTTTGGTTTGTATGTAACAGCAATGATTGATGGAAGATGACTATAAATGTAAACCACAGAATCTAATTGTTCTTTTGTAGTTTCTTTTTCTATTGATTATTTACTTTTGGTTTGTATGTAACAGCAATGATTGATGGAAGATGACTATAAATGTAAACCACAGAATCTAATTGTTCTTTTGTAGTTTCTTTTTCTATTGATTTTTTACTTTTGGTTTGTATGTAACAGCAATGATTGATGGAAGATGACTATAAATGTAAACCACAGAATTTTATTGTTCTTTTGTAGTTTCTTTTCTATTGATTTTTTACTTTTTGTTTGTATGTAACAGCAATGATTGATGGAAGATGACTATAAATGTAAACCACAGCATCGAATTGTTCTTTTGTAGTTTCTTTTTCTATTGATTATTTACTTTTGGTTTGTATGTAACAGCAATGATTGATGGAAGATGACTATAAATGTAAACCACAGCATTCAGTTGTTCTTTTGTAGTTTCTTTTTCTATTGATTATTTACTTTTGGTTTGTATGTAACAGCAATGATTGATGGAAGATGACTATAAATGTAAACCACAGAATTTTATTGTTCTTTTGTAGTTTCTTTTCTATTGATTTTTTACTTTTTGTTTGTATGTAACAGCAATGATTGATGGAAGATGACTATAAATGTAAACCACAGCATCTAATTGTTCTTTTGTAGTTTCTTTTTCTATTGATTTTTTACTTTTTGTTTGTATGTAACAGCAATGATTGATGGAAGATGACTATAAATGTAAACCACAGCATTCAGTTGTTCTTTTGTAGTTTCTTTTTCTATTGATTTTTTACTTTTTGTTTGTATGTAACAGCAATGATTGATGGAAGATGACTATAAATGTAAACCACAGAATCTAATTGTTATTTTGTAGTTTCTTTTTCTATTGATTTTTTACTTTTGGTTTGTATGTAACAGCAATGATTGATGGAAGATGACTATAAATGTAAACCACAGAATCTAATTGTTCTTTTGTAGTTTCTTTTTCTATTGATTTTTTACTTTTTGTTTGTATGTAACAGCAATGATTGATGGAAGATGACTATAAATGTAAACCACAGCATTCAGTTGTTCTTTTGTAGTTTCTTTTTCTATTGATTTTTTACTTTTTGTTTGTATGTAACAGCAATGATTGATGGAAGATGACTATAAATGTAAACCACAGAATCTAATTGTTCTTTTGTAGTTTCTTTTTCTATTGATTTTTTACTTTTGGTTTGTATGTAACAGCAATGATTGATGGAAGATGACTATAAATGTAAACCACAGAATCTAATTGTTCTTTTGTAGTTTCTTTTTCTATTGATTTTTTACTTTTGGTTTGTTTGTAACAGCAATGATTGATGGAAGATGACTATAAATGTAAACCACAGAATCTAATTGTTCTTTTGTAGTTTCTTTTTCTATTGATTTTTTACTTTTGGTTTGTATGTAACAGCAATGATTGATGGAAGATGACTATAAATGTAAACCACAGAATCTAATTGTTCTTTTGTAGTTTCTTTTTCTATTGATTATTTACTTTTTGTTTGTATGTAACAGCAATGATTGATGGAAGATGACTATAAATGTAAACCACAGCATCGAATTGTTCTTTTGTAGTTTCTTTTTCTATTGATTTTTTACTTTTGGTTTGTATGTAACAGCAATGATTGATGGAAGATGACTATAAATGTAAACCACAGAATCTAATTGTTCTTTTGTAGTTTCTTTTCTATTGATTTTTTACTTTTTGTCTGTATGTAACAGCAATGATTGATGGAAGATGACTATAAATGTAAACCACAGAATCTAATTGTTCTTTTGTAGTTTCTTTTTCTATTGATTATTTACTTTTGGTTTGTATGTAACAGCAATGATTGATGGAAGATGACTATAAATGTAAACTACAGAATCTAATTGTTCTTTTGTAGTTTCTTTTCTATTGATTTTTTACTTTTTGTTTGTATGTAACAGCAATGATTGATGGAAGATGACTATAAATGTAAACCACAGAATCTAATTGTTCTTTTGTAGTTTCTTTTTCTATTGATTTTTTACTTTTTGTTTGTATGTAACAGCAATGATTGATGGAAGATGACTATAAATGTAAACCACAGAATCTAATTGTTCTTTTGTAGTTTCTTTTTCTATTGATTATTTACTTTTGGTTTGTATGTAACAGCAATGATTGATGGAAGATGACTATAAATGTAAACCACAGAATCTAATTGTTCTTTTGTAGTTTCTTTTTCTATTGATTATTTACTTTTGGTTTGTATGTAACAGCAATGATTGATGGAAGATGACTATAAATGTAAACAACGGCATTCAGTTGTTCTTTTGTAGTTTCTTTTTCTATTGATTTTTTACTTTTTGTTTGTATGTAACAGCAATGATTGATGGAAGATGACTATAAATGTAAACCACAGAATCTAATTGTTCTTTTGTAGTTTCTTTTTCTATTGATTTTTTACTTTTTGTTTGTATGTAACAGCAATGATTGATGGAAGATGACTATAAATGTAAACCACAGCATTCAGTTGTTCTTTTGTAGTTTCTTTTTCTATTGATTTTTTACTTTTTGTTTGTATGTAACAGCAATGATTGATGGAAGATGACTATAAATGTAAACCACAGAATCTAATTGTTCTTTTGTAGTTTCTTTTTCTATTGATTTTTTACTTTTTGTTTGTATGTAACAGCAATGATTGATGGAAGATGACTATAAATGTAAACCACAGAATCTAATTGTTCTTTTGTAGTTTCTTTTTCTATTGATTTTTTACTTTTTGTTTGTATGTAACAGCAATGATTGATGGAAGATGACTATAAATGTAAACCACAGAATCTAATTGTTCTTTTGTAGTTTCTTTTTCTATTGATTTTTTACTTTTTGTTTGTATGTAACAGCAATGATTGATGGAAGATGACTATAAATGTAAACCACAGCATTCAGTTGTTCTTTTGTAGTTTCTTTTTCTATTGATTTTTTACTTTTTGTTTGTATGTAACAGCAATGATTGATGGAAGATGACTATAAATGTAAACCACAGCATCTAATTGTTCTTTTGTAGTTTCTTTTTCTATTGATTTTTTACTTTTTGTTTGTATGTAACAGCAATGATTGATGGAAGATGACTATAAATGTAAACCACAGAATCTAATTGTTCTTTTGTAGTTTCTTTTTCTATTGATTTTTTACTTTTGGTTTGTATGTAACAGCAATGATTGTTGGAAGATGACTATAAATGTAAACCACAGAATCTAATTGTTCTTTTGTAGTTTCTTTTTCTATTGATTATTTACTTTTTGTTTGTATGTAACAGCAATGATTGATGGAAGATGACTATAAATGTAAACCACAGAATCTAATTGTTCTTTTGTAGTTTCTTTTTCTATTGATTTTTTACTTTTTGTTTGTATGTAACAGCAATGATTGATGGAAGATGACTATAAATGTAAACCACAGAATCTAATTGTTCTTTTGTAGTTTCTTTTTCTATTGATTATTTACTTTTGGTTTGTATGTAACAGCAATGATTGATGGAAGATGACTATAAATGTAAACCACAGAATCTAATTGTTCTTTTGTAGTTTCTTTTCTATTGATTTTTTACTTTTTGTTTGTATGTAACAGCAATGATTGATGGAAGATGACTATAAATGTAAACCACAGAATGTAATTGTTCTTTTGTAGTTTCTTTTCTATTGATTTTTTACTTTTTGTTTGTATGTAACAGCAATGATTGATGGAAGATGACTATAAATGTAAACCACAGAATCTAATTGTTCTTTTGTAGTTTCTTTTTCTATTGATTTTTTACTTTTGGTTTGTATGTAACAGCAATGATTGATGGAAGATGACTATAAATGTAAACCACAGCATTCAGTTGTTCTTTTGTAGTTTCTTTTTCTATTGATTTTTTACTTTTTGTTTGTATGTAACAGCAATGATTGATGGAAGATGACTATAAATGTAAACCACAGAATTTTATTGTTCTTTTGTAGTTTCTTTTCTATTGATTATTTACTTTTGGTTTGTATGTAACAGCAATGATTGATGGAAGATGACTATAAATGTAAACCACAGCATTTAGTTGTTCTTTTGTAGTTTCTTTTTCTATTGATTTTTTACTTTTGGTTTGTATGTAACAGCAATGATTGATGGAAGATGACTATAAATGTAAACCACAGAATTTTATTGTTCTTTTGTAGTTTCTTTTCTATTGATTTTTTACTTTTTGTTTGTATGTAACAGCAATGATTGATGGAAGATGACTATAAATGTAAACCACAGCATCGAATTGTTCTTTTGTAGTTTCTTTTTCTATTGATTATTTACTTTTGGTTTGTATGTAACAGCAATGATTGATGGAAGATGACTATAAATGTAAACCACAGCATTCAGTTGTTCTTTTGTAGTTTCTTTTTCTATTGATTATTTACTTTTGGTTTGTATGTAACAGCAATGATTGATGGAAGATGACTATAAATGTAAACCACAGAATTTTATTGTTCTTTTGTAGTTTCTTTTCTATTGATTTTTTACTTTTTGTTTGTATGTAACAGCAATGATTGATGGAAGATGACTATAAATGTAAACCACAGCATCTAATTGTTCTTTTGTAGTTTCTTTTTCTATTGATTTTTTACTTTTTGTTTGTATGTAACAGCAATGATTGATGGAAGATGACTATAAATGTAAACCACTGAATCTAATTGTTCTTTTGTAGTTTCTTTTTCTATTGATTTTTTACTTTTGGTTTGTATGTAACAGCAATGATTGATGGAAGATGACTATAAATGTAAACCACAGAATCTAATTGTTCTTTTGTAGTTTCTTTTTCTATTGATTTTTTACTTTTTGTTTGTATGTAACAGCAATGATTGATGGAAGATGACTATAAATGTAAACCACAGCATTCAGTTGTTCTTTTGTAGTTTCTTTTTCTATTGATTTTTTACTTTTTTTTGTATGTAACAGCAATGATTGATGGAAGATGACTATAAATGTAAACCACAGAATCTAATTGTTCTTTTGTAGTTTCTTTTTCTATTGATTTTTTACTTTTTGTTTGTATGTAACAGCAATGATTGATGGAAGATGACTATAAATGTAAACCACAGAATCTAATTGTTCTTTTGTAGTTTCTTTTTCTATTGATTATTTACTTTTTGTTTGTATGTAACAGCAATGATTGATGGAAGATGACTATAAATGTAAACCACAGAATGTAATTGTTCTTTTGTAGTTTCTTTTCTATTGATTTTTTACTTTTTGTTTGTATGTAACAGCAATGATTGATGGAAGATGACTATAAATGTAAACCACAGAATCTAATTGTTCTTTTGTAGTTTCTTTTTCTATTGATTTTTTACTTTTGGTTTGTATGTAACAGCAATGATTGATGGAAGATGACTATAAATGTAAACCACAGCATTCAGTTGTTCTTTTGTAGTTTCTTTTTCTATTGATTTTTTACTTTTTGTTTGTATGTAACAGCAATGATTGATGGAAGATGACTATAAATGTAAACCACAGAATTTTATTGTTCTTTTGTAGTTTCTTTTCTATTGATTATTTACTTTTGGTTTGTATGTAACAGCAATGATTGATGGAAGATGACTATAAATGTAAACCACAGCATTTAGTTGTTCTTTTGTAGTTTCTTTTTCTATTGATTTTTTACTTTTTGTTTGTATGTAACAGCAATGATTGATGGAAGATGACTATAAATGTAAACCACAGCATTCAGTTGTTCTTTTGTAGTTTCTTTTTCTATTGATTATTTACTTTTGGTTTGTATGTAACAGCAATGATTGATGGAAGATGACTATAAATGTAAACCACAGAATTTTATTGTTCTTTTGTAGTTTCTTTTCTATTGATTTTTTACTTTTTGTTTGTATGTAACAGCAATGATTGATGGAAGATGACTATAAATGTAAACCACAGCATCTAATTGTTCTTTTGTAGTTTCTTTTTCTATTGATTTTTTACTTTTTGTTTGTATGTAACAGCAATGATTGATGGAAGATGACTATAAATGTAAACCACTGAATCTAATTGTTCTTTTGTAGTTTCTTTTTCTATTGATTTTTTACTTTTGGTTTGTATGTAACAGCAATGATTGATGGAAGATGACTATAAATGTAAACCACAGAATCTAATTGTTCTTTTGTAGTTTCTTTTTCTATTGATTTTTTACTTTTTGTTTGTATGTAACAGCAATGATTGATGGAAGATGACTATAAATGTAAACCACAGCATTCAGTTGTTCTTTTGTAGTTTCTTTTTCTATTGATTTTTTACTTTTTTTTGTATGTAACAGCAATGATTGATGGAAGATGACTATAAATGTAAACCACAGAATCTAATTGTTCTTTTGTAGTTTCTTTTTCTATTGATTTTTTACTTTTTGTTTGTATGTAACAGCAATGATTGATGGAAGATGACTATAAATGTAAACCACAGAATCTAATTGTTCTTTTGTAGTTTCTTTTTCTATTGATTATTTACTTTTTGTTTGTATGTAACAGCAATGATTGATGGAAGATGACTATAAATGTAAACCACAGAATCTAATTGTTCTTTTGTAGTTTCTTTTTCTATTGATTATTTACTTTTGGTTTGTATGTAACAGCAATGATTGATGGAAGATGACTATAAATGTAAACCACAGAATCTAATTGTTCTTTTGTAGTTTCTTTTTCTATTGATTTTTTACTTTTTGTTTGTATGTAACAGCAATGATTGATGGAAGATGACTATAAATGTAAACCACAGAATCTAATTGTTCTTTTGTAGTTTCTTTTTCTATTGATTATTTACTTTTGGTTTGTATGTAACAGCAATGATTGATGGAAGATGACTATAAATGTAAACCACAGAATCTAATTGTTCTTTTGTAGTTTCTTTTTCTATTGATTATTTACTTTTGGTTTGTATGTAACAGCAATGATTGATGGAAGATGACTATAAATGTAAACAACAGCATTCAGTTGTTCTTTTGTAGTTTCTTTTTCTATTGATTTTTTACTTTTTGTTTGTATGTAACAGCAATGATTGATGGAAGATGACTATAAATGTAAACCACAGAATCTAATTGTTCTTTTGTAGTTTCTTTTTCTATTGATTATTTACTTTTTGTTTGTATGTAACAGCAATGATTGATGGAAGATGACTATAAATGTAAACCACAGAATCTAATTGTTCTTTTGTAGTTTCTTTTTCTATTGATTTTTTACTTTTTGTTTGTATGTAACAGCAATGATTGATGGAAGATGACTATAAATGTAAACCACAGAATCTAATTGTTCTTTTGTAGTTTCTTTTTCTATTGATTATTTACTTTTGGTTTGTATGTAACAGCAATGATTGATGGAAGATGACTATAAATGTAAACCACAGAATCTAATTGTTCTTTTGTAGTTTCTTTTTCTATTGATTATTTACTTTTGGTTTGTATGTAACAGCAATGATTGATGGAAGATGACTATAAATGTAAACAACAGCATTCAGTTGTTCTTTTGTAGTTTCTTTTTCTATTGATTTTTTACTTTTTGTTTGTATGTAACAGCAATGATTGATGGAAGATGACTATAAATGTAAACCACAGAATCTAATTGTTCTTTTGTAGTTTCTTTTTCTATTGATTATTTACTTTTTGTTTGTATGTAACAGCAATGATTGATGGAAGATGACTATAAATGTAAACCACAGAATCTAATTGTTCTTTTGTAGTTTCTTTTTCTATTGATTATTTACTTTTGGTTTGTATGTAACAGCAATGATTGATGGAAGATGACTATAAATGTAAACCACAGAATCTAATTGTTCTTTTGTAGTTTCTTTTTCTATTGATTTTTTACTTTTTGTTTGTATGTAACAGCAATGATTGATGGAAGATGACTATAAATGTAAACCACAGAATCTAATTGTTCTTTTGTAGTTTCTTTTTCTATTGATTATTTACTTTTGGTTTGTATGTAACAGCAATGATTGATGGAAGATGACTATAAATGTAAACCACAGAATCTAATTGTTCTTTTGTAGTTTCTTTTTCTATTGATTATTTACTTTTGGTTTGTATGTAACAGCAATGATTGATGGAAGATGACTATAAATGTAAACAACAGCATTCAGTTGTTCTTTTGTAGTTTCTTTTTCTATTGATTTTTTACTTTTTGTTTGTATGTAACAGCAATGATTGATGGAAGATGACTATAAATGTAAACCACAGAATCTAATTGTTCTTTTGTAGTTTCTTTTTCTATTGATTATTTACTTTTTGTTTGTATGTAACAGCAATGATTGATGGAAGATGACTATAAATGTAAACCACAGAATCTAATTGTTCTTTTGTAGTTTCTTTTTCTATTGATTTTTTACTTTTTGTTTGTATGTAACAGCAATGATTGATGGAAGATGACTATAAATGTAAACCACAGAATATAATTGTTCTTTTGTAGTTTCTTTTTCTATTGATTTTTTACTTTTTGTTTGTATGTAACAGCAATGATTGATGGAAGATGACTATAAATGTAAACCACAGAATCTAATTGTTCTTTTGTAGTTTCTTTTTCTATTGATTTTTTACTTTTGGTTTGTATGTAACAGCAATGATTGTTGGAAGATGACTATAAATGTAAACCACAGAATCTAATTGTTCTTTTGTAGTTTCTTTTTCTATTGATTTTTTACTTTTTGTTTGTATGTAACAGCAATGATTGATGGAAGATGACTATAAATGTAAACCACAGAATCTAATTGTTCTTTTGTAGTTTCTTTTTCTATTGATTTTTTACTTTTTGCTTGTATGTAACAGCAATGATTGATGGAAGATGACTATAAATGTAAACCACAGCATTCAGTTGTTCTTTTGTAGTTTCTTTTTCTATTGATTTTTTACTTTTTGTTTGTATGTAACAGCAATGATTGATGGAAGATGACTATAAATGTAAACCACAGAATCTAATTGTTATTTTGTAGTTTCTTTTTCTATTGATTTTTTACTTTTGGTTTGTATGTAACAGCAATGATTGATGGAAGATGACTATAAATGTAAACCACAGAATCTAATTGTTCTTTTGTAGTTTCTTTTTCTATTGATTTTTTACTTTTTGTTTGTATGTAACAGCAATGATTGATGGAAGATGACTATAAATGTAAACCACAGAATCTAATTGTTATTTTGTAGTTTCTTTTTCTATTGATTTTTTACTTTTGGTTTGTATGTAACAGCAATGATTGATGGAAGATGACTATAAATGTAAACCACAGAATCTAATTGTTCTTTTGTAGTTTCTTTTTCTATTGATTATTTACTTTTGGTTTGTATGTAACAGCAATGATTGATGGAAGATGACTATAAATGTAAACCACAGAATCTAATTGTTCTTTTGTAGTTTCTTTTTCTATTGATTTTTTACTTTTTGTTTGTATGTAACAGCAATGATTGATGGAAGATGACTATAAATGTAAACCACAGAATATAATTGTTCTTTTGTAGTTTCTTTTTCTATTGATTTTTTACTTTTGGTTTGTATGTAACAGCAATGATTGATGGAAGATGACTATAAATGTAAACCACAGCATTCAGTTGTTCTTTTGTAGTTTCTTTTTCTATTGATTATTTACTTTTTGTTTGTATGTAACAGCAATGATTGATGGAAGATGACTATAAATGTAAACCACAGAATCTAATTGTTCTTTTGTAGTTTCTTTTTCTATTGATTTTTTACTTTTTGTTTGTATGTAACAGCAATGATTGATGGAAGATGACTATAAATGTAAACCACAGAATCTAATTGTTCTTTTGTAGTTTCTTTTTCTATTGATTTTTTACTTTTTGTTTGTATGTAACAGCAATGATTGATGGAAGATGACTATAAATGTAAACCACAGAATCTAATTGTTCTTTTGTAGTTTCTTTTTCTATTGATTTTTTACTTTTGGTTTGTATGTAACAGCAATGATTGTTGGAAGATGACTATAAATGTAAACCACAGAATCTAATTGTTCTTTTGTAGTTTCTTTTTCTATTGATTTTTTACTTTTGGTTTGTATGTAACAGCAATGATTGATGGAAGATGACTATAAATGTAAACCACAGAATGTAATTGTTCTTTTGTAGTTTCTTTTTCTATTGATTTTTTACTTTTTGTTTGTATGTAACAGCAATGATTGATGGGAGATGACTATAAATGTAAACCACAGAATCTAATTGTTCTTTTGTAGTTTCTTTTTCTATTGATTATTTACTTTTGGTTTGTATGTAACAGCAATGATTGATGGAAGATGACTATAAATGTAAACCACAGAATCTAATTGTTCTTTTGTAGTTTCTTTTTCTATTGATTATTTACTTTTGGTTTGTATGTAACAGCAATGATTGATGGAAGATGACTATAAATGTAAACCACAGAATCTAATTGTTCTTTTGTAGTTTCTTTTTCTATTGATTTTTTACTTTTTGTTTGTATGTAACAGCAATGATTGATGGAAGATGACTATAAATGTAAACCACAGAATCTAATTGTTCTTTTGTAGTTTCTTTTTCTATTGATTATTTACTTTTGGTTTGTATGTAACAGCAATGATTGATGGAAGATGACTATAAATGTAAACCACAGAATCTAATTGTTCTTTTGTAGTTTCTTTTTCTATTGATTATTTACTTTCGGTTTGTATGTAACAGCAATGATTGATGGAAGATGACTATAAATGTAAACCACAGAATCTAATTGTTCTTTTGTAGTTTCTTTTTCTATTGATTATTTACTTTTTGTTTGTATGTAACAGCAATGATTGATGGAAGATGACTATAAATGTAAACCACAGAATCTAATTGTTCTTTTGTAGTTTCTTTTTCTATTGATTTTTTACTTTTGGTTTGTATGTAACAGCAATGATTGATGGAAGATGACTATAAATGTAAACCACAGAATCTAATTGTTCTTTTGTAGTTTCTTTTTCTATTGATTTTTTACTTTTGGTTTGTATGTAACAGCAATGATTGTTGGAAGATGACTATAAATGTAAACCACAGAATCTAATTGTTCTTTTGTAGTTTCTTTTTCTATTGATTTTTTACTTTTGGTTTGTATGTAACAGCAATGATTGATGGAAGATGACTATAAATGTAAACCACAGAATCTAATTGTTCTTTTGTAGTTTCTTTTTCTATTGATTTTTTACTTTTTGTTTGTATGTAACAGCAATGATTGATGGAAGATGACTATAAATGTAAACCACAGCATCTAATTGTTCTTTTGTAGTTTCTTTTTCTATTGATTATTTACTTTTGGTTTGTATGTAACAGCAATGATTGATGGAAGATGACTATAAATGTAAACCACAGAATCTAATTGTTCTTTTGTAGTTTCTTTTTCTATTGATTTTTTACTTTTGGTTTGTATGTAACAGCAATGATTGATGGAAGATGACTATAAATGTAAACCACAGAATCTAATTGTTCTTTTGTAGTTTCTTTTTCTATTGATTATTTACTTTTGGTTTGTATGTAACAGCAATGATTGATGGAAGATGACTATAAATGTAAACCACAGAATCTAATTGTTCTTTTGTAGTTTCTTTTTCTATTGATTTTTTACTTTTTGTTTGTATGTAACAGCAATGATTGATGGAAGATGACTATAGATGTCAACCACAGCATTCAGTTGTTCTTTTGTAGTTTCTTTTTCTATTGATTTTTTACTTTTTGTTTGTATGTAACAGCAATGATTGATGGAAGATGACTATAAATGTAAACCACAGAATCTAATTGTTCTTTTGTAGTTTCTTTTTCTATTGATTATTTACTTTCGGTTTGTATGTAACAGCAATGATTGATGGAAGATGACTATAAATGTAAACCACAGAATCTAATTGTTCTTTTGTAGTTTCTTTTTCTATTGATTATTTACTTTTTGTTTGTATGTAACAGCAATGATTGATGGAAGATGACTATAAATGTAAACCACAGAATCTAATTGTTCTTTTGTAGTTTCTTTTTCTATTGATTTTTTACTTTTTGTTTGTATGTAACAGCAATGATTGATGGAAGATGACTATAAATGTAAACCACAGAATCTAATTGTTCTTTTGTAGTTTCTTTTTCTATTGATTATTTACTTTTGGTTTGTATGTAACAGCAATGATTGATGGAAGATGACTATAAATGTAAACCACAGAATCTAATTGTTCTTTTGTAGTTTCTTTTTCTATTGATTTTTTACTTTTTGTTTGTATGTAACAGCAATGATTGATGGAAGATGACTATAAATGTAAACCACAGAATCTAATTGTTCTTTTGTAGTTTCTTTTTCTATTGATTTTTTACTTTTTGTTTGTATGTAACAGCAATGATTGATGGAAGATGACTATAAATGTAAACCACAGAATCTAATTGTTCTTTTGTAGTTTCTTTTTCTATTGATTTTTTACTTTTTGTTTGTATGTAACAGCAATGATTGATGGAAGATGACTATAAATGTAAACCACAGAATCTAATTGTTCTTTTGTAGTTTCTTTTTCTATTGATTATTTACTTTTGGTTTGTATGTAACAGCAATGATTGATGGAAGATGACTATAAATGTAAACCACAGAATCTAATTGTTCTTTTGTAGTTTCTTTTTCTATTGATTTTTTACTTTTTGTTTGTATGTAACAGCAATGATTGATGGAAGATGACTATAAATGTAAACCACAGAATCTAATTGTTCTTTTGTAGTTTCTTTTTCTATTGATTTTTTACTTTTTGTTTGTATGTAACAGCAATGATTGATGGAAGATGACTATAAATGTAAACCACAGAATCTAATTGTTCTTTTGTAGTTTCTTTTTCTATTGATTTTTTACTTTTTGTTTGTATGTAACAGCAATGATTGATGGAAGATGACTATAAATGTAAACCACAGAATCTAATTGTTCTTTTGTAGTTTCTTTTTCTATTGATTTTTTACTTTTGGTTTGTATGTAACAGCAATGATTGATGGAAGATGACTATAGATGTCAACCACAGCATTCAGTTGTTCTTTTGTAGTTTCTTTTTCTATTGATTTTTTACTTTTTGTTTGTATGTAACAGCAATGATTGATGGAAGATGACTATAGATGTCAACCACAGCATTCAGTTGTTCTTTTGTAGTTTCTTTTTCTATTGATTTTTTACTTTTTGTTTGTATGTAACAGCAATGATTGATGGAAGATGACTATAAATGTAAACCACAGAATCTAATTGTTCTTTTGTAGTTTCTTTTTCTATTGATTTTTTACTTTTTGTTTGTATGTAACAGCAATGATTGATGGAAGATGACTATAAATGTAAACCACAGAATCTAATTGTTCTTTTGTAGTTTCTTTTTCTATTGATTATTTACTTTTGGTTTGTATGTAACAGCAATGATTGATGGAAGATGACTATAAATGTAAACCACAGAATCTAATTGTTCTTTTGTAGTTTCTTTTTCTATTGATTTTTTACTTTTTGTTTGTATGTAACAGCAATGATTGATGGAAGATGACTATAGATGTCAACCACAGCATTCAGTTGTTCTTTTGTAGTTTCTTTTTCTATTGATTTTTTACTTTTTGTTTGTATGTAACAGCAATGATTGATGGAAGATGACTATAAATGTAAACCACAGAATCTAATTGTTCTTTTGTAGTTTCTTTTTCTATTGATTTTTTACTTTTTGTTTGTATGTAACAGCAATGATTGATGGAAGATGACTATAAATGTAAACCACAGAATCTAATTGTTCTTTTGTAGTTTCTTTTTCTATTGATTTTTTACTTTTTGTTTGTATGTAACAGCAATGATTGATGGAAGATGACTATAAATGTAAACCACAGAATCTAATTGTTCTTTTGTAGTTTCTTTTTCTATTGATTTTTTACTTTTTGTTTGTATGTAACAGCAATGATTGATGGAAGATGACTATAGATGTCAACCACAGCATTCAGTTGTTCTTTTGTAGTTTCTTTTTCTATTGATTTTTTACTTTTTGTTTGTATGTAACAGCAATGATTGATGGAAGATGACTATAAATGTAAACCACAGAATCTAATTGTTCTTTTGTAGTTTCTTTTTCTATTGATTTTTTACTTTTTGTTTGTATGTAACAGCAATGATTGATGGAAGATGACTATAAATGTAAACCACAGAATCTAATTGTTCTTTTGTAGTTTCTTTTTCTATTGATTATTTACTTTTGGTTTGTATGTAACAGCAATGATTGATGGAAGATGACTATAAATGTAAACCACAGAATCTAATTGTTCTTTTGTAGTTTCTTTTTCTATTGATTTTTTACTTTTTGTTTGTATGTAACAGCAATGATTGATGGAAGATGACTATAGATGTCAACCACAGCATTCAGTTGTTCTTTTGTAGTTTCTTTTTCTATTGATTTTTTACTTTTTGTTTGTATGTAACAGCAATGATTGATGGAAGATGACTATAAATGTAAACCACAGAATCTAATTGTTCTTTTGTAGTTTCTTTTTCTATTGATTTTTTACTTTTTGTTTGTATGTAACAGCAATGATTGATGGAAGATGACTATAAATGTAAACCACAGAATCTAATTGTTCTTTTGTAGTTTCTTTTTCTATTGATTTTTTACTTTTTGTTTGTATGTAACAGCAATGATTGATGGAAGATGACTATAAATGTAAACCACAGAATCTAATTGTTCTTTTGTAGTTTCTTTTTCTATTGATTTTTTACTTTTGGTTTGTATGTAACAGCAATGATTGATGGAAGATGACTATAGATGTCAACCACAGCATTCAGTTGTTCTTTTGTAGTTTCTTTTTCTATTGATTTTTTACTTTTTGTTTGTATGTAACAGCAATGATTGATGGAAGATGACTATAGATGTCAACCACAGCATTCAGTTGTTCTTTTGTAGTTTCTTTTTCTATTGATTTTTTACTTTTTGTTTGTATGTAACAGCAATGATTGATGGAAGATGACTATAAATGTAAACCACAGAATCTAATTGTTCTTTTGTAGTTTCTTTTTCTATTGATTTTTTACTTTTTGTTTGTATGTAACAGCAATGATTGATGGAAGATGACTATAAATGTAAACCACAGAATCTAATTGTTCTTTTGTAGTTTCTTTTTCTATTGATTATTTACTTTTGGTTTGTATGTAACAGCAATGATTGATGGAAGATGACTATAAATGTAAACCACAGAATCTAATTGTTCTTTTGTAGTTTCTTTTTCTATTGATTTTTTACTTTTTGTTTGTATGTAACAGCAATGATTGATGGAAGATGACTATAGATGTCAACCACAGCATTCAGTTGTTCTTTTGTAGTTTCTTTTTCTATTGATTTTTTACTTTTTGTTTGTATGTAACAGCAATGATTGATGGAAGATGACTATAAATGTAAACCACAGAATCTAATTGTTCTTTTGTAGTTTCTTTTTCTATTGATTTTTTACTTTTTGTTTGTATGTAACAGCAATGATTGATGGAAGATGACTATAAATGTAAACCACAGAATCTAATTGTTCTTTTGTAGTTTCTTTTTCTATTGATTTTTTACTTTTTGTTTGTATGTAACAGCAATGATTGATGGAAGATGACTATAAATGTAAACCACAGAATCTAATTGTTCTTTTGTAGTTTCTTTTTCTATTGATTTTTTACTTTTTGTTTGTATGTAACAGCAATGATTGATGGAAGATGACTATAAATGTAAACCACAGAATCTAATTGTTCTTTTGTAGTTTCTTTTTCTATTGATTTTTTACTTTTTGTTTGTATGTAACAGCAATGATTGATGGAAGATGACTATAAATGTAAACCACAGAACCTAATTGTTCTTTTGTAGTTTCTTTTTCTATTGATTTTTTACTTTTTGTTTGTATGTAACAGCAATGATTGATGGAAGATGACTATAAATGTAAACCACAGAATCTAATTGTTTTTTTGTAGTTTCTTTTTCTATTGATTTTTTACTTTTTGTTTGTATGTAACAGCAATGATTGATGGAAGATGACTATAAATGTAAACCACAGAATCTAATTGTTCTTTTGTAGTTTCTTTTTCTATTGATTATTTACTTTTGGTTTGTATGTAACAGCAATGATTGATGGAAGATGACTATAAATGTAAACCACAGAATCTAATTGTTCTTTTGTAGTTTCTTTTTCTATTGATTTTTTACTTTTTGTTTGTATGTAACAGCAATGATTGATGGAAGATGACTATAAATGTAAACAACAGCATTCAGTTGTTCTTTTGTAGTTTCTTTTTCTATTGATTTTTTACTTTTTGTTTGTATGTAACAGCAATGATTGATGGAAGATGACTATAAATGTAAACCACAGAATCTAATTGTTCTTTTGTAGTTTCTTTTTCTATTGATTTTTTACTTTTTGTTTGTATGTAACAGCAATGATTGATGGAAGATGACTATAAATGTAAACAACAGCATTCAGTTGTTCTTTTGTAGTTTCTTTTTCTATTGATTTTTTACTTTTTGTTTGTATGTAACAGCAATGATTGATGGAAGATGACTATAAATGTAAACCACAGAATCTAATTGTTCTTTTGTAGTTTCTTTTTCTATTGATTTTTTACTTTTTGTTTGTATGTAACAGCAATGATTGATGGAAGATGACTATAAATGTAAACCACAGAATCTAATTGTTCTTTTGTAGTTTCTTTTTCTATTGATTTTTTACTTTTTGTTTGTATGTAACAGCAATGATTGATGGAAGATGACTATAAATGTAAACAACAGCATTCAGTTGTTCTTTTGTAGTTTCTTTTTCTATTGATTTTTTACTTTTTGTTTGTATGTAACAGCAATGATTGATGGAAGATGACTATAAATGTAAACCACAGAATCTAATTGTTCTTTTGTAGTTTCTTTTTCTATTGATTTTTTACTTTTGGTTTGTATGTAACAGCAATGATTGATGGAAGATGACTATAAATGTAAACCACAGAATCTAATTGTTCTTTTGTAGTTTCTTTTTCTATTGATTTTTTACTTTTTGTTTGTATGTAACAGCAATGATTGATGGAAGATGACTATAAATGTAAACCACAGAATCTAATTGTTCTTTTGTAGTTTCTTTTTCTATTGATTTTTTACTTTTTGTTTGTATGTAACAGCAATGATTGATGGAAGATGACTATAAATGTAAACCACAGAATCTAATTGTTCTTTTGTAGTTTCTTTTTCTATTGATTTTTTACTTTTTGTTTGTATGTAACAGCAATGATTGATGGAAGATGACTATAAATGTAAACCACAGAACCTAATTGTTCTTTTGTAGTTTCTTTTTCTATTGATTTTTTACTTTTTGTTTGTATGTAACAGCAATGATTGATGGAAGATGACTATAAATGTAAACCACAGAATCTAATTGTTTTTTTGTAGTTTCTTTTTCTATTGATTTTTTACTTTTTGTTTGTATGTAACAGCAATGATTGATGGAAGATGACTATAAATGTAAACCACAGAATCTAATTGTTCTTTTGTAGTTTCTTTTTCTATTGATTATTTACTTTTGGTTTGTATGTAACAGCAATGATTGATGGAAGATGACTATAAATGTAAACAACAGCATTCAGTTGTTCTTTTGTAGTTTCTTTTTCTATTGATTTTTTACTTTTTGTTTGTATGTAACAGCAATGATTGATGGAAGATGACTATAAATGTAAACAACAGCATTCAGTTGTTCTTTTGTAGTTTCTTTTTCTATTGATTTTTTACTTTTTGTTTGTATGTAACAGCAATGATTGATGGAAGATGACTATAAATGTAAACCACAGAATCTAATTGTTCTTTTGTAGTTTCTTTTTCTATTGATTTTTTACTTTTTGTTTGTATGTAACAGCAATGATTGATGGAAGATGACTATAAATGTAAACAACAGCATTCAGTTGTTCTTTTGTAGTTTCTTTTTCTATTGATTTTTTACTTTTTGTTTGTATGTAACAGCAATGATTGATGGAAGATGACTATAAATGTAAACCACAGAATCTAATTGTTCTTTTGTAGTTTCTTTTTCTATTGATTTTTTACTTTTGGTTTGTATGTAACAGCAATGATTGATGGAAGATGACTATAAATGTAAACCACAGAATCTAATTGTTCTTTTGTAGTTTCTTTTTCTATTGATTTTTTACTTTTTGTTTGTATGTAACAGCAATGATTGATGGAAGATGACTATAAATGTAAACCACAGAATCTAATTGTTCTTTTGTAGTTTCTTTTTCTATTGATTTTTTACTTTTTGTTTGTATGTAACAGCAATGATTGATGGAAGATGACTATAAATGTAAACCACAGAATCTAATTGTTCTTTTGTAGTTTCTTTTTCTATTGATTTTTTACTTTTTGTTTGTATGTAACAGCAATGATTGATGGAAGATGACTATAAATGTAAACCACAGAACCTAATTGTTCTTTTGTAGTTTCTTTTTCTATTGATTTTTTACTTTTTGTTTGTATGTAACAGCAATGATTGATGGAAGATGACTATAAATGTAAACCACAGAATCTAATTGTTTTTTTGTAGTTTCTTTTTCTATTGATTTTTTACTTTTTGTTTGTATGTAACAGCAATGATTGATGGAAGATGACTATAAATGTAAACCACAGAATCTAATTGTTCTTTTGTAGTTTCTTTTTCTATTGATTATTTACTTTTGGTTTGTATGTAACAGCAATGATTGATGGAAGATGACTATAAATGTAAACCACAGAATCTAATTGTTCTTTTGTAGTTTCTTTTTCTATTGATTTTTTACTTTTTGTTTGTATGTAACAGCAATGATTGATGGAAGATGACTATAAATGTAAACAACAGCATTCAGTTGTTCTTTTGTAGTTTCTTTTTCTATTGATTTTTTACTTTTTGTTTGTATGTAACAGCAATGATTGATGGAAGATGACTATAAATGTAAACCACAGAATCTAATTGTTCTTTTGTAGTTTCTTTTTCTATTGATTTTTTACTTTTTGTTTGTATGTAACAGCAATGATTGATGGAAGATGACTATAAATGTAAACAACAGCATTCAGTTGTTCTTTTGTAGTTTCTTTTTCTATTGATTTTTTACTTTTTGTTTGTATGTAACAGCAATGATTGATGGAAGATGACTATAAATGTAAACCACAGAATCTAATTGTTCTTTTGTAGTTTCTTTTTCTATTGATTTTTTACTTTTTGTTTGTATGTAACAGCAATGATTGATGGAAGATGACTATAAATGTAAACCACAGAATCTAATTGTTCTTTTGTAGTTTCTTTTTCTATTGATTATTTACTTTTGGTTTGTATGTAACAGCAATGATTGATGGAAGATGACTATAAATGTAAACCACAGAATCTAATTGTTCTTTTGTAGTTTCTTTTTCTATTGATTTTTTACTTTTGGTTTGTATGTAACAGCAATGATTGATGGAAGATGACTATAAATGTAAACAACAGCATTCAGTTGTTCTTTTGTAGTTTCTTTTTCTATTGATTTTTTACTTTTTGTTTGTATGTAACAGCAATGATTGATGGAAGATGACTATAAATGTAAACAACAGCATTCAGTTGTTCTTTTGTAGTTTCTTTTTCTATTGATTTTTTACTTTTTGTTTGTATGTAACAGCAATGATTGATGGAAGATGACTATAAATGTAAACCACAGAATCTAATTGTTCTTTTGTAGTTTCTTTTTCTATTGATTTTTTACTTTTTGTTTGTATGTAACAGCAATGATTGATGGAAGATGACTATAAATGTAAACAACAGCATTCAGTTGTTCTTTTGTAGTTTCTTTTTCTATTGATTTTTTACTTTTTGTTTGTATGTAACAGCAATGATTGATGGAAGATGACTATAAATGTAAACCACAGAATCTAATTGTTCTTTTGTAGTTTCTTTTTCTATTGATTTTTTACTTTTGGTTTGTATGTAACAGCAATGATTGATGGAAGATGACTATAAATGTAAACCACAGAATCTAATTGTTCTTTTGTAGTTTCTTTTTCTATTGATTATTTACTTTTTGTTTGTATGTAACAGCAATGATTGATGGAAGATGACTATAAATGTAAACCACAGAATCTAATTGTTCTTTTGTAGTTTCTTTTTCTATTGATTTTTTACTTTTTGTTTGTATGTAACAGCAATGATTGATGGAAGATGACTATAAATGTAAACCACAGAATCTAATTGTTCTTTTGTAGTTTCTTTTTCTATTGATTATTTACTTTTGGTTTGTATGTAACAGCAATGATTGATGGAAGATGACTATAAATGTAAACCACAGCATTCAGTTGTTCTTTTGTAGTTTCTTTTTCTATTGATTTTTTACTTTTTGTTTGTATGTAACAGCAATGATTGATGGAAGATGACTATAAATGTAAACCACAGAATCTAATTGTTCTTTTGTAGTTTCTTTTTCTATTGATTTTTTACTTTTGGTTTGTATGTAACAGCAATGATTGATGGAAGATGACTATAAATGTAAACCACAGAATCTAATTGTTCTTTTGTAGTTTCTTTTTCTATTGATTTTTTACTTTTGGTTTGTATGTAACAGCAATGATTGATGGAAGATGACTATAAATGTAAACCACAGAATCTAATTGTTCTTTTGTAGTTTCTTTTCTATTGATTTTTTACTTTTTGTTTGTATGTAACAGCAATGATTGATGGAAGATGACTATAAATGTAAACCACAGCATTCAGTTGTTCTTTTGTAGTTTCTTTTTCTATTGATTTTTTACTTTTGGTTTGTATGTAACAGCAATGATTGATGGAAGATGACTATAAATGTAAACCACAGAATCTAATTGTTCTTTTGTAGTTTCTTTTTCGTGTATCTAACAGGAATTATTGGTGGAAGATTGCAATAAATGTAAACCACAGCATTCCGTTTTTTTTTTTTCTTTTTCTATTGAGTTTTGATTTTATTTTGTTGTGTAACAACAAGGATTGATTGAAGATGACAATAACCGAAAACCATTGCATTTTTTTGTTGTTTTTCTTCTTTTTATTGAATTTTGACTTTTTTTTTTTGTATTCAAAAATAATGATATGGGAGATTAGATTCAAGGTAGACATATCTGAGTAGTAAATTCTTGCTGGCATGAACTGTCTCGCGAAGAAAAATGAAAAATTAAACTTTTTCAACTGCTAAAAGAAGTCCCCGAAATGGCAATGCTGCTGCAATAATTGGATGAATACATTTGAATTTTGTATTTTTTTAATTATTTATTTTGTTAATCTGTTCAGCTTAGTTTCTATATTCCAACATCCGTGGACTTTAAGTAAGTTAAAAACTTGATATATAAGGGCGAGGTGTGCTCCAAGGCTGCCTCACTGACCCCATCAGTTAGGGGAGAGAGAGAGAGAGAGAGAGAGAGATCTTTACCCATGCAATCTACATTCAAAATGTTTCGAAAAATATGGCAGAATTATGTCAAAAAGATGTTTTGCAGCAGCAGCACTGTGAACTCCCAAGCCAAACTTACAAGAACAGATGGGATGGGTGCTAAGAGCAAGTGGAGCTCTAAGGCCATTGATGCACATCAACAGTGGACAATCCATCAGACCCCCTTCCAACACGTCATGGGCCAGCGTGGCAGAGCATGGCCCATCACTCCCCATGGGTTTGTACCTGTACGTTGGAACCTCCCACGATAACATTGAAATGTTCTCTGGAAAATCATATCGGCTATTCAGACTGGGTCCTCTGTACCAAAAGGCCCAGCCACATCACTTGCTCTGGGTGGGGGTGATGTGCTCCTAGGGTGACTACTCAAACACTACACCAAGAGAGCTGGTCCCAAGAGACTCAGCCACATCACTTACTTTGAATAGGGGTGGTGTGCTCCAAGAGCAACTAATCAAACCCTTCACCAAGAAATCACCTGTTCTTACTGAGTCATCAGTTCAACAGCGCTGTTGAACTAATGACTCAGTAGGAACATAACCCTAAAACTGTCACTAAAAGGACAACATTATACCTACAACGTCAGAACGCTGTCAACTGACATGCACCTGACTGATCTACAAAGTGAAATCAAAAATGTCAAATGGGACATCATAGGAATTAGCGAGGTAAGAAGACCCGGAGAAGAACTGATTGAACTGAGGAGCCGACATCTTCATTACAGCTACGGAGATGAGAAAGTAAAACAAAATGGAGGAGGCTCTCTCATCAATAAGGACCTCAAAAACAATGTAATCGGCTCCAAAGCCGTCTCTGACCGAATAGCTAGCGTCACCATACAACTTTCAAAGCGATACAAACTCAATATAATCCAAGTGTACGCTTCCACTTCGCAATCAACCCAAGAGGAGATAGAAAACTTCCATGATGACTTGATCTCCCTACTCCAAGACACCAGAGAACACTTCAATGTTATCATGGGAGGTTCCAACGTACAGGTCGGACAAGGAAATGAAGATTGCGTCGGCAAATTCGGATACAAAGTACGGAGCTAGAGAGGAAATCTTGTAAACTTTGCAGCGGCTAACAGAATCAAAATTATGAACACCTTCTTTAAGAAGGGACCCAATAAGGAATAGACTGAGCAGAACCCCAACCACGAAAAAGAGAACGAAATATGGTACGATGTAATATGCAAGTAAACACAAACAAAGAACGCAGGAGAATGTTCCACACAAAACCAAAACCTCTAAACATACCAAAAGAGCACGCTCGGTATTTCAAGCTCAAAGTGAAAAACAGATTTAGAATTCTTACTGAACAAGACGACACCAACATCAACAAACTAAGCAACAAAATGACAGTATCTATGATAGAAGTCGCCACTATATTCAAACCAATGAGCACACAACCCATTAGTAAAATCTCAGAAAAAAAACAGTAATCTTATGGAAAAACGCAGAAACCTCAAGCCACCGACAACAGCAAGAGAGAACATTGAAGAGGCCGAACTAAATAAATTAATCAAGAAAAAAAACGAAGGGAAGACAGAAGAAGATACATGATGGCAGTCATCGAATCAACTCTTGAAAAAGGTTGGGGCTTCAAAGCTATAAACTCAGGACGAAGGTAAATAACTAGCATACTCAAGGAAAATAGAAACCTAACAACAGAGACAGGATTGTTGAATGTGCCAAAGAATTTTACCAAAAACTTTATTTGTCCAAACAAGGACTACAAAACAATGAGCAGCATACGCAAGACGTGAGCAATCAACTTGAGAACTTCCCAGAAGTAACACCGAAGGAGATGAAACAAGCCATTAAACAGACGAAGAAAGGAACAGCCCCTGGACAAGACAACATCACCATCGACCTACTCTGAAAAGTGTGGAAAATCATCACTGGGAAACTTGCTGTCCTTTTCAACTTATATCTAAAACACGGTAAAGTCTCAGCTGGTTGGAACACAGCTATCAAAATGCCTTTATATGAAAAAAAAAATCTGAAAGACCTCAACAACTACAGGCCTATAAACCTACTCAACTGCATATACAAACTTTTTACAAAAATCATCAGCAACAGAATCACAAAAACACTTGATGAAAACCAACCACGAGAGCAAGCTGACTTTAGAAAAAGTTACTCGACCATGGACTACCTACATTTGATAAATCAACTGGAAGAAAAAGCAGCAGAATATAAACTACCTCTCGCTGTAGCATTTATCGACTTCAAAAAGGTACTCGACTCAGTAGAAATCCCTAAGGTCATGGAGGCCATCACTCGACAAGATGTAGATCCAGTACATGTCAAAGTGCTGAAACATATATACAATTACAGCAGCTCCTTTATCAGGCTATCCAAAGACTCAGACCCCTTTCAGCTCCAGAGAAGAGTAAAATGAGATAATACCAGTTCACTCAAACTCTTCACAGCCTGCCTCGAGATGATCTTCAGAAGACTAGACTGGGAGAGTAAAGGGATTAGAATAGACGGCGAGTATCTCAGCAACCACAGATTTGCAGATGACTTAGCCCTTTTTGCAGAGAACCTGCACAATCTCTAACTAATGATAGATGAGACCCTCAAAAGAAGAAGAAGAAATCAAGTGAAGAATCACACTAGGATGGCAAGCCTTTGGCAGAGCAAGCTCAACCTTCAAAAATAAGAAGATCCCATTAATTCTAAAAAGAAAGGTATATAACCAATGCATCCTGCAAATAGACACTTATGGAGCTGGAACAAGGAACCTAACCAAGAGACAGATCCGCTAATTGAGAACTATGCAACGTGCACATGAAAAAATTATGCTGGCCTCACATGGAGAGACCACAAGACAGCACAGCACATCCGGGAAAAGACTAGAATCAGGGACATCATAGAATTTATTAAAAACCTCAGATGGCGAACAACTGATGGATATTGCGACTTACGACACTGATCCTTCGAGATCACATGCACACCGAGGCTGGCAGAATATTAGATGGAAAGACAAGTTTGACAAATTTGGAAAGTACTTGCTCCACGACGCCCATGATAGAAAAGTGTGGCTAATCCTGGCGAAGGTCTATGTCCAACGACGGATGTTGAAAGACTGATGATAATGATGATGATGATATGTATATACTCTCTATAAATATTCATACATGTAATGTATATATAATTTATAATGTATAATTAATGTATATAATGATATATAATATATCTACAATATATATATGAAATGTTAATACAATATGTATAATATATAAATTCATTTATATATGTGTATAAATGATACATAAATGTATTTATAATGTATTTATGTAAGGTATACATAATATATATATATATATATAACATATATATATATGATATTTATATATTGTACATATAATGTATGTATGTTTAATATATTTATAATGTATATATATAGTATATGTTTTTATATATATATGTAATTCATTAAAATATTTATGATTTGTATATATTATATATTATATGTACATCTGTATATGTAATTTATGAATCATATATTTATACTTATAAAATATATGTTACATGTGTATAATATATAAACATATAATGTTTATGTAATAAGTATGTAATCCATACATATTATATATGTACAATATATATATATATATATATATATATATATATATATTATATATATATATAAGTGTTCTTTTTATGTATATGTGATACATTTATGTGTCATGCATCTTTACATTATGTATATGTATATATACATATATATAGAATATATATAATTCATATGTAACAAATATATACAATGTAAATTTAATAAATATAATCTATATTTGAAATATATAATGTATATGCACATCTGTATCTGTATAAAATTCATATATATGTATATGCAATGTAAACATAAAATATATACATATTTATCATGCATGTATGTAATATATGTACATATAGATATAATACATATTAATATTCTATGCTTGATTTTCATATGATATGTATGTGCAGTATTTATTATATATGTATATACACTTTTCATGTATCTACAATATATTCATATTATATAATATATACGTTTATAAACATACATACAATGTTTTTATATACATATATATGATGTAAATGCAATATACATATAATGTATATTTAATGCATATAATGTATTTATATATAATGTATGAAATATATACATGTATATAATTTATATGTAATACGTATGTACATAATGTATATATATGTACATATAATGTGTATATGTATGATGTATATAGTATATATTGATATATAATATATGTATATCATTGATATATAATGTATAAACAATTTATATATATGTACAATGTACATATGATATATAATTCATACATAATAGATAGGTAATGTATATATACTATATATAATACATGATATATTTATAATGTATATAATATATATATAATGTTTATAATATATATATGTATGATATACATATTCATAATATTCATACATATATATGTGTGCGTGTGTGTATATATATATATATATATATATATATATATATATATATATATATATACAAATATACCGTATAGATAAACCCTATAGAATTTTATCACATATACATATATGTATAGTTTATTTTCTAAAAGAAATAATCCCATGGAAATTCAAACACATCTGTAAATTTTTTCATGTATCACGCAATTGATTTATATTGAGTTTTCTTGATTCATAATGATAAAATAAGTTAAATATACAGTTCCTTCATACAAAAATGCTTTTGTATAATTTTTAACAGTGCATTTGATAATTTATGAGTTATATGAATTTTTCCATACAACTGAATGAAATAGGAGGAAAAGATTTATATGAGGTGCATCGTAAGATGGCAGAATGTAACTCCATTTCAGCATTCTACTTATATTGTAAATAGAACTACCTACTAGAAGCTAGATTTTTAAAAAAGAAATTTCAAAAAGAGTGGATTTGTTGAAAGCATAAAAATATACACAGAATTTTTATTTTCAATACATTTTTTGGCGTTTTTCGCTCACTAGAATTTTGACTGAAATCCGAATTACTTTTCTATGGGGTTTACAAAGATAAAACACCAAGTTTTGCAGTTTTTAACCTAAAATTTGTTCTAAAATGGGATTGAAAATAAATTACTCAGGCACTTTTGGGAGTTATCTGCTGAAACCTACAGAAAAATTTTTGGGAAAAATGAATTAAAATGTGGACTCGTGGTAAATGTTCCTCTGTGCTGATAAGGTTGTAATTTTTGTCAAACTCCTAAACTAGTGTTCGCTTTATTTTTCTTAGAAGATCAATCCTCACCAAAATCAGCGGTTCAAGCCAATGTGTAAAATTTTTCACACTAAACCGATTGCCAAGAGGCTGTCTTACTAGCTCAGCAAAATTGACAAGTCTTAGAAATTATCGATTAAATTAAATTCATCATACAGATACACAAGAGCTTATTTCATTCTAATAAATAAATACATTCATACAGAAATATTTTTTTGATTATTCATATATACAGTACAAAAGTTGAAGTAATCATCTTCATTTTTAATGTTTTTCACTTGTTACATCAATTTGTATAGGAAAATACGTACCAATCAAAACTTCACAATCCAATATAAGCTTTACACAAAACATCAAATTATCAGAACTTGAACAGTGCAGTTTAAACAGTTAGAAGAATCTGGGAATGAATTAACCCCACTAATCAAGGTAAACCAGTACTGATCTTTACTAAGCAACTTTAGTGGTGCTAATCTTTACATCATCATTACTTTTTAATGAATGAATCACCGTAGCCCCTCAAATGGCCTGACCAGCCTGCCAAGTGGGCAACAGATTCTTCTCTCTTTGAGTGAATGTCTGTGTTCACAAAAAAGTACTTTTGGGGTCTCTATGGTCATTTTGGACCGATATCCAAATCTTGTACTAGTATTGTTTTCAGATAATTTTAGATGAAAGATCGATTTTTTTGGATAATTATTCAGGTACACACATACATATACGTAGTCATAATAGAAACCTCCAACTAAAACTTCAACATATTTCTTAGATAATTAGTTCTGAAATACATGTGGGCTTTGGCGATTCACTTATGCTTGGTATGGATATTTTATCTTTTTTTCTCCTTAATAATTTTCAACCCTTTATGAAAAAATAATTCAAAACCTCATTTCTTTTGTCAAATAGACAAGATGAATTAGACAAGACAAGATGAATTCCGTTATTATGGGAAGGAGGACTTTTGAAAGTATTCCAAATGAACAATTTTCTCTCAACAATTGATTCAGTATAATTTTTGGTGTAAGTATCTACTACGTAAACATTCTGAATACATTTTTCTTTTTGTCCCCGGTGGGTTTTTCCTTTATTTGGTATGGTGTTAGTTGTCGCCATGTCCTTTTTCTCAATTGGATAACTTTTTATTCCTTCATACATTGTGATGAAATTTTTTTTGTAGGCTTGGGGAAAGATTCTACCAGCGGAATGTTGAGTTATGGCTGATCCAATTGTTTGTTTACATTTTATAAACAAAAATACTGGAAATTTTCTCAAATCTTAACCAAGTTTGTTTAAATTTATCTATAGTGTTAACTAAACCCTGGAAATTGAAAAATGGTGTGTTGCAGTCAATCCAATCGTTTTATATGCAAATAACCATATGCCAACATGCAAAAAATATTGAATTTTAGAACTGCTGAACAGATTAGAGTGAAAATTGTTAAACTGATTCCTGGGCACCTGTATACTGAAAATATATAACAATTTTAAGAATTGTACAATAAAACAAAACCATGTATCTCAGACTTAACGGTTCCAATGAACAACTAATAGCCACTCTCACTATCCCAACCTTTTTTTCTGCCTGGCACCTTTACACTGTCAAGATTTTTTTGTGATGGTAGTTTCTTTCTATCTTCTATTTCTTCAGCCAGATCCTCCTCATTTCCCCTTTGTTTTGTTTATTTATTTCCTCACCCTTTTTTTTGCTTCTTTTTTCTTTCTTCTTTTTCCAAAATCTGGACCAAGTGATTGACATGATCCATTGATCATTGACATTATCCAGAACCATCCTCTGAATAACAAAACATAGCAAATATTTGCAATTGGTGGCACAGGAGTTTTCAAGGTGACATTTTCTATTGTTTTCTGAGGACAGATCATTAACTGTCTGCAGCATGTCTACTATACAAGGCTGAGACTGACCTGACAAGCAAAGCATGTTACCCATATTTGACATCAGATTTGCTTTTTCAAGTGTAAAATCAGACTCTAGGTAGTGCTGAAGACCCTGCAGATAGAGAGACAGAAAATGGAATCGGCGTACAAAGTTCAAACTCCGACTTAGATCAGCATTCACTTTGTGCCAATGACCTTGGGAAAGGCATAAATCCATCTCACTCCTCTCAGCTACAGATAAAATAGTGGGTGGAGTGAATGACGTGACTTTGGATGCTTGTCTCAAAGTCAATTGTCACATATCCCCAAACCTTGAAGAATAGCCAAGACAGAACAACTTGTGATATGTGATGCCCAAGTTATGTTAGCTGATACTCTATTCAACATAACAGTCCTAATGTATAGTTTATTTCGGACTGTTGTCCTCATGTTGGTTCAATTCTTGAACATAAAGTTTTGGTGTACACCTTGGCTGTCTTCAGGTAATAATAGGTATTCTTCCAAACTCAAACCAAAGAAGTCTGTTATTATATAGACATACTGTCATTCCATTGGAAGAGCCAGATTTTTTGGCTTCCCCTGAATAAATAAGGGGTTTCGGTTTCTAAGAAGTTCAGTTCTTCATGGAAAAAGAGGATAATTTTCCAGGAAAAACTTCTTCATTTAGCTTTATTTCACAATTCCTGGGAAAATTTTTTGCCTTCGGTGGCAAGTTTCTTTTTCTACATTTAGTTATTGTCTTTTTATTGTGTGAGCATATATATTTGTAGTATGTTGAACAAAGTTATATTTCTATTACAATGAAATTTTTCTCTTTATATATATATATATATATATATATATATATATATATATATATATATATATATAGAGAGAGAGAGAGAGAGAGAGAGAGAGAGAGAGAGAGAGAGAAATAGATAGATATAGACATATAAATATATAGATACATTAAATTTGGATCGGTACTCCTTTTTTTTATAAGTGGCTATACTTTTGGAAATGGGGAATTATATATACTTATTCATTACTACCTACTTATATCTAGTGTATATAAAATGTCCTAGAATGATAAAAAGTACACTGACTGCTGTCTCAAATTATTTGACTACCCATGGAACTGTTAACGATTCTAGTAAGATGGAAAAACTCTTTCATATTTAATAAATGGAGCCCAAGTTCTACCTTCCTATAAAAACAGAATACACTTGCTTATCTATTATATAGCACATCTATTCAGAGGGAAGAGTATTTGAATCCGTGAAGGGAAGGAAAAGTTTTGAACCTGTGAAGGGAAGAAAAAGCATTTGAATCAGTGAAGGGAATAAAAAGTATTTTAACCCATGAAAGTAATTTTTTAAAATTCACGGCGAGAAGAAAATATCAAAGATTGAAATGAGCGTCTGGAAGAAATTCCATCTTGAATGGTTGCTTTTTTATCGTAATTTTCATTCAAGCTGTTCAAAGATATTGAAAAGCAACTGAAAAATCAAGATGTAGATAAAAGTAGTCATAGAAATTAATTACAATGATTTATAATACTTCATTGAATAAAAATGAATTGAAAATATCTTGTTTTTAGTCACTGGTCTTTTCAGCCAATGAATTAATGAGATCCCATGTGTTGTATGCCAAGTTGTACTTTGGTAGTTTCATAATAATGAATAAATTTGACAAGATTTAAAACATACTTACACTTTAATTTCTTTGTTCTAAAAAGTTTTGCCACCAAGCGGTAGCATCGACAATTTTGAGAACAATGAAATTAAAGTGTGTGTTCTGCAATCATGGTCTGAGAAAATATTTTATTGATTGCTGTTCTCCACTTCAGTTTGTGTAGGGTTATCTCCTCTAAGAAGAGGACTTCATCATCGTCAATGGACTGCCTTAAGCAAGCAAATACTTTGAATGGTACATGCTGATACTTTGTAGCCAATTATGTTCTTTTATTATTTATTTTTCATTAGATCAATTTTTATAAACAATTATTATTAATTTTTGATTTTTTTCTTCATCTTGATTTTCTTAGTTGATATATTTCCTCAGTTGTCTTATGTTCTTTTTGTTCAATTGTTTTTCGCTCATTTGCCCCAGCTCTTTTGTCTGACATTTTGACACCCCACTGTGGATCTTCCCCACTAAATGCATGTATTATCATTGTAGTATTATCTAATTCGACAAAAAAACTATTGGATTATTAGTAATTTTTTATCTGGACAAAATTTCAGTAATTCTTAAATTCAAAATGTCTGTGTCCAACATACCTGACGAAGACACAGAACGACTTCAAATGTGATACTCGTTTCCTGAATTAAGAGGAAAAATATTTTCTGAGGTTTTTGAATAAGAGTCAATTTGAACCTTTATTTGTGCATCTAAAATGTAAAATAAATAAACTAGGTGCCCAACAACTGTAGCCCTGTATCAAACTAAACTGAACATGCACATCAGAAAGCAACTATTCAATGTGATGTTTTTGCACATGTAAGAAACGTGAGGTGTATGTAGGTAAAAGATATAGAAATTAAGAAATATAAAGTATTCTAAACAGTTTTGCTTGAGAATTTTAAAAAATTCTCCAGCATTGTGTGTGGAATAATAAAGTGAAATTTCTTTATCTAACGTTTTAATGCACATGGGAAACATGAAAGGTATGTAGGTAAAAGAGATTATCCACATAACTTTCAGGGAGATTTTGTGTACATAAAAACATTACACAAAGTTGTTGCTTTCTGGCATACATATTTAATTAGACAAACTTCTGGTTATAATAGTTGACTGTCATACAAACATAGACTAGTTTCCTGAGTGTAAATCTTCCTCAGTAAATTATTTAACATTCTTTTCTCTTCACTGCCTTCCCATCTTCTTATTAAAGTACTGGACTTTCTTTTCTGTCTTCTCTCTTCCTACATTCTTATCAAACTATCTCTCTTTTCTGACTTATTTCTTCCTACCTTCTTATCAAACTATCTCTCTTTTCTGATTTATTTCTTCCTACCCTCCTCTTAAACCACCAAATTTTATTCTCTGCATTTTCTCTTCCTACCATGGTATTGAACTACCTTACCTTTCCCTAATGTTATTACTTAAAACGTAACATTTGAATGCAGGTAGGGACAAGCAGAATAATAATATAGATTTCAGTAAAGACAGGAAAAACACATAATGATGTTTGTGCACAAACTTGTTGAAATAATGTACATTTTTTCCAAGCAAATTTCATTAAACACGACAATTTTTGTCAAAAAAACTTTTCCAAAAGATTTTTTTAAATTTTAGTTTTTTAATTTTTTTCAAAGATAAAAATTGTCCACTATCATTGATGAAACGTGATTGAAAACTTATTGAAAATGAACATGTGGAATAACACAAGACTGATTTGACAACTAGATAAATATACAAAAGAATACTGTTATGTGTGTAAAAACGTAATTTACATTTCTCTTCGATTAGCTATTTTTTCATATTTTTATCAATTGTCTACCGTATATATATCTACCAAACCCTTTGCTCTATGAGTGGCCTACATATAGCAAAGGAGTACCAAAATTTATTGAGTACAAAATACTACAGTCAATGATTTGAAGAATATTTAAAGATATCATTAATGATCCAAAAAACAAATTTACGAATGAGAAAAAAAATATGGAAAAAATTACAGAATTTCTTAAAAAGAGAACTGACTTTAGGCTGTTTCTAGGCACTATTTCATTTTTGCACCCTAAGTAGTTAACAAAGGGAATAATTCTCAAAACAAGAATAAAAGGAGATAAATGCTTACTTTCTGAAAAGGGAAACACTTACCTTTCAAAAATTATTATGAAAAATAATGGAGGAAAAATAAGAAAAATTATTTTTATAATAGTCAACGAAAGAAAAACCAGAGGCTGTAATTTTAAAGAAAAATAAAAATCATTTCTTTTGATTATACGTTATTTATTATATGAATAAATTTCTCCCATTCTTTGTAGTTTGAAATGATTTCTTTCTTTTTTTCCTATCTTTCTTGTGAATTTTGTCTATTGAATACTCACCGATTTTTCTTTCATTTCTTTATAGTATGAAAAAAATTTCTTATAATTTGGTAAAATTGCAGCTTGCGATTTTGCAAAAGTAAAATGTACAAGTTTTTCTGCTTCAGTAACTTTACTCTGTGTTTAGAATTAAACGTTTACTAATTATACATACATGATCAGCATTGTGGGGTAATAATGATAGTTGTGGTTAGATTTAGTGAGAAAATTCTTGTCATCGCAAAGGACAAAGGAGTCCACATGTTTGTGTTTACTGCAACATGTTGACATCATGAGAAGAGTTGAGGAAGAGGAATGCTGCTATTCGCCATGGCAGTTCTTTGTTCTGAAGCAATGTATGAATATGGACATTTAGATTAAACAGAGTTTGTAAAAAAAATAAGGACAATAAAAAATATGGGACTTATCCGAATTTATGATTAAAATGTGGAAAAACGCACAACGGAAATACTCTTTGAATCACAGAAATCACATGGGGTTTATGACCCATGTACATTTCCCAGAGTAAGGAGAATTAGAATGTAGTAAACACATTGCTAGTTTATTAACGTAGGATGGAGAAGTGGATACATGTTTAGGCTTAAGAGAGAGGACATACATGATTTAGTAGCTGAATGTATGAGAGAGATCTTAAAATCTGTGAAATGAATGCGGCAAGGTTTACAATGCTAATTAGTCATGATGAAATTAGTGGAGCTCAAGTCAGTTAGGAGGACAGGCGAATTGACCAATCCTAAAGACTTGGGAAGGAAAAGGGAGAGAGGGGTGAACGACTGAAAAGCTGGGTTTAAATGAACAATGGTTGCTGTAAGTTTTGGGCTTTTATAGACAAGGACCTAAGGAAGTGACATATTGCACACGTAGCTAGATTTAGAGTTTTGCATTTGAAGCTAATGCTTATTTATTTTTGTATTTGATTTTAATGGAAAATAAACAAGTCGCTAGAAAAGCAAATTTCTCTGACAGAGTTTTCTGAACAATAAAAAGTCCAAACCGACAATCATTCAATAAGAAATCATAGGATGACGTCCATGATGGCTGCCAAATACTTATAATGCCTATTACTCATTCATTATCTCTCTTGACAAGTTTTTTCAACATTATTTTGTAGAATCAAATTTGCTTGATAACATATAAAAATTCTGCCGCAGTCTGACAGTTGGAAATGTATCATTTTATGTGTGGTGTCCAAATTGACTGCCAAATTAGTGAACTTTATAAAAAAAATACCCTACCCATAAAAAAATCATGAAGGTTTCTCAATGTTTTTTTTTGTAGTATGAGGTGTTCTCACTGATATGCTAAAAGTCTACTACTACCTGAACCCTGGGAAGGCATAATTTCAAGACGGCATACAGTCATACTTAATGAGTTATACAATAGAACATACTATATTGACAAATTCCTGGATCGACACCAAAATTTAATCACTTCTTTTTTACCCTGCGGTCCATCTTTCTGTAAAATTCCATTGAAATTCATTGAGAACTTTTGGAAAGATTATGTGAACTGACATAATTGAATACAGAAATGTATGAAGAAAAAAACGAAATATATGCATAAATATTTCCAATCAAAAACAAATTCTTGGATCCACCCAAATTTCAATCACTTCTTCCTTATAGCCCTACCTTTCCTCAAAATTTCATTGACATTCACAGAGAACTCGTGTGGAAAGATATTAGTAAAATGCAGAAATGTATGGGAAAAAATACAGAAATATCTCTCAGTCAAAAAAGAATGCCTGGGTACATCCAAAAAGTGAATCACTAATTTCTTGAAAGTTTTTTTTTTCGATTTTCCCACAAAATTTTTCATACATTTCTGTATTCATGAAAGTCCACATGATACCTCTGAAAGTTCTCAATGAATTTCAATGAAGTTTTGGTGGAAAGGTGAGCCACTTTGTAAAGAAGGTGATTAGATTTTTTGAGGATCCAGGGATTAGTCAATATAGGGTGCTCTGCTGCATAAAAACATCTGTAACTCATGAAGTATGTCAGTAATAATGTGTTTTTTGCTCCTTCTTGAACGTTATGCCTTTCCAGTAGTCAGACTTCCAGTATGTCAATAAGCACACTTGATACTAAAAAATACAGTTGAGAAACCAATTATTATGATTTTAGGGTGTTTTTTATTTTTTTTATCACGAAGCCAATTAATTTGGCAGTCAATCTGGACCCCATCTAAAGAATCATATCTTTCCAGTCATTGAATTTTGATATGTTATCAAGCATACTCAATACTTCCCCCAAAACAAAACATTGGATAAACTTGTCTCCAGCAAATAATAAATGAGGAGTGGGCATAGGAAGTATCTTGATGATAATGCACACTGGGTCATAAGAAAAATTGGCGACGTATTTTTTTGGATATTGCAAATTTTCACAACTAAAGTAAGTGACATCTGTTAATCTTTGGTTTGAAGTGGTCCCAAAAGTCTCTAAAAAGTACATTTTTTCATTAAAAGGTATAATCATATCTTTATCAGATTTTGCCGCAATGATATCGTAGAATGAGTAAAAGATTTTAGTTGTTTTTTTTTCGTTAATATCTGAATAACATGTTTGATTGTACCTCATAATTAAAAAGATTATACTTTTCTAGAGCCTATGTTAGACTCAAAAATGAAATAAAAGTCTCTTATTCATTTGAGTTAAAAAAAGGGATACGTGCTTATTGTTTAGTTTCACTATCATAGGAAGTGAAACTGAATAATAATGAAATGGCGCGTTAAAAGGTTTAACGAAAGATAAGCGAACTTAGTGGAGTATCTTCGTTGGATGAAAGTAGGCGGAATTTGTTTATTTATGGAATGAGTAGTGCAAAGAATGTTGTTAGGAGACAAGAGGTTTTGTCTCCTTGTGGTTCGGTGGTAGCAGCGACGTCACTGGAGATGTAGAGGGAGAAAGGGAAATGTACAAAGAGAATGTGCGTCAAGTATGAACATAGACGCGGAGATGAAATGAAGTAAAAAGGAACACAAACAAGTATTCAGATGGACAAATAAGATGTACATTTAATACAACGACATTAATGACAAATGACGAATGAAAATGAAATACATGTAATGATAACATAAATCTGATTGATCGCGTAAAGAGATGAGAAAAGACAGTGAAAGGTGGGAACCTTCTTGTTATTGATAGTACTGGCATCGGAGTCGAAGCGGTGTTGTCTGAACTGCTTGTGAATCCATATGACTTGGATTGTACCAAGGAATGAATATGGAAACTGGGTTCAGTGTGCGAGCCAAACTGCCAAGTTGTACGTATGACTTAGGGGGTATTCTCTGATGCTGACAGTTTTATCCATGCATGTTACCCAAAGTAAAGAGAATTAGGAGAGATTGTCGCGAATATTGGATAACAAAAAGCATTGCCATTTCATTCATGAGAGTGAGAGGTGTATACACATTTGGAGCACGTGGTGATGCCACGGTTGCGTAGCTGTGTGTATGTGAGAAGCCTCGACATCGATGAAGTGAAAGTGAATTGGGCGAAGTTAGTACAGAGATAGGTCATGGTGGAAAAATGGTTGAGATCAGATCGGCCAGCGAAATGATAACGGTCTTAGGGAGAAGGAAAGAGAGAGAAAGAGTAACCAGGAACAAGTGCCAGGGCCAGAGGCGTAACCAACTTGGAGTGAACTTTGGACCATGTGTGTCCAGGGTTTTTATCGGGGTCGTTGTAGGAAGTGATGTTTGCAATATCTAGTGAAAAGAAAGGTTTTGTATTTAATTCCTAAGTAAAAGTATAGGGGCGCTACATAAATTTTAGATTCAGTTGCAATTAAATCAACAAATGAAAAAAATGAAATCAAAAAAATAAAATTCAAAAAAGCTATTGTCTGCCAAGTTCTTGAAGAAAAGAATCAACTAGAACGTTTAAAGGTTTAAACTCAACTTGTTCACTTTATCAAGTCATACAAAGGCTCTAAAAACTATAATTTTTTACTTGACAACATATTCATAAGATACGAGCAGACGTTATTTATTTTAGTAGTAAAAAAATTGTCCAAAAATGTTACTTATTTCATTTAGAAATACTACTTATTTTCATTACTTCAATTTAAAAAAAATAATCATTACTTATTCTGTGACATGGGTACGAAATAGAAAAAAATAAAATCACAAAAACTCTTTGAACACTTAAATTTTCATAGTTTTATGGTTATTTCATAGCTTCATATATAGCCAAAATATCATAAACTTTTTTTGATTACATTTATTAAGCAAACAAAAATACGGAGAGCTGTTAGGTACATTTACTTAGCTTAGGTGGGAACGAACGAAAAATACCAGTTTTTGTTGAGGCTTTTGACTTTCAAGTACATTACAGATCAAAATTACTTTTTTCGTTGTCTTTGATTTAGGAGATTTTGAGTATTATTCCGGAATTTTACTGGAAACAGCTTCAAGATATTGAATAAGAGGAGGATTCTTCCCTGAAACAGTTTCTCGGCATGTGTAGACCTAAGCGAGATAATTCATGGGAACCGGACGTGTGTAACTCTTCAATTCGGCAATTTTAAAATAAGCTACTCAAATATAAAAGAATAAAAAAAGTAAGTGGGGAAGAAACTAGAAATTATCGCCTGGTGTGTACATTTTTGTAAGTATATAAGAGTGATGTATAGATTTTGTACATCCGAAGCTTTATAAATTGATATTTTCTTTTCAAATGATTGCTGGGTCGATATTTATTGTTTAGAAAACACTTACAGTTCGAGAGAAGTTTGCTTTTTATACTTACTACTTGTTATTCTTAAATTTAAAAAAACAAAAATTTGTTACTTTAGCCTTTGAGAATGATGGAAATGTAAAAATAATAACTGAACGTATTATTCTAATTATTTATTAAAGTTTGTGAAGTAAAAAATATTTCACGAAAAAAATTCTGCTTTTTTTTTTTTTTTTTGTAAATAGAGCCGCGCCGGCTCTATTTATATGTATAAAAAAGTTTCATTATTTTTTTTTCTTCTCTTCTCATTTCTCAATTTAATTGTTAAATATTATTTCTATACATCCTTCAAATCATTGACAGCGTATTCTTTGTGATGAAGAAGTGCCGAAACTGAAATTTATTCTCTGTACTTCTTCGTTATTTGGAGGAGTTCACTCATTACATTCATTGAAGGTAATAACGGTTAACTCTGGTCTTACAGATGTAAAATATGGTAGTTGAACACTGCGCAGAGAGACTCAAATAGTATAACTACAAAACATTTAGATCAGGTTCAGGTGATATTGACGCCCGCGATCGAGAGATCTGGTGAGTCTTGGGGCAGGTCTATATCCAACAATTGACATGAAGAGGATGATGAAGCAAAGAATTGTGACCCAAATGGATTGAGAAATGCCGGTCTACAAAAAATCAAGCTTACTAATAATCATCAAGTTACGAGGTGCCCCCAAATTACTGCTATGTGTATACTCATTTACAAAGTGTTGTTAACGTCTGTCTAGACATATCATGATACTATTCCTGAAAGAGAAGAAAAGTATATGCCCTGCGCCCACACCCAGTAGTAGCATGTTGGTTATAATCACAGGAAATGCTCTGAACTTGGCCCTTTCTTTAGCGTAATGAGGAGAAACTGTGTTGGGGCTCCCAGTTCACCAAACAGTATACTGTGAACCATTCAAATTAGTATCCTCAGTATGGTTTTTTCATCTTCTAGGTTTCACCCATGTACATTTGTACATAGTATCAGGTAATCTTTAATCAATTTCATACAGAGGAAGTTATGATGAATTACTTAAAACTTTTGATCCACTCTGTAAAAAACATTTTTTCTTTGTTTTTGATTTATATTTCATTAGATTAAGTATTATGAATTATTACTTTCTACTTTAAAAAGATTTTATGTCGACTTTTTCATCTTGATATATTAGTTGCTTTTTATTGCAGGTCTGGTTGAATCTTGGTAGCTCAATTGGTAGAGCGGGCAGGCATAAACTGTGCACCCCCCCATGATAGGTATGGGTTCAAATCCCACCTAAAGCTTGTTCTTTATTTCCCGATTGATGCTGTTTGCTCACTGCCCAAAGGATAATTTGCCTGAGTTTCAAAGTTATAAAGTTGTCATAAAGTTTCAAGAGAACATTTTTCTTCTCTGTGTTACACTCAGAATCATGAATCTTTATCTTCTTTCTTTTCCAGCAGTTATCTAAAGATGGCCGCTGAGAGAGAACAACGAGCCAATGCTGGCAATCGAATGGCCAAGCTTTTGAATGAGGAAGAGGAGGATGATTTTTACAAGACTACTTATGGTGGTTTCAATGAGGTAAGGTCACCATCATAATTATTAAACTGTTGTCAGTTAAATGCTTCCATATTGTGAATTAGGATTTTTTTAGTGATCACTGCCCAACAAAAGGTTAGAGCAGTAATTTATTTATCAATCAATTTTTTTTCTCCAATTTTTTAATTGATCACCTCTAACACAGCATGCTGCCAGAAGACATTTGCCATATGACAGTTTCTATTGAGTAACTAAACAAACCTCTTCTATTTTTTTCTCTTCTTTTCTTTTTTGCAGGAAGATGATGATATCGATTTTCAATCGGAGGAGTCCGAATCTGACACTGTCGACTCTGACTTCAGCATTGATGAAAATGATGAAATCCGCAGTGATGAAGAGGCAGAAGAACCGAAGAAGAAGAGGAGAGTTGGTGTTAACACAAAAGCCTATAAAGTAAATACAAAGTGAAAAGCAACAGTTAGTTATTTCGTCAAACTTCAGTCCAAGACTGGAGTTGACTTAGTTTTTCTACCGTAACATGAACAGTCTTCACCAAATTTAAGGGAGTAAACTCTTCACAGTCTGTGCCACCATCAAACAGATATATATAATCAACACCCCGCTACAAGGGCTTATTTCATTCTAATAAGTAAATAGATTTATAAAATTAACATTTCCCTACCATGATTTGATCTTAATGACTGAGCCAAGCTGAATAGTCTTACATATCTACCAAAACTTATGCGAGAGCTTATTCAATTTGAGATTTATGTTATTTCATTCTAATAAACAAAGATTTATGAAACTAGCATCTCTGTATCATGATTTGAAATCATCGCCAAATGATTGATAGCCAACTCTCTTACCTGGTCTAAACTGACTAGTCTTACAAATGATCAAATCGATTTATTTATATATTAGGCATGAACAATGTAAAACAGAAATTTTCAACCAGAAATTAATACCCAATTCAAAAAACCTGATAGAAAATTTTCAAATTCCATCCTCGATTTATGGTGTTTCAAAAACTATAAAAAAAATAAAAAGATTTGCCCAAAGTTTTGTCTACACAAAAAAAACACATTTTCAATAATCATAATGTAGATTTTTACTGTTATAAATTCAATATTTTTTATAATCAGCAAAAAATCAATAATGATGACATTGAACTAATTTTTTGTGAGTTTGAAATTCTGTTGAATCTATTAAAGTTTTTTGTCAAATTCAGATAATTTTAGCATAAATACTAGGTTATCATCGGTCAACTAAGCTCTGCAAAAAAATGACCAATTAAAAAAAAACAAAAAAACTTTTAACTCTATCAATCAGCACCTTTTCTTGGAAGTTAAAATAATCAATAAAAATGATGAAAAGCCTTTCATGTTTTATAATTTTTTCCCCATATTAAAAGCCTAAATTATAATTTGAGGTCATCATGAGGGGATGCCTGTTAGCTATTTACTTCAACCATAATTATTAGATGGTACCCCTTTTTACTTTTTACACATTGGATTGTAGTACTTGTAGTTAAACTGCTGATTTAAACAGTATTGTTATTACAAACTCAAAAAAGAACATGGAAAAAATTCCATTCTCCCTTGGATAAATAATGGAAATTTTCACTGAAATCCAATAAATAGTTGATCTTTTAATTACAAAAAATTAAAAAATATCTAGGTGTGCAATAAGGTTTTTGCAAATTTTTTAATGAAAATTACTGCAATTTTGTTCATTCATAGAATTTAAGCTAAGATTAATGTGTTGATTTTTTCTTTTAGATATCTTTGATTTGACCGAGTGCACACGTATAATTTTTTCTGAGATTTTTCTCCTATCTTTATTCCTACTGACGAGAAAGATTTTGATGATAAAATTAAATTTTATATAATTCTGAAGTTCTTTTTTTTTTTTTTTGTGATAAGGTGTTGATTATGAAACACTTGTTTTGACTCTAATCCTATGATGCTTTGGATGCAATGCTTTACAGAGAATTCCTTAGTCAATATGACCTTAGGAAAAACAACTTCAAAATAATATAAAATTCAATTCTAAATACTAGTAATGATATTTGTTATCGATATCTTTTAATTACTTTATCAAATTTATTGTATGGTAATGTTTATTCTTTATTGCAGAACTTTATTTAACAGTAATATAGAGTTGATATCTACTTATTTATTTAATACATAAAAAATATATAAAATTCATTTAATTATCAATTGAAAATTAACACATCATGATATTAGCAATAAAATCTAACCTTAAGAATTTGAGAATTAGGTTATGAGAACACATAAATGATACTTTTTTTCAAACTGAATTAAAAACATTGAATAATTTATGAATAATTTTGTCATTCCCATGATGATATCATTTAATAATTTTTTTCATGAGCAAAATCCAAGTAATAAATTCTATTTTGGTTAATTATAAGTAATGTGTAACTTAGAAAGTAATTAGATTGAAACTAAAAATGGTTCACCACTTTTGACAATTGAACTAAGAAACACATGTTGGGTGATTTCTCTCACAAATTTTTATTATATTCCTTTCTATTATATGATTAATATATTGAGAATTGTTTATTTTGATTTAATGAAAATAATTGAATTGAAAAATTCAACTGCTGTACTTCTTTATCAAAATTTTTAATGTTGATTATATATATATATATATATATATATATATATATATATATATATATATATATACTGGATTGAACTGCTATTATGGTTGTTCATAGGGCTGAAAGCATTCCGTTGGGGTAATTATGAGAGAGTTCACTCTCCCTCTCTTATCTCCACCAACCATTGTAGCATACCAGTGACAAGATGTTTTCATGTTATCAGACAATGGAACTGATGATATATACATGTATGTATGTATGATTATTTTTTTGCTCTTCCTCTCATGGAACTAGTCCTTGATGTCACAGAAAAGCAAGGAAATTCGATCGCAAAATTGAAAAATTACTCACATTGACACTTGGTTTCCACCATCTTCTTTGAAATAGCTCCTTTTTGGCATGTATGGAGTGATCTCTCAAAGTATAGTAGCAAAAGTCTTTACGACTTTTTGTTTGTACTCACTGTTCAAATACTTTGAACATTTGGTTGATAGTTTCTATGTGTATGTGGGCATATACGCCCCCAGATGTCTTTGCTAACTTCAAATAAAAATTCAATTCTGATCACAGGATGAAAGAGCAAAATGGAGAAAAGAGTTTTAATATTTCACTTTATACCACAGATGGGTAAACATAAGTCCACTGACCAGATTTGACCAGCAGCAACATTTTTTTGTGGTCTGTCCCAATCTAGGCGTTTAATTGAAATGTTATATAATTTTTCTGAATGAGTCGATTTCATAATTTATATTGTAAAGCTACTATTGTTCTGGCTTAACACATCAATAATTTAATAATCGAAATTTTATGTTTGTCTAAAATAGAAATTAAGTGCACTTGGTCATATGATCAACATTTTGGGGATGAATTTGTGGCCTAAATAAAGATGGAAAATGTCTTATGGCCTTTAGCCCATGCCTTCATTTAAAAACTGATGACTCATTCTTGAACCTGCTAATGAAGGTCTAAATACCAGAATACATGAATCATCTTTATTTTTTTTTAATTCCATCTTCCTGCAGGAACCTGTAAAGGACAAACCCAAACTTAAAACAAAAGTGAAACAAAAATCAGCTGAGAGGTCCACCGTTCAAATTTATCAGTCCATCAGTTCAAGTAAGAAACACTTTCATGATCCCTCTTCTTGTATCATGTCCTGGGGAGAATCTATGTAATCATAATTTGATTTCTTTGTGTCACTGAGTTTGTTTCTGTAAGAGCAAAAATGACGCTTTATTGCACAATTTTGGGGGCCATACGTAGAAAAATGGTTAACTAAGTTGAATATTCGATAAAAATTAATTGAAAAAACTTACTAATATGCTATGTTTTTTGGTAATCAAATATTGATGTTCTGGGTTACTTTTATCCTTTATTAGGTTGATATCTTTTTTCTTCATGAATCGAATATTGGTTATCTACAAGTTTGTTTTTTACTTGTTTTGTCTCCAAATTTCCTGCTGATTTTGAAGATTGGTTCTTCCACTCTCCCTCCTTGTATGATCAGCCATACATGACCATCCCAAAAATATTCTGACATGAAAGGTATCAATTTCAGACCTTGTGAAATAAGTTCCTTTGTATTACTTGGACATTATCATCAAATAATTGAATGCTGTTCTTTTTTTTTTCCAGCACAGAGGAAATCTGTTCGGCGGTCAACAGCTGAGAAATCTAAGGCCACTCAACAGCGAGAAAAAGAAAGGGAAGTTCGCAACAAAATGATGAAAGAGATTGCAGCCAGAAAGAATGTTACTGAAGTGCGAAGGTTGACGCAAGCAGAATTACTGGAGGAAGCCAAAATCACTGAGGAACACAATTTAAAATCTTTGGGTAAGCATTATGATTAATTGTATTTTGATACTTTATTATTTTGATGTTAGTGGAGTCATGCATTGTCACTGACGGAAGATGAGATCCCTCCATCTCTTGATACTTTCAACCAGTCACAAGCAGTCTATTAGATTGTGATTTCCTCTTGGATTTTCATTTCTTGTAGGCCTATTGGAGGTAGTTGTTTTTTTCCATCAAATGCCTTGTTGGGTTTTGATGTCTCTCATCCTGCTGATCTAGTAGTGTTCTTGTCTGAGTCGTTTTCAGACTTTCGATTAGTCAATCAGATTGATAATTGATAACTAGATGATTATTCATCTGCCAATGAAGAAGATACCATCTCCATCTTGGCCAAACAAATTGTAAGTAAAAGAAGTCAATACTATTTTGAAAAAAAAAGTCTTATACCTCTCTTTCTTTTCTGAATTTGATGTAACAGACTGAAATATTTGGCTCACTTGATTAATGCTGATGATATATGGTTTGGAATGGCCATTTAACAGCATGGAGAATGGAATTGCATGAATCTCTTTCTCCCCCAAGTAGAGGTAAATGATAGGTCAGAAGGAGCTCTCTTGCTGTGCTTTGCAACCACTCTAGGAGACTGATAACTCTGATTCCAAACCAGCTTGTTGAGGGATGGTTATGTCAGACTTTCTCAACGATGGAATCAACAACCCTGCACTGAGGTAGGGGATAGGTTTGGACAATATGACTTGTGATATTTCTCAGATTTGCTTTGTGCTGATTAAATTTTTATAATTGTTTCTTTCCTGAGTTGAGATTTACTTTGGTCTAATATTTGAAAAAAAAAAGTTTGTGCTTTCAATCCATAGGACCCGTTTCTTTTGGAAATTCATTAGTTTGGAGAAAATCAATTCTTTAAGGTTTAGGTATACACACACTCATATCAGGAGTTAATTATTTGCTTTAGGCTTGGGATCTCCATTATATTTGATTCATTCAAAATATTAAAAGGAGGTAATCGATATTTTGATATCTGATTCTTCATACGATTTCTGTAAATTCTTCTTGGCATGTGACATATCTGCCAAGTTTCACTGATTTTTTGTAGGCTAAAAATAAGCTATCAATATACTAAAAAATGTGTTTAGTGAACTGACTCATGGGATATAAATGAAATATCAATTTGATTCCTAGTTTAGTGTTTAAAATTCTACTTTTTAAGAAGATTGTTTTAGTTTGTTTGATACCAAAATCTGTGGAGCATTCATCAAGGAAGAAAATCACTGCCAATGGATTGCAAGCTGTTCTCACTTACTCTCTTGCTTTGATGTATTGAATATCAAATGATGTAAAAGCCAAAATGAAAGGATATTGATATTTATTGAGAATGACGTACATCTTAGTTAAGAGTAGCCCACTTTCCTGAGCTCATATATATATATATATATATAGTGTGTGTGTGTGTGTGTGTGACAGAAGTAGTAATACCAACATGATACTTTCTTTAGAATTTTTGAAATAATGGAATTATGATCCAATATATTTTGCAACGAACACATTGACTTATCACAACAAATAACATTGTCAAAATAAACAATTCATTTTTGAAAAATAACAATGTTACTGTGGATTATTCCATCCTGTTTAAAATCCTTTTAATTGTAGGGGACTTATGAGGAAAATTATTGAAAAAAGTTAAATCGACAAAAATTATCTGTCGTGTTTGAAGAAAATTGCTGGCCAAATATGCAATGAAAATTTTATTGAATCTTCATTTCTTTTGTTAGAAACTTACCAAAGGTTAGAATCTGAAAAGAAGAAGAACAGAGTCCAAAAAACATCCTATAAAGGTCCCATAATCCGCTACCAATCAGTGACAATGCCCCTCATTGAGCAACTGCCTCCAACACCTCAGTCCGAACCAGAAATTAATGTGGAAGAAGATGGAGAAGAAAACAGGTAAATTCAACTTTTTCTCCTTTTCAAACCAAACCTTTGGAGAATAGAACCATTTTTGGAAGGAAAACATTTACTTGGCTTCTCTCTCACATCAAGGTTGCCAGATTTGGTCGGAAGGGGAGAAATTCCAAGCTCTACCCCAGAAACTCCTCCCAGAGACATCAAAATAGTGTTGAATTTGATGATTGAGTGAGTCTAATGCCAGTGGTTCAATACCAACCGCTTGAGGTGGGCTTGGATTATCTCTTCTTCTGGCAACTCTGGTACTTACATACAAACATTAGCAACATTTCTTCTGTTGATGATCCTCTGAAAGAATATTTTCATTCATTTTTGTCAAGGTTCATACTAATTTAAAGAAAATATGAGTTTATATTCATTGGAATCAAAAAAATGCTGACCAAAAAAAATGAATTATTTTTCTTTTGATTTTCTATGTTTCCAATTAATACATTTGTACTAAAGTATGTATTTGTATAATATATCCATACATAAATGATCCTGTCATTTTGACAGGCACAATGCTAGTTATAAAATATATTTTAAAAAATTGCTAAAAAAATTAGCCGTACAATGACCATATAACTGAATAGTATAAGTATTTGAACATGGGTAGCCTCAGCTGCTGCTGACATGTGTTTTGTTTACAAAGATTGATATGTTATGTTCCATCCTATCAGGAATTTTAATCACTTACCCTGGGGACATTGATCAGACACAGGGCATGTTATAGTAGCCATTTGTTTGCCCATGTCAGTTTTTGTGCCCTTCTGAATCTGCTTGTTGAATAGCTCCTGGGCGTCAGGCTTTGTACTTGAGGTGGGGGTTAAAGGGTTAAATATTGAACTGGGATGATTGAATTCCTATTATATATTTTGTGCTTCTAATCAAAATCCAATGTGCAGCTTAATGGATTACTAAAGAGGTTATTTGTATATTTGATGTATAGAATCGATAAATTATTAAGTTCATTTATCATGTGTGTATATAGGGAATATGTTAGGGTTAATTTGAGTTCATATCCCTTGTGAAAGAGATTATAGAATCTGTAAATAAAAATCATGGACAAAAGAAATACAGACAATATCATTTCAGCTGTAAACAAACTTGAAATATTTAGAATTTGCTACGTGAGAATGAACTTGAGAATTGCATCAGTACAGGATGTGTAAAGTTTGGTTACGGTTTTAAACTTGATGGAACATAAGTTTAGGATTAGTTATTTGTATATCACATTTGGAGTGTGTTACTGCCATCTTCTAATAAAATTATGTCACATATGTAAGAGAGGGGACAAAAGGAAGATATGTCTGCTGGTTATACCCTGCTGGCTGAGTAGGTACTTCAATGGAGTAGGAAGAGTGGGGAGATCAGAGTTGCCAATCCAGCTGTTTGGTGGTTAGATATGTCGGATTTTTTTCCCCGTCAATTTAGCCTATAAATATCTACAATAGCCAATTAAATCTGATGAATGTAATAAGAGTAAATATACAATTTTTTTTGATAATTTGTTCTGGAATATATAGTTATTTTCTTTGAATGGAAAAATCTAGATGATTTTTGAAGTCAGAATGTCTAAAGAGTTTAGTATTAAACTAAGCTTTTTTTATCAAGTCATTTTTTAAACTGGAATTTCCACTGCTAGTTCAGTTTATACTTCTACAACAATTGGGGAAGCTTTAATATTTGCTGAGAGCATATCAATTGGGTGTGACAAAGAATTTGGTTCTGATAGGCATGCATTAAATTTCCATAATTAATGAGTCCTCAGTGCAGTGTATGAGATGACTTCTTTTCCAACACTGTAAATAGAAAAATCACAATGAAAAAAAAAAAAGAAATGACAGATCAAATTTGAGTTTGGAGCTGAAAATGAATCATTATCAATCAATAAAAAGTTGGTTTTTGAATTACTATAAAAATTTTGAACTTTTTTTAATGTTTTAATTTTCAGTGTTGAATCTTTGCCGATGAAATTTGAAATGAAAGATGAGCCAGTGGACACAGGTGGGTCATCACCTGAAAAAAGTGAACGACGACCCTCCAAGAGATCAGTGTCTGGGCCAAAATGTTCTCGAACCTTCATCACTTTCACAGATGACAAAAAATTCCGTGAGTGCTTCCCCCAGATGAAAGCCAAATCTGCATCATCAAACTCAAAGACTCTTTGTCCAGTCACCCGACGACCAGCCAAATATATGGATCCAATCACCCAGACCCCATATGCTACTATTGCAGCCTTCAAGGTGCTGCGAGATGCTTTTGCTCAACAACAGGAAGCCCAGGCAGAACAAAAGCGAAAACCACGGGCATGCACACAACAAGGTGCAACAGCAGCTGCAACAACTTCAGTTTCATCATTGTCTTCCATCATGTCATCATCTTCAACAACTTCATCCACCATCTCTCAAGCATTGTCAGCAGCACAAGTCACTTCAGCAACGACTGTAGCCAGTTAGCTGTTTTATGGTGATATTTGAACCTCTTGTTTTTTTCATACTCACCACTGAGCTGAGAGAGAAAAATTTGGCCTGAGAAAGAGATAATCTGAGGTTTATCTCCACTCAGTCATTTTGAAATTTGCCCTCATTCCAACACCTGTGTTGGGTAAGTCTCTGAGATGAAGCTTGGATGATCTCACCTTCTGACTTCCACAAGCAGGTGCATTTTCATTGTAGATTCCTCAAACTTTTGTAAAACTCAGGACTTTTCAGCCAAAGTTTCTTTCATTGAATGTCTGATTTTATAGAGAAATGTACTTGAAAAAAAATTGAATGAATAAAAAAAAATTCAAACATTTCTTATAAAAAAAATGAAACTTTGTCAATAACTTTGAGAAGAATTATTAACATACCAACTTTTGTTTAGACAATTTAATCTTTTCTTCCCATCTTTGTTGTTGACAATGTTTTGACTAATTCATTACACCTGGAGAAGGTAGTGGAATGAATTGGTCAACATTATTCAACAGAAATTAAATTGTTCAAATGAAATTTGGTAATGACACTTCGTTTAGATTATTTTGTGAAAAAGATCTTCTGATTGACTTTAGTTTGTAATGTATGGCCACAATAATTCATCATCATCAGTCTTTTAGTGTCCGTCGTTGGACATAGACCTTCCCCAGGATTCGCCACAATTCTCTATCATGGGCGTCGCGGAGCCTGTTTTTCCTGAATATGTCTAGTACATCTCTCCATCTTGTGTTTTGTTGGCCTCTTCTATCTTGACATTCTTATTCTCAACATGATTATTGCACATGATTTTCTTTTTACTGAAGTTCATGTGTAGGCCGACTTTTTTGCTTTCTTCGTTTAGTTCATCCTGCATTAGTTGGAGGTCGTATAGGTTCTCTGCGTAAAGGAAATGTCGTCTGCAAATCTAAGGTTGCTCAGATACTCGCCGTCTATTTTGATTCCTCTATTTTCCCAGTCTATGTTTTGAAAGATCATCTCAAGACAGGCTGTAAACAGTATCACCTTTTTTTACTCCTTTTTAAAGCAGAAACAGTTCAGTGTCTTTATTTAGCCTAATGAAGGAGTTGCTGTCATTGTATATCTGTTGCAGTACTTTAACTTATACAGGGTCTACACCTTGTTGTGTAATCGCCTTCATGAGTTGAATGCCTTCTTGAAGTCTGTAAATACTACCGCGAATGGCATTTTGTATTCTTATTATTGCTTTCTCTTTCAACTGATTTATTGAATGAAGATGGTCCATGGTCGAGTAACTTCTTCTAAATCCAGCCTGTTCTCAGGTTGATTTTTGTCTTATGTTTTTGTAATCCGGTTGGTGATGATTTTTGTGAAAAGTTAGTATATGCAGTTGAGCAGGCTTATAGGCCTGTAGTTGTCTTTGTCTTTGGGGTTACCTTTTTTATGATTTATTAGAAGTTTTATGATAGCTGTGTTCCAGTCTTTCAGGACTTTACTCTGTTTTAGACACAAGTTGAATAGAGTAGCTAGCTTTCTGTTGACACTCTTACTGGCTTTTTTGAGTAGATTGATGGTGATGTTATCTGGTCCAGGGGCTTTTCCTTTTTTTGTTTGTTTGATTGCTTGCTTTACTTCCCATGGTGTAACTTCAGGAAGTTCTCAAACTGATTGTCGACATCTTGTGTATTCTGGTTGTTGTTTTGAAGAGTAGAGTTCCAGGTAAAATCCTTGGTATGAAACTAGTAATAGAGACAGAAAGTTTCTTTTGGACCCTGATCATTGGTTAGGCTTACCTTAAACCTGAAATAGTAACATATTTCTTAATGGTGTCAGTATTGGAGACCAGATAAAAAGTAAAATCCCCACTTGGAAAATCGGTGTAATACTGTCTTACTCCTATTTTGCCACCTCCTATCAAGCCTTGTGCCATACTAAGCTAAGCTTAATAGAAATCATATTGCAAAAGAACCATAATTTGATACCATCAACTAAACTTGCCACCAAAAGTTTTTACAGTTCTCAACTTGGTCTGGTCTAAATAAGTCTTTAAGTCACATAGCAAACCAAACCCCCACTAATGTTAAATTGATCCCTTTAATTTGTGTCTGCAATTTTCCAAGGCTGCCAAAAGACATGATGGTTTCTATTAAGTGACTAATCAGACCTGTCAGATTTTTTCTTTTCTCATTACGTTTTGTATTATTCATAAGTGAAATGAACCATTGTACTTATATTCCAAGATCAGTCATCACAACAGTGTTCACCTCTCTGCAGTGAATTGAACCATGGCCTACTAAACCAAAGACTTTGAAAATGGTACTCAGTGCCTGTTTGCTCGTAAGAGTTTACCCCTTGCCATAAAAAAAAATGATAGCAATAATTAAGTAATTTTGGAACTGCATTTCACTTATAAAATATCAAAAACATCATCTTGTTTAATACTCAGGAAAATTATTGAACATAATGGTAAAATCAAGTAAAGATACAATTCATCTAGTTCAACGTAACAGAAAATTCTATTTCTCACGACAGATACCTAATGCACATGGCTAACTAGTACATGGGTGTGGATTCCAGCATTCTGAGAGACTATCAAACAATCTTTGAAATATATGATTCAAACTTTAGGTTTTCTTCACCATTTGTTTATGAAGGTAGGTTTTGCCTATTTACCTTAAATTTGACTATTTCCTGTAGTAAAAGAAGTTATTTTTTTTCCTTAAATAAGTCCAAAAAATTAACCTTGCTTTTTTATAGTCGAAGGTCATATGTTCCATAAGCCTTATCCCAACCTTATATCACCTCTCAATTAAGTGTATAATTTATACCTACTTGTTTATCAACTATTTTATAGTATCAAAATAATAGAAATATTGCTATTTTCCATTTATAATCAGCTACCATAGATAATCAACACCAATTAAGCTTCAATTCTGAATGAAAAATGCCAATAGATATCATTCTCATTCATCCTCAAATGTATGCTAGTTATAAATGATTGGGTGTCGCGATGTGCTGTACCATAGAAATAACGTAAATACTTATCGTCAGCAGTATGACTGACTATAGCAAAGAGCAGAGAAGTGTTAAGTCAACAAGAAAACTCAAGGACCCCTCCTATAAAGGAAATATTCAGGCAGACCCTTATTTTTAGCATTTAGCTTTTAGACAGTAATCAATGAACTCCCACTAGTGAACAATTTCCACCTTCGAAAATCATATTTATTCTCAATTGATTATACTCATTTTGATATTAGATACATGGTACATACATATGTGCAATGGATATTTCTCTGTCACAAGATTTGCAATATCAAGTTCAGAGGGAACACTGCTGCAGCCTCTGTGGATTGTTGGGCCCTGATGGGTCCACAGACTGTAGTTTTGAAACCACTGAAGTGACTTGTAAATTACTGCCACATCTACCAAGTATGTTTTCAGTATTATATATCACCAACACAGCAATAGTGGCAGTCAAATGACCTTCTACACTGAAGGAAAGGTGCTGGAAAAATGCCCCACAATTCTGTTTCTGTAGGTGATATGCACCTGTATTTTTTTAGTTCAGATTTTTAAGAAAAAAAAACTAAATGGGGAAACTATGGTATGTAATCACAAAAATTCATTCCTTTATTAGTAAATGAGCCAAGTGGCTAGTTGTCATTCAGAGGGTATATATTGATATTAAAGGCATTTCCACTCTCCCCAAAACACATTCACTTCAAGGGAACATTGTTAAGTGACAAAAGAAGTAAAAACTGTGATTTATTACTAGTAAATCTCAATACTAAGACTATCATCCAACACTCTCCCACCATCTGTTTTGGTAATATCTGGTTCTGTGATGAAATGTGCTGTATTCAGTCAGCAAAACCTAGCAATGGTGATGATTAGTTTCCACAGTAAAAGTGATCAAGGGGATCAACAGGTTGCTAGGACTCCCATAAAATATCTCGTTAAGGTCGATGAAACTGCTGAGATCTTAATTTTATTAGAAACCATCAACCAAAACTGTCAAAATGATTTCAGTTTTCAAGCTTTCTTTTCATTATGTATTGAACACTTTAGGAGAAAAAAAATCTTCCCTCTGCTAAATAGGTTTTTAGTGGGGGTTTCAATTTGTGAGAGAAGTAACTTATCCACTGATGACCTCTTTCTCAAGAGTTTCCAATTTATCACCCCCAACACAGGTCTGGTTTGTCACATGACCATTCTTTTTAACAAAATTCTATAAATCAAAATTGGAGAGCTTCCTTGAGGTTAGAGTCTTCTCAATGCCAGAAAATAGGGTGTGTATTTTCAGTTCTGCAATGTCTGTCTTACTTCACATCAGATAAAGTGATTGACAATAAGGATTTCTTTCAAGGCTAAAACAAAGAATCAAAAGCTTTCTGAATTGTAGGATGGTATTTTTTTTTTTATTAAGTACCAGGTTAAGATAATCCATAGCATACAGAATTGTGTATCTTCTAGGGAGGAGTGGGTGGGGACAGCACAGAGGACTCCAAAGAGGAAAGGAGAAAAAAAAAAAGTACGAATGAAAAGCAGGCAGATGAGCTTTGTTTATACATACTAAAAAGTCCAATCCTTTCTAAATACCCTAGAAATTACACTCCTCATTAAATGGATCTCTTTCTCTCTTGGTGTAAACCTTTTTAAAGTCTTCTCCGAGCAGATCAAGATCTTTCTCATCTTTGATTACTCCCTGCAAGAAAAAAAGAAAAAAAGAATCATTATTAATCACTATTTTCTTGTAGCCAAATTTCATTGTGCAAACAAGATTTATTCTTGTTAAAATTTTATTGTGTGCAATAGTATAATATAGTGAAAGTTGTGGAAACACCACTATCATTTTAAAAACTATCAGATAAAAAACATGCAAATGGAAAGTTATTCTAAAGAATATATAATTCAATAAGAAAAACTGTATGGATATATAGATAATCTAATTATAATAAAAGAAATCTTGATTATTCAACAACTGGCCAATGTACGAAATTGACATTCACCAGCTATATTAGTCAGCACACGATGCATTGTCATGTTGAGTTTCAAGTTGAGTCATCAATTCTTGAGAAATCTAATAAAAATAAGTAAAAAAAAACTACTGATTATAGATCTTTTATCTAAAATTATAAATATAAAATATCTAAATTTGAATCTAATCTGAGATCATAATTTAGATATAAAATATCCTTTGGAACAGGCACCGCTGTTGTTATTTTAATCAATTTAATTCAAATTAATTTAATCTTATTTATATATATTTTTCATCATAGCAGAAGATACAAACAAAGAAACAAACAGAAAAATTCACACTACCACTGTTGATGATGATCATCATTATTAATATTATTATATATGTAAATATATACATATATATCATTTATTTATATATATTATATGGTGGTGAAAGATACATATATGGATAACAGGTAGAAAAACAAAATTGTGTTTGAACCGTGTTCAAATTTCAGCCTAGGTTGCTTGCATTCACTGAACATTAATGTTCTTGGGAAAGGTAACTAATACACTCCGCTAACCTTTGTCCACTCAAACATTCTAAATGACAAATAAGAGATTGTGTATCTCATCTAATTTGCCGTGTTATTGTTTTGAAATATGAAAACATCCATGAGTCATCTCACAGGAAAGGACAGTCTATCTCTACGCTTTCAAAATAAATCATTTAAAAATCTCCTCTTTTCATCTGTTAAGGACATCTCTTCATCCTTTGATTAGGTGATGCTGCAAACAGTGATCAGTGAAGTGACACTAACTTACAATGTAATTTAACATTTTTTTTGTTTCAGCTAAAAATCTATTTTTTCCTTTAATGTTCTCCAAAATAAAAAAGTTTGATTGTACGTTTAAATCTCACAATTGAGTCATCATGTCAATATCAGTCAGACATGAACAGACACACTAGTTACAGGCATTCAAAGTTACTTAGTACACAAAATCTTGGTACCCTTGCAAAAGAATGCAGTCAACATCTTTCAAGAATACATTGTAAAACAGAAAAAACATTCAATCAATAGGAACTAAAACAGTACTGACCTTCGGTAAGTATCCAATGAGTTTCTTGGCGTGTTCCTTCAGCAGTTTTTGTCGTTCTTCCTCGATGATGGCCTTTTTCAACTCTTCAAGTTGTTTTAACTCGCGGTTTATTTCATCTTCCTCATGCTGTAATTACAGAAGAATATTCCATTCAAGATTTGAAGCAAAGTAATACAAGTTGCTTGTTTAAATTTCTGCTTCTTTCAGAACGTAATGGACAGGAAGAGGTGTTTGTGTAAATGGGGGAAGCTGATAAGAATACTGCTTCCTACCATCTTGTGTTAGAATATTATGCATTGATTTTAATTAGAGGGTAGGAAGAGAAAGGGGAGAAAAAGAAGGTCAATTTACTTTTGATTTTACTTTGAAGCATACTTATATGTTTAATCAGTCCATCAAATAAATTCTAGTATTGAAAGAACATAGGATTAAAGAATGCACAATGTAGAAAGCTTCTTTCAAGACACTAATCACCTTTTCTCGAACTCGTTTTATTCTTCTCTCTTCAAGTATTAGTTCTACTTCTCGTCCATGTTCGAGCATCTTCATGCGACGTTTCTGGGCATTCATCTGTTCGATGCGGTCATCTTCAGCATATTTGGCCATCATCTGTATCAGGAAAAGAGCAGAGAAAGAGTGAAAAAAAAAAAAAAAGAAAGGATGTTTAGTCAAATGAAGTTTTTGAGCAGTTTTCAATTCTGAGATTTTTTTCATTCAGAAGCTTACTGATCAAGAATCTGATTCCCTGTCCCTCCCTTGGTGTCATGCAGGGGTGGAGTGGAATAACAGTTATCAGCACAGAAAATAGAACTGAGTTTTGAACAAGACTATTTATGTTCACTTTGTACTAATGGCCATGGGAAAAGCATGAATCCACTTCTTCCTCCAGCTATTGATTAAAAGCAACAGTAACTACCCTATAAGGCAACTCATCTCTGAGAAAGTTATTCTGACAGAAATAACCTACAGTTTGAAATCCACTATAGCTGGTACAGGAGGGTTGAGTGTAAAGCAAACAACTTCATCCCATGAAAACCCTATTCATAACTGAAACAGCAGCAGATAGGTAGTGCCCCACATGATCTACAGGGAGTCTTTAGGATTAAACAAAAAAATTATAAAAATAAATTGAAGGCCAATAGTGCTGCCACTGAAGCTAAATGAAACTTGTATACATTTCAAATTAACTTTTTGTGTAACTTGACCCATCATCTGTGGTAGGCGGCAAAGAGTAATAGTTATCCTTTAAAGATACTCACTGCAAGACATAAGTAAGAGAGACATTAGTGGAGAACTAAAGAGATGAATTATCTTCTACCTCAAATCTTCCTAAGCCACGATGGTTCAGTCCCTGCTATTTGAAATAATAAGTTACAATACAAAAATATTAGAGATATATCATCCGAAGCTACTTCTCATTTTTAGATTTTCATAATTTAATTACAAACATAAAGATTGTTCTGAAAGTATCCAGCTATTTTGAATATCTCAAGACCCAGTTGTGCGCCCTAAATGTAACTTAGAAACCAATCAAAAGGAACCTTACTGCATGTACATGAAGGAAGACCCCTCCGTGGAGTAAATCAATTGGCAGTAAGATGCCATCGCATTGTTATTTCATAATGTGAGTAGATTTATATACATGAAACATATCATGATGCTAAATAAAAATTAACAAAACATTGCAACGTCTGTTTCCCTACAGTCCAGATTTTAGCCCTGTGACAACTTGCTTTCCCCAAAATTTAAATCACCATTGATGAATGAGATTAAAGAGAACCTTTAAAAAAAAACGACAGGAAACAATAGAAAAAGTAATCGTTTACCAGTTCCCTGAAACGATGTTCTTCTTCTTCTTGTGCTTTCCTCTGGGCAGCCCTCAAGGCCAATTGTTGTTCACTGATTCGTTGCAATTCTATCCTCTCCCGCAGTTTCTTCTCCATAGCTGCCTGTAAAGACAAATAACAAGGAAAGCAATAAGGAGGGAATAAACATTATTACAAGTAGAAAACTAATGCTGTTTACAGACTTTTCAATCAGACTGATATTCAGAATGTGCTTACCATTTCATCATACTAGAAACAAGTTAGTATCTAGGATATCCATATAATGATAATTCTAAGGTAAGTATTTGTAATCAAAACTACAGCTTATATGAGATGATACAGTGCCCATGCATTTCAC
>OY735217.1:43820411-44065411 GCA_963457665.1 Thysanoteuthis rhombus | reverse complement strand
GTAGTTTGGAGGTTTCTGTTGTTGTTTATGTATACGTGGGTGTCTAGGAAGGCTATGGAGTCAGTGGATGTCATAAAGTCAAACTTAATAGAGTCATGTGCAAAGTTTATATGTGTACAAAAATTATGTAGTTTGGCTTTTTCGCCTGTATATATGAAAAAAATGTCGTCTATATATCTACCATAAAAAATGCAGTCGTTATATATCTCGGGGTAAATGTAGGTTTCTTTAAATTTACCCATGAAGATATTGGCATAGGATGGGGCCGCTACTGTGCCCATGGCGCAGCCTTTTATCTGGTGGAAGTGTTTATGTTTATGTCTATGAATGAATGATTAATTGTTGTCGTTGGGTTGTTTTTATCTTGACCTTGATATTTCGCAGTAGTTTTATCGCCTACGTTGGTATTCTTTATGGCCCTGGTGGATTGCATTATTCTAAATTTACTTTGACATGTGAGGGAGTATATAATGTTTATTCGATGTTTGTATTCGAAGTTTTATGGATGATAGGTATATGAATAGACTATCTACATTACCTTTAATTTACTAATGTATGGATTGCTATTTTATATTTTATTCCTTAATAAGAATTCAAGCGTGCCTACATTGTAGTGTTATTTCATTTTTTGTACTTGATAAATGTACTTATACTTTAATTTGTTTGAGAAAATTGAGGTATCAAATATGTAAATAAATATAAAAATATTTATATGAAAATGCATTCATATTTTTGGCTACCTTCTTAATATCTTTTCCAATTGGACACTTCACAATGAGTTTAATACTAAATCAGATATTTTTCAATTTCAAAAAATGAGTCCAATCTTTGATTCAATCAAATTTACAGAAGTTAATGGGCACTTTCTTTTCCAGGTTCTTTTGCTTCTTCCAATGTGAGATTGGCGAGTAAGCCACACAAAAATTAATTTTAAATGAGGTTTTCACGTTCGTAATTGCCTTTATGAAGTTAATAAAACTTTTAAATACAAAATGCAGGGTTGCCCACCTTAATGATGTTCTCCTGTAATTTCTGTTCTGTCCTCTCCATCTCTAACCTTCGATTGTATCTTCGATCTTCAGACATCGCTTCTATGTTCTGATACGATTGTGACATCTTTTCCACTTCCAGTTGCTTCAGTATAGCTTTTCGTTCTTCATCTGCCCGTGTCATAGCCTCCAATTGCTTTTCTCTCTGCTGCAGGGTGTATCTCTGCACATGGGCCTGACAAAAATTAAGGGAAATAAAGAAGAAAACTATTTATATCTTCAGGTGAAGCTTCTACTTTGGTTTAAAGTAGGAGCAAACTTATTTTTCTTAGATTGGTCAAAGCTCCCTCATTCTCTATTTTCTTGAAACACATCTCGTGTATAAATTTTACACATATATATATACATATATATGTATATATATATATATATATATATATTATTCAGTGGTGCAGTGATGTGGGAACGGCATTTCCTTTATTAGGGAGAGGGAATGGTGTCTGCTCCCTATTTGTATACTACTAAAATTCTCATTCCATTTATTTGTTTGTATCCTCAAATTAGCTAAAAGCGTTTTCTAGCTATAAATATTGAATCCTAAAATCCCTAATCTCCAAGCATCCAGCAGTTTTGCTATGCTCACTGGATTGTTATGCCTGTTAGAGCAACCAGCACTAAGTTCCTTTTCTTCTGTTTAGCACTATACCAGTGTACATGGACAAACAAAAAACAAAAACATTGAGGGTGTTTTCTCTCACTATATATATATAATAGCAATATTTGTTACTCACACCCATGATTATCATCCGAAAGACACATACATCCAATTACACCCAGAGAGGGACAACCTTTCTCCTCGCATAAACTCACACCGTCTCAGAGGCCTTCATTTCATTTCTCTTTTGTTCTTCAAAACCCTTTTTCTCCCCCACACACACATACAGAGACATGACATTAGTAGATGAACTCCATTATTTCACTCAGATTTCATCTCAAATAAAGCCTGCCATTTTGAATATTTCAAGAAGCAGCTGCACCACCTTGATGTAACTTGACAACCAGTCAGAAGATACATCATTGCGCATGTGTGAACAGACACTCTTCTGTGAGGTTACTCAGTCAGCTGCGAGGCGCCATCCAGTAAGCATGTGTACTGAGTGACCATCACATTCACAATGCCCAAAAGTCATTCTTCATGTCTTGTGCAGGGTTTTTTTGGCAAAATATTGCATCATCAAGGTCTGTCAGTCCCCTCTCCCCCTAGAGTCCTGGTGTGACTCTCTATGACTTCTGGCTTTTCCCAAAGACGTTTCAGACAGTGGACGAGATTGAGAGAAACATGATTTGGCAGACTGTTTTAAAAGTTTTGACTCTGGGATAAGTGTGTGAGATCCTAAAGAGAGTACTAAGGTGCTATTTTTCATTAAAATTAAATGGTTGCATACTCTCTTGACAGACCACATATACCTAATTTATAATAAAAATGCTAGAGCAGATGTCCCCAAACTTTTTTGCTCCACAGACCGTCCAACAGAAAGGAGAATAATTACAACCAGAATATAGGTAAAAAGTCAACAATAAGTTACTTATATGTGACTAATATACGCCATGTCTGGAAGGGTTTATCCAACAAACTTAATATTAAGATCAACCTGATCTTTTGAGGAGAAAAGGTCAAATTAAATCATACAGACAGTCTTTGTCTAATTTCATTTTTACTGTTGGTTTGCTGCCTAAGTCAAATATATTTCTTAGTGGGCATGATGACACATACAGCTGACTCAAACGATTTCATATTGCCAAATATTATCATTTCCTTGTGGCCCAGTAGCACATATGCTTTTTGGCCCTATATTAGTGTGGTGCCTGTAGTGCCCCCAATACTTTTAGTTAGGAATTTAGTACGAAACTCTTCTTTTAGCTAGATATCCAACACGTCACTTCCTCTGACGACCCCTATAAAACCTTTGGACGCACACGTCCCAGTGCTTAGGCTCTTAGCTAGGATCAAAGTGTAGTATCTGTTCTTTGATGACCTCGGGCTGAGAAGTTGATCAATGTCCGGGACTGTCCCCCATCCCAAAAGCACTGACCAGCATGCTCAGGTTCGTCCTGAGAGCATTAGCAGGATCCGTCCTGTGAACCATGTCAAGCATGCCGTAATTACTCCTTGTAAACACACGTCGAGAGTTAGGGAGCCTTGAATTACAGGACTCGTCCTGTGGACATAGTCCGGCTTGTCCCGAACGTGTGGGACCCCACCTTAATCCGAACTTGTGTCATATTTGTAGTCGCGGGGATGCAAATAAATAAACTCACTAGCTCCAGCACCATTAGCTGGGTACGCTTCTAGCCCCAGCCTCTGCGGCGCGCCATTCTCTCTCCTTCCTTCTCCCTGGCGCGAGTATTCCTAGCTGGCCATGTCTCTGGCCCCGGCCTTTGCAGCCGGCCACTCTCTTTCCTTCTCTCTAAGATCGTTATCATGTCGCCAACCCACAGGCCGATCCGATCTTAACCACCATCCTCACTTCGGGAAACACGCATGGATAAAACTCCTTGTTCTATGTCTTTCATAGTCTGTTCGTCGAGAGTTTAACAGCGTCTGAGAATAGCCCCCCAAGTTAACTCATTTACTTGGCAGTAAGGCTCACACACTGAACCCGTTTCCACGTATCTAGGAGCAATCCAACAACACTTGTCTGCGGCCCGTTGGTTGAGGATCAATCACTATGCTAGAGAACTACAAAAACACTTTACAACACTCTAGGATCTTCAGATTTACAGAGATAGTGTAGTTTTGGTTATTCAAAGTTGTAATGAGCCAGCATTAAAATTAGGAATTCAACTTTCAACCATGAAATATGTGATCAAGCAGTTCACCCCTAGTAATAGAAGGCAAACCATCCCAGTCCTAATCATGGGGATGGAGCTCTATTTATGATGTAATTATATTGCTGAGCCCATGCAAAAAAAAAGGAAAAAAATTCTTCCGAAAATATTTCTAAAATACGACTTTCGTCTGGCTTTTACCTGTTATCGGAATCTTGACTAAATCAGTTTAAGTAAGGCAGCTGACACTTGAATGAGTGGCTATTGATGCTAAGAAATATTATCTTTATAAGGAACCTGCTTAAATTGTACCATTGCTTTCATAAAAATGACTGGCCAACTTTTGTTCCACAATTTTCACTAAGTTCCGATGTTTAAAAAAATAAATACATTCGACTGTTTTCATGTCTCGTTTTTTTTTTTTATATATATAATTTACGGTCTTCCACTTTTTACAAACAATTAATAATGCTGATAAAACTTTTAGATAAGTCTGATTGGCGACATAGGGCTTAAACAAAACGATATGATCATAATATAAAAAAATAGGACTTAAATTACCATCATGAACAGTCAAGTTGTGGCGACCTTTTTCTTCGTTGTGGTTCTCGTTTTTAGGTGACAGTTCGTTGAATTTCAACTGTGCAAAAACAATTAAAATATTGCTCGTAGGATAAATATAACTCCTCTCTGGTCTTTCTGAAATACAAGCCGTAGGGAGAAATCCAAAAGGTTCAGATACAAATAAAATTTACTGCTTGCTTTTACTCAAATCTGAATACATAGTCGTAAAATATGAAAGCAAGCGACCCAAACAGTTGGCGCCGATAACGTTGCTAAGGAAGTTCGCAAACCGGAAGTTTTATTTTGCGCAGGTAGTGGACAATATTTAAATAAATAAGTTCATGTATTTAATCGGTAATTGATTAGTTAATTAGAACAGTCATAATTATGACAAGTAAATGTTGATGACGAAAATCACAGTAATGAAATAAATGGTATTTATGTATGTGAATAAGATTAGACCAGCGATGTTCACGAACTTTTGACAATAAAGCAACATGTGTTCATCAAAATGTCCCAAACTTGCGAAATGTAGATTTTATTATAATAATATTTGAGTTATTGAAAATGAAAAAAATCGTAGAATATGCTCGTATTAAAATTATGGCACATTGGAGTTTTGGATCGCCGTTTATCGATTATTTGAATTGAACTGATTTTAACACTTCATCGCGTTTTCTAAAAACTGAAATATACTGTTTTTCTTTCATGAATTCTCTTATTTCTTTTCAATTATTTTTACTTCTAAACATCAGGTGTGCTTGGTCATGAAATTTCCATACACTGATTTGTAAAATAGAGCATTAAAAAAAGAGAATTCAAGGAAGAAATGTCAAGACAGTGGAGTATCAAAACCATTTCCATTCAAATGATTCAATACTGACGGTTGAAAACTCCATGTTTTTCAAATTATTTGCATAAAAAACAATCTTAACCCGAATATATTTATGTGCGAAAGATTGTTTACACTTAATAAACTGGTGCAACACTTGTCCAAAAAACAAAGCTTATGAATAAACTTCTCTGTATTTATTCATCGATGAATGATTTTTTTCATGAAAAGAGTATTTTGTAAGAAAACTTACGAAAATTTTTTTTTTCGTATTTGCTCTATATTAGAAAATAGGAACAGCAATAAAACTATTTTTTCATTAAAAAGTTTTAGTTTATTTTTTTATTAAATCATACTTTAGACTTTTGGGTAAGAAAAAAATGTCTGCTAGGGAAAAATCGTTATCAATATTTATGTCACTTTCTGGTTCTGAAATCTTGCCATTAAGTAATGATGTTGTTTTGCGTATAGAAATTGTAAACTTTGCCTAACCCTTATGAGTGGGTACTAGAAATTTTATTTCAGATTCGACATTTTCCATCATCTGTACTTAGAAGATGCATTTAAAAAAAAAGTGCCCTTATGCTGCTTATGGAAGTAGGAGACTATTAGCATTGAAAGCTGACCTTTGAACCCTTTTCAATGGTAAACCAAACCCTTCTGTACACAAATTTATTTTCACCAGATTTTCACTTAGCAATATTTTTTCCCCGATTCGTGTCAATAAATCATTGTTTTGTGACTTAATCCTATGTCTGTAATTGTTGAGTCTAGTATTAAATTGCCACTCGGACTTGCCTATGTACTGTAACTTACATCTATTGCACTCTAGAAGGTATATAATGTTTTTACTGCGGCAGTTGGTATCGTGATATATGTGGTAACTCTCTTTTGTGGTGGTGCTTGTGAATGTGTTAGTGTACTTGAGATAGTTGCAACATAGAATGTTTCTTATGTCGCAAATTTGCAGAATTTCGTGATTCTGGGTGTATTTTTGTGTACAACTTTATTGTTAATGATATTATTACTGCTAATCATGTCTGATGTTTTGGGGCCTGCAATAAGCGATGACACATGGGTCTGTGAATGTTTCTCTTGGATTTGTTTTAATTGTGAGAATGTTCCATCTCTTATTGATGATGTGTGCTAAGGGTGGGAGTGTATTGTTGAAGGTTTTTATAAGGGGTATGCGGTTAGGTTCATTATTGTGGGAAAGTATAAGGGTTTCATCCCTGGGTATTCCAGTTGCTTTTTTCATTTGGTTTTTAATGTCATCTTGTGGATAACCTTGTTCGGTGAAGTATTGTATTAGGTTATGGTTGTGTCTGTCAAGTTCACTGTTTGTAGAACAGATTCTTCTAAATCTAAGGGCTTGTGAAAATGGTAGGCTTCTTTTTAGGTTTTGGAGATGGGCTGATTTAGAGTGGAGGTAATTGTGGGTGTCTGTGGGTTTAGTGTAGAGACACAGCACACACCACTGAAAATGGGAAGAATCCCGAAACATGTCTGGACAATTTACATCTAAGGATTATTAAACCTTACCACTAAACACTTCACTTCTGAGTCTGTCTCACGTTTTACAGTACACATTATATATGTATATATATGTGTGTGTGTGTGTGTGTGTGTTTTGATGAAAATAACAATGGAAGTCAAATGAAAAACTCAAGAGATAGGTGTTTTATGTCAAAATTTATTTAATATTATTCCGTGGGTGTAGTTTGATACATTTTGATTGGGGCCAGCCATCTTTTTCAGAGAAAAATATCTGCATCAATTTCACTGAGAAAAATATGCTGTTTACATTTTGATGCTGAAGAGGAGAATGTGAAATTTTTTTCTGTGTTTGGTTGTTTGTTAGGAGCGGGAGGGTTGGTGTTAGTATCTGTGTAATTGAGGTTGACAGTTGGTTTGAAATGAGATGGGTCTATGAGAAGCAGGATCAGGAAGTGTATGTTTCCTATCTCTGAGGGTGTTTGGTTTGTCTCAGATAGGAAAGGCAATGAAGGGTTTGAATGAGAGACATCTATATTCTGTTGGATCACTTCACATCCACAATACAATCATACATATATATATGTATGTGAGTGTTGATGAAAGTGACAATTGGAAGGTGAAGAAAAAAACTTGAGAGAAAGCAGGTGTTACATCACAAAATATTATGTTTTCATGTGAGCATGTTTCAATGCATTTTGACAGGTGCTGGCAATTTTTTTCAGAAAAAAACTTGCAGAAGTTAAGAGAAAATCTGCTATTTACATATTTGAGATTAACGAAAGAAATGGGAATATTTCTATGTTGTTTGGTTGTTTAGTAGGAACAGGAAGAAAGGTGTTTATAACTGGTGAGAATCAAGTTTGGTCTGAAAAGAGAGGAGTCTGTGAGAGGAAGGGTCAGATGGTGTTTGTTTCCTTCTCTGTGGGTGTAGGGCTTGTCTTAGATAAGAAGGGGCATTGAAAGGAGGGGTTAGGACTAAAATGGTCAGTTCTCAGGAAAGTAGGTATTTTTGAAAAGAGAGGTGATATCTAGTATTTCTCTTCACCTTCAACTTTCATCAACATTCTGTCAGATAACTTCACATCCACAATAAAAGCATCATCATCAGTCTTTTAATGTCCGTCGTTGGACATACACCTTCCCCAGGATTTGCCCCAATTCTCTATCATGGGTGTCGCGGAGCCAGTATTTCCTGAATCTGTCAAGTTCATCTCTCCATCTTGTGTTCTGTTGGCCTCGGTTTCTTATGTGATTTCTGGGGATCCATGTTGTGAGACGTGATGTCCATCAGTTGTCTTTCATTCTTGCAACATGGCCTGCCCATTGCCATTTGAGTTTTTTAAGTTTCTATGATGTCATGGACACCCATTTTCTTCCTTATATACTGTACTGTCTTGTGATCTCTCCATGTAAGGTTGAGCATGATTCTCTCATGCACACGTTGCATACTTCTCAGTTTGCAGGTCTGTCTCTTGGTTAGGTTCCATGTTCCAGCTCCATAAGTGACTATCAGGAGAATGCATTGGTTGTATACTTTTCTTTTCAGGATTATTGGGATCATCTGGTTCTTGAAAGTTGAGCTTGCTCTGCCGAAGGCTTGCCATCCCAAAGTAATTCTTTTCTTGATTTCCTCCTCTCTTGAGGGTCTCATGGAGATTCGTTGTCCAAGGTAGATGTAGTGGTCTACCTTGCTGAGTTTTGCATTTTCTATATTGACAGTTATGTTCTTATTCTCAAATGATTATTGCACATGATTTTCGTTTTACTAAAGTTCATGTGTAGGCTGGCTTTTTTGCTTTCTTTGTTTAGATCATCTAGCATTAGTTGGAGGTTGTGTAAAGCATATATATCCTCAAACAGGGAAAACAACTAAAAAATGTCCTGTATATATAAGGGAGAATTACCTCTCTTTAATTTAATTCTTACATTTTTGATTTATATTATCATTACAATTATAAATAATCTATTATATTAACTAATTGAATAGCCTAAGGATACATATATACTATATAACTAGTAATGATAATAACTCATCACTGTTGTTCAAAGTTTCTCTGAAGTTGGTGAATCTTTTTATTTCTGAAATGGAGCAATCATAACAAAAGGATACAAATGCTTATCTGATTAACACTTGAATACATAAACCGCTTATATCGACAGTAGAAATCTTCAATAAGTAGAATTGAAAATAATGGAACTCGCTTGTAAATTGAATTGGAAATTCTTTGGAAAATTCTCATGATCAAAGGGGAATAATTTGAATTCTGAGTTATTTCCCTTTATTCAATTTTTATGAATGTAGCCATCATTTCATCAAATAAGGACAACATTTTATCTCTGAATTTCAGAAAACAAATTCAATGTTCACTATCAAATAGCAAAAATTAAGAAATCACATTTTTGATGCCCAATTCCTAATCCGGAGATAAACTAATAAAAATAGCAATATTTCATGGAACAATTGTTTCTTACAAATTGCATTTATTTTACAAAATGACTGGCAATCTTCTGTTACGTGTCAGTGAATTGAGAAAAAAAATTTTCAAAAATATGTGACATCCTAGAATCCAGTCTTATGTCAATGAGTTGAGGAAATTCTGGAGCTCAAATCTCATTTTATTGTGCAGAGGTCATCCTGGAGCTCTAGTCTTATTTCATTACGTATGGGTCAGCTGGGAGCTCCAGTCTCACTTCATTATCCAGAAGTCATCCTGGGGCTCCAATATCATTTAGTATGCATAAGTCATTGCGGACCCCCAGTCTAATTCAATTATGCATAGGTAATCGTGGAGCTGCAATATTATTTCTTTATGCATAAGTCATCCAGGAGGTTCAGTATTATTTCATTATGCATAAGTCATTCTAGACCTCCAGTATTATTTCATTATGTACAGGTCATCCTGGAGCTCCAGTCTTATTTCATTATGGTACGGTCATCCTGGAGATCCAGTATTATTTCATTATGCATAGGTCATCCTGGAAATGTAGTCTTATTTCATTACGTATGGGTCATCACTGAGCTCCAGTCTTATTTCATTTTGCTGGAGTCATCCTGGACCTCCGGTCTTATTTCATTATGCATAGGTCATCCCAGAGCTCCAATATTATTTCATTGTGCATGCATCATCAGGGACCTTCAGCACTATTTCATTACGCATAGGTCTTGAGCTCCAGTATTATTTCATAACGTATAGGTCATCCTGGAACTCTAGTCTTAATTCATAATGGTAAGATCATCCTGGAAATCTAGTATCATTTTATCATGCATAATTCATCCTGAAGCTCTAGTTTTATTTCATTATGTCTTCCTTGAGATTAAGTATTATTTCATAATGCATAAGTCATCCCAGACATCCAGTAATATTTTATCATGCGTACGTTATCCTGGAGCTTCAGTCTTATTCCATTATGCATAGGTCATCCTTGGACCCAAGTCTTATTTTATTATGTATGATTCATCCTGGACATCCAGTATTATTTCATTATGCATACATCATCCTGGAGATATAGTATCATTTCATTGTGTATAGGTCATCCTGGAATGCTAGTCGTATTTCATTATGGCGAAATCCAGTATTATTTCATTATGCATAGGTCAACCTGGAGCTCTAGTCTTATTTCATTATGGTAAGGTCATCCTGGAGCTCTAGGCTTATTTCATTAGAAATAAGACATCCTGGAGTTCTACTCATATTTCATTATGGCAAGGTCATTCAGGAGATCCAGTATTATTTCATTATGTATAGGTCATCCTGGAGCTCTAGTCTTATTTCATTATGGTAATTTCATCTTGGAGAGCCAGTATTATTTCATTGAGTAAAAATTATCCCTAGAGCTCCAATATTATTTCATTATGCATAGGTCATCCTGGAACTCCTGTATTATTTCATTATGCATAGGTCAGCTGTAGTCTTCTTTCATTACGATAATGTCATCCAATATTATTTCACTATGAATAGGTCATCAAGTCCTATTTCCTTAAGCATAGGTCATCCTGGATATCCAGTATTTTTCATTATGACGTCATCCTGGATATCCAGTATTATTTCATTATGCATAGGTCATCCTGCAGCTCTAGTTTCATATCATTAGTGCAAAGTCATCATGGAGCTCAAGTCTTATTTCATTTTGGCAAGATTATCCTGGAGATTCAGTCTTAATTCATTATGGCAAAGTCATACTTGAGATCCAGTATTATTTCATTATGGTAAAGTCATCCTGGAGCTGTAGTTTTATCTAATTATGGCAAGGTCATCCTAGAAATTCAGTGTTTTTTCATTGTGCATATGTCAACCTTGAGCTTTAGTCTCATTCCTTTATGGCAAGGTCATCCTGGAGATCCAGTCTTATTTCATTATGGCAAGGTCATCACGGAGATCTAGTCAGATTTCATTATGCATCTGTTATTCAGGAGCTTCAGCCTTATTTCATCATGTATAGGACATCCTGGAGCTTCATCTTATTTAATTATGGCACAGCCATCCTGAACAGACAGTATTATATGATTATGTATAGGTCATCCTTGGGCTCCAGTCTTTTTTCATTATGCATACGTTATCCTAAAGAACCAGTCTTTTTATGTTATGACAATGTCATCCTGGAGATCCAGTATTATTTCATTATGTATTGATCGTCTTGGAGCTTCAATCATATCCCATTATGGCAAGATCCTCCTGAAGATCTAGTATTATTTCATTATGGCAAGGTCATCTTAAAAATCCAGTATAATTTCATTATGCATAGGTCATCCCGCACCTTTAGTCCTATTTCATTATGTGTTGTCCGGGAGATCCAGTCTTGTTTCATTATGGTAAGGTCATACTGGAACGTATGTATGATTACATTATGTATCTGACATCCTGGAGCAGCAGTCTCATGTCATAATGGCAAGGTCATCCTGGAAATCCAGTCTCATTTCATTATGGGAAACCCATGCTGGGGGCCAGCATTATTTCATTATGCATAGATCATCCTGGATCTCCAGTATACTTTCATTATGTATATGTCATCCTGGAAATCCAGTATCATTACATGATGCATTGGCCATCCTGGAGCTTTAGTCTGATTTCATTAAGCATATGCTATCCAGGAGCTCCGGTTTTATTTCATTATGCATACATCATCCTGGAACTCTAGTTTCATTTCTTCATGACAAGTTAATCCTGATGATCGAATGTTATTTTAATAGGCATATGTCATCCTGGAGTCTTATTTCATTACAGCAGTTTCATTTCAGAGATCAACTATTATTTCATTGTGTATCAATCATCCTTATTGTTCCAATATTATTTCATTTTGCATCGGTCATCCTGTACCTTAAGTATAATCTCATTATGGCAATGTCATCTGACAGCTCCAGTATTATTTCATTATGCAGAGGTCATCCTGGAGCTTAAGTTTCATTTCATTTGCGCAAAGTCATCCTGGAGCTTTACTTTTATTTCATCATACATATGTTATCCTGTTACTCCAGTCTTATTTCATTATGCATAGTTCTTCCCTGAGGTTTAGTTATACTTCATTATAGCCAGGTCATCCTTGAGATTCAGTATTATTCCATTATTTATAGGAAATCCTAGAGCAATAGTCTTATTTCATTATGGAAAGGTCATCTTGGAAATAAGTAAAAATTCATGCATAGGTAATCGAGAAGCTCTAGTCCTATTTCATTATGGTAAGGTCATCCTGAAGATCCGGTATTTTTTCATTATGCATAAGTCATCTTGGAGCTCTAGTCTTCTTTCATTATGGCAATACCCTCCTGGGGATCCAATATCATTTCATTATGTATAGGTCATCCAGGACCTTCAGTTTTATTTTATTACGCATAGGTCATCCTGGAGAACCAGTATTATTCATTATGAAGAGGTCATCCCGGAGACCCAGTATTATTTCCTTATGCAGAAGTGATTCTGGAGTCTAGTCTTATTTCATTATGGCAAGGTCATCTTTAAGATTGAGCATTTTTTCATTATGAATAGGTCATCCTGAAGGTTTAGTCTTATTGCATTATGTCAAGGTCATCATGAAGCTCCATTCTTTTTATACTATGAGGACATCCAGGAGCTCTCTTACTTCTTCATGTATTGGATATCCTGGAGCTTTGCTCTTATTTCATTATGGCTATGTCATATGGGAGATCTAGTATTATTTCTTTATATATAGGTTATCCTGGAGCTCCAGTCTTATTTCATGATGGCAAAGTCATTCTGGAGATTTAGTATTATTTCATTATGAATAAAACATCCTGGAGCGCTAGTTTCATTGCATTATGGTAAGGTCATCCTGGAGATCCAGTATTATTTCATAATGCATAGGTAATCCAGGAGCTCTAGAGATTCAGTATTATTTCAATATGTATAGGGTTTCCAGGAGCTCCATTATAATTTCTTTATGCAAAGGTCGACCTAGAATTTCAGTTTTATTTTCAAAGTCATTCTGGAGATCCAGTATTATTTCATTATGCATAGGTTGGAACTCTAGTTTTAATTAATCATGGCAAGGTAATCTTTGAGATTCAGTATTATTCCAACATGTATAGGACATCATGGAGCTCTAGCTATATTGAATTATGGCATCCAGCAGATTCAGTATCATTTTATTATGTATAGGTCATCTAGGAGCTCAAGTCTTATTTCATAATGCATAGGTCATCTTGGAGATCCAGGATTATTCATTATGACAAGGTCATCCTGGAGCTCAAGCCTTATTTCATTATGCATAAGTCATCTTTGAGATTCAGTATTATTCCATTATGCATACGTCATTGTGGAGATCCAGTAATATTTAATTATGCAAGGTCATCCTGGAACTCCCGTCTTATTTCATTATGCATATGTCATCAAGAAGCTTTAGTCTCAATTCATTATGGCAAGGTCATCGTAGAGCTCCAGTATTATTTCATTATGCATAGGACATCCCCGAGCTGCAGTTTCATTTCAGTATTGCAAAGTCATCCTGGATATCCAGTATTATTCCATTTTGCTTAGGTCATCCAGGAGCTCAAGTTTCATTTCATTATAGCAAAGTCATCCTTGAGATCCAGTATTATTTCATAACGCATAGTTCATCCTGGAGCTCCAGTCATATTCCATTATGCATATGTTATCTTGGAGCTCCAGTCGTATTTCATTATGTAAAGGTCATCTTCAGAGCTTCAGCATTATTTCATTATAGCAAGGTTATCCAGTCGCTCCAGTTTTATTTTATGATGCATACGTCATCCAAGATATCCAGTGATTCATTATCCATAGGTCATTCTGGAGATCCAGTATTATTTCCTTATGTATAGGTCATCCTGGAGCTACATTATTATTTAATTATGCATAAGTAAGACTGGCGATCCAGAATTATTTCATTGTGCATATGTCATTCTGGGGATCCAGTATTATCTTGTCATATATAGGACCTCCTGAAGATATAGTCTTATTTCATTATGACAATGTCATCCTGGAGATCCAGTATTCTTTCATCACGCACAGGTCATCCAGGAACTCTGGTTTTTATTTCATCATGGCTTGGTCATCCCTGATATCCAGTATTTTTTCATTATGGATTCGTTATACTGGAGCTCCAGCTTCATTTCATTATGGCAAGGTGATCCTGGAGATCCAGTATTATCTTAGTGTGTATAGGACATCTTAGAGCTTTAATCTTATTTCATTATGGCAAAGTTATCCTGGAGATGCAGTATTCTTTCATTTTGCGGAGGTCATCTTGTAGCTTTAGTCTTATTTCATTATGGCAATGTCATCCTGGAGCTATAGTCTTTTTTCATTATGTATATGTTATCATGTAGCTCCAGTCTCATTTCATTATTGCATTGTCATCCTGGAGCTCCAGTATTATTTCATCATGCATAGTTAACTCTCTAATTCTACTCTTATTTCATTATGGCAAAGTTATCCAGGAGATCCAGTATTATTTCATTATGCGTAGGTCGTCCTGGAGCTCTAGTCTCATTTCATTATGCATAGGTCATCTTGTTAATCCAGTATTATTTCTTTATGCTTTCGTCTTATTTCATTTTGTTCATGTGATCCTGGATCTCCTGGCTTATTTCATCATGGCAAGGTCATTTTATGAGATCTAGTATTATTTAAAATAAGAAAAGATCATCTTGGATTTTGTCTTATTTCATTATGGCAAAGTCATCCTAAAAATCCAGCGTTATTTCATTATGTGTAGGAAATTTTAGACCTCAAGCTCCATTTCATTATGGCAAGGTCATCTCAGAGATCCAGTTTTATTTCATTATGCATATGGTATTCTAGCGCTGTTGTCTTCTTTCATTATGGCAAAGTCATCCTGGAGATCCAATATTATTCCAATATGCATAGGTCATTCTGGAGTTATAGTCTTATTCCATTATGGTAAGGTTATCCTCAAGATCCAGTATTATGATATTATGATAAGGTAATCCTGAAGCTTCAGTCTTATTTCATTATTGCAACATCATCTTAGAGATTCAGTATTATTTCATTATGGCAAGGTCATCCTGTAGTTCCAGTTTTATTTCAATATGCATAGATCATCACAAGCTCTAGTTTTATTTCATTATGCATACATTATCCTGGCGCTCCAGTCTTATTTCATTATGGCAAGGTCATCCTGGAGCTCCTGTCTCATTTCATGGAGGTCCATTTTTCTATCAAAATATTTAAGGCAACTTGTTTAACAATGGAACTCTTTGGAACATTGAATAGTTTATGGAACGCATATTTACAATAATTTTTCCTGAAATCTTAGCTTATAATTTTTCCAATGAATCTCATTTATTTGTTTAAACATCATTATAGGATCTGAACATTTTATTATTTTCAATAAATTAATTTTTATGGTTTGTAAGACTTTTTATTTCTTGAATTCATTGCCATAAAATAAAAGATTGTCAAACGACTTTAAAAATGGAAAAAAAGTAAATGGAAGGTAGTCATGGTCAAATTTCTTGTTTTATTGCATTTTCTTACTTGGGGCAAATTACCATTATTACATAACAAATAGAGAGACAAAGAAAAGACAATCTAGTCACATCCTCTCCAATGTAATATTATTCATGTCGGTAACATGGCTTCTGATCAGTATATATGAAGTAAGAGCCGTATCTATCACACTTATAGTATCGATAGAAGCCACCAGTCCCTCTTTATTCCTACCATTTTACAAAAATGAATAACTTTTTATTCTTTCTTCTCCTGTTCCTACTTTGCCACTTACACTTATAGTATCAACAGCAGCCCTCAGCCTAACTTGTTGTCTTGCACTTATTATAACAGTCTGCAAAGTGACTGACCGTGAACTAGTACATATAAATCAACAGGTATCTATTGTAAACCATACCATACTAAAAATGTTGAATATTCAAGAAATTCTTACCATTTTCAAAGCCATATTTTATTTCTTATTGCTGTACTTTTGATGTGACCATCTACTAAAGTTTTTTCCCATGATATCCATTTTTTTTTCTTTATGCTGCTTCATTGTCCACAATTCCTTTGAATTCATGTCTGACTACTTTAGATGATAACACCATAAAAAAAAACCCAGCAACAATGGGGCTATTTACAAAAAAGCTACACTGAAAAAAGTGTTATGTAGATCAATTGAAAAAAATTATCATTTGTTATACCTAAATTTATTAGTTTATTGCTAAGTAATATTAATCATATTCAATCAGAAATTTCCTTTGAGACAAACCAATAAATACAGGTTAATGAATTTTTTTTTTCAATAAAGTAATTTTTTCAAGTTTGTCTAAATAATTTCAGAGTACTAGAAAAATGTTCTGGAATAGAGAAGAATAATATTATAAGGACTATGCAAGAAAGAACTAAGGACACAATGAAGCTATACTAAAAAAGACTTTTAAGTCATGTATATTTACATGCATATTATATCTATGTAGGCTAGATGGAATGAAAACAAAAATAAACCTAATCGTAATCCTGGTATCAATTCAAATGTGTAGCCATTTGGAGCCATTGCTTTCCCATTCTATGCTTAGTTTAAATAGAGTTTTATCAATTATCACCTAGCTGTTTCTATAATTAATTCAAATAATGTATTATCAATTGTCATCTATCTCTTTCTATGTTCTGCTCAAATAAAGTATTATCAATTGTCACCAGGCTCTTTCTATGTTTAACTCAAATAAAATACTTTTCATTGTGATATAGCTCTCTCTATGCTTAATCCAAATGAAGTATTATCAAGTGCCAGCTATCTCTTTCTATGTTTAGCCCAAATATTATATTTTCACTTGTCATTCAGCTCTTTCTAAGTTCAGCTCTAATGAAGTATTTTCTATAGTCACCTAGCTTTTTTTACGCTTAGCGCTAATAAAATATCATCAATTTCATAGATCTGTTCCTATATTTAGCTTAAATAAAGTATTATCAATTGTCAAAAGTATCATCTGTTGTCACCTAACTCTTTCTATGCTTAGCTCATATAAAGTATCATCAATAGTCACCTAGCTCTTTCATAGTTAGCTCTTTTGTGACTAGCTATTTAAGGGGGTTAGCTCTCTGGTTGTAGCTTTTTATAACTAGCTTTTTTGTTGCCAGCTCTTAGTGAATGCTCCAACTTTGGATATCAGAGGAGCCAAAGTCTCCCTTATCTTTGGTCTGTCAGACTGGTCAGTGGTCTGATTCCAATCATGATTTTCCTTCACAAAATTAAGATTTAATGATGTCCTGTTGAATGATCTTTTGCTCTGAAATAAAAAAAGAAAGAAAAGAATTCATTATCTTTGTGGCTTAATATGTGGAGATTGGAGAAGACAAATTGTGAAATGTGACATACAAGACCTGAAGAAAGCTAGAAAATCCATCTACTAAAATGTGGATGATTCCAAGGTAAGTATGAATAACCAAAACTGCTGCTAATATGTGATGAAACTGTATCCAGATGTTTCACCAAGAAACATTTCATTTATGCGAATGGACATTTTGAAAATCTTTCAGTCGAAATTTTTCTTTCTTAAAATTTTAATTAGCTGTTGAACTGAGACTTGGCTTTTACTTAAAAATCTGAATATTCATTTTCCCCAGAATATTTATATTTCATAATGCTTAAAATATAAATTTGATATTAAGTTAATTCAATGCAAATTTCATGTTATATTTTTAATTTTTGGTTTTACTTTTGAATCTATATATTTACTGTCAGAAAATATTTATATTTCATAGAGCCAAATAATTAAACTCAATTGTATTTTTATTCGTTTGAATAAAAAAGATAATTTTATTCAGAATTAGCCAAAAAACTTATCTGTAGAACAGGTATTCAGCTAGCATAATTTAAAGATTTTACTTACTTGAATAAAGACTCCCCAAATTCTTGTAAAGTTGCATATGAAGCCTCTGGTGGATGGTCCGATACAGTCACAGGCCCATTTTTGGATAAAGTGACATTTGGCAGTACAGATGCTGCCACTGAGAGGAGGCGGTTCCCAGATGTTGAGTGCTTGGTGTCTATGGATAAGATATAAGTGGCCAATATTTAATGTTGGATCCTTTTTCTGCTTTTTAATTGTCAATTTTGAACTCTTTGAACACTGACCCTACCCCTTCACATTTATATGACCCAAGGAAATTTATATTGAGTGCTGTTTAATCAATTACCCTGAGTCAGATTGCAGACAGAGGGCCATGGATGTTTACATGGACAGACAAACAGCAAATATAACATGCTGTGTCTGATCAATGTCCCCAGGTCAGACTAGGGTCAGTGGGTCATAATTTTGGTACATATCAATGTTTGTAAATAGAACACACATGTCATCAGCTGTTAAAGTGGCCACTTGTGTTTATGGATTTTCAAAAAATCAAGATGCCTAATGCCTTAATTGAAATATTCCAGTAAACATCTAATATAGATCAATGGGACGTATATATCTCAGTAGTCATAGAAACATTGGGATATATATGTCTCAAGAGCAATAGTCTCTCAAAGTTGCGTGGCATGCGCACAAGAAAAATTTTAATGCTGTGCGCAATATAGGATTGAATTATAATGAATAACTTAGAAAAAACCAGACACTCAATAAATCATTTCTTTTATTATACACATTTTCTTAAAATATCAATGATTGTCTCAAAAATAAAACCTTTTTCACTCAGCACATTTCTTCAGTTGCACACAGGATTTTTGGTCCCGTGCCGGGCCATGAGAAAATGAGGGAATATTTCTCAGTTTTCTTGAAAGGGCTAAAGATATAAAACAAACTCAGTTTAGGATTTAATCTTATTATTCTATTTGGAATGCCTTACCTTATTTGATGGACTATGAGGAGGACTATCACTCACCGCAATTCATCCAAGGCCCCAAACCATAATTTTCTCTAAGTTGTGCACGTGTGTGCATGCACATACATTTTGTAACCAGTGCACAAAGGAATCAATGTGTACACAAAAGATATTAAATCTGTGGATAATTGCTGAGCTTTTATTGAAAATATATTGATTCACGGTGTTGAATTCAAAAGTACTTATATACTTCTGTCACAGGAAAAATATTTTTACAGAAAATTTGCACAGTGTAAGATTTTAGTACACAATTGCTACAAAAACTTAGAGGGAACATTTCCCATAACTGTCAGTATCGAGCTTCGGTAAATGGACTAATCATAACACTAGTGTATTTGATGCAATGTAATATTTGCATAGTTTTTCTGTTTTTTAGTAAAATGTCAGTCTAATATACCAGTGTAGCGCCCCAAATTCTTTTAGTTAGGAATTAAGTACGGAACTCTTCTTTTAGCTAGATATCCAAAACGTCACTTCCTGCGATGACCCCTATAAAACCCCTGGACGCACATGGTCCAATGCTCATTAGCGCCAGTATTTTTAGCTGGCTACGCTTCTTGCCCTGGCCTTTATGGCCACTCACTCTCTTTCTCTCTCTTTTCTTCTCTCTAAGATCGTTATCATTTCGCTGACCCACTAGCTGATCCGAGCTTAACAATTCTTTCTCTGTGACCTATCTCTGTACTAACTTTGCCCATTTCACTTTACTGATATTGAGCCTCATACATACGTACAGCCTCGCATCTACGCAACCGTATCTTCACCATGTGCTACAAAGGTGTATCACCTTTCACTCTCATGAATGAAATGGCAAGGTCTTTCTACCATCCGATTATCATAATAATCTTTCTTAAACTTCTCTACTTCGGGAAACATGCATGGATAAAACTCAATGTTTTCTGTCTTTCATGGTCTGTTCGTCAAGAGTCTATCAGCATCAAAGAATAGCCCCCAAGTTAACTCATTTACTTGGCACACTGAACCCAGTTTCAACATATTATCTTGGAGCTATCCAACCATATGGAATCCATGTGTTCACACAACTCTGCTCCAACTTCGATGCCAGTACTATCAAGACAAGAAAGCACCCAACTTTCGCCATCCCCTCTTCTATCTCTTCTCCTAACATCACTTCTAAAGATCGTATTTATGTTATCCTTACATGTACCTTAACTTCATTCTTCATTCTTCAATTAAACGTACGTCTTTTCCCTGGCCAAAATGTTTGTATATGTTCATTCCACTTTGCTTCATCAATGCGTGTCCAACTTCATACTTGGCGCACATTCCATCCTCTGCGTACAACATCATTCCTTCCATGCTACAGTCAACCATGACAAGGACCAACTTTCATCGTTCCATCAACAACCCTCCTATTCATTTCAACAAAAGTCGTTACAATGCGAAACCAGCATACATGGTAAATAAAGGTAGTTTTCTCTTATGATTTAATGTGTAAGTATAAAAGTTTTGATTCAGCATTTTTCACAAAGACTAGATAAACTTGAGAAAGAATATCCTTATTCAGCCCCCCCCTTATAATGTTATAGTTATAGTGTGGTTTACATCATGATGCAAGTGGACCCCATAATATTAATCCAGCTCCAAAAAAGCTAGTTCTAGCTGAAAATAGCTAGATTTAGTTTTAAGATAGCTAAATTGATTGTGGCTTGGTTATGACTTGGTTGGCTTCTTTTAATCCCACATTATAATGGGGGATTTCTGTGGCAGGATATCTTGTGATGTTTTCCTCTCTACATAAAATGCTGTCAGTAGAGTTTGCATTAATTTCTGACCACTAACAATCCCTTTGTAAGCCTCTATACATAATTATGGATTCTACCTCACATGAAAACAAAGAAATTGGTCTGTCAGATACAATCAAAAAAAGAAAAGAAAACTTAATTCACTTTGAGTCACATCTAAAGATTTGTAGAGAGGAAAACCTCACCTCTATAAACTTCAAGATCATCCTTCAACCCTATATAGGGACCAATATGTTGAATTCCTGAACACATTCAAAAAAGTATTATCACTATCAAAGGATCTCATTAATAACGGCTTAAGTTTTGTGAAAAAACTATCAAATAAACCTGTAAAGACATAGAATATCCGGAGTGAAAAAAACAACTCACGGACACAGGTAAATACGTAGAGATTCAGGATATTATCAACAAAAATACCATTGAAAACTACATACAAAACTAACAATTCACACAGCACAAAAACATTAAAAAAACAATTTAATGTACAAATCACCAAGCCTCAACTGCTCAGTCCCAACCCACAATATAGACACCTAACCGTGACCGATGCCCCTATTAGGCATGATATCAGCAAAACATATACAGACAACATCAAGCCCACTAGAATTACTGACACAAACAGTAATAACAAATGTATCCCCACAAAGACTAACATTAATAACAGAAACAAAAATACATAAACAAATACAATAACAAGAATGATTCTAACACTGATGATAAAAATGCTAGTCATGACAATAATCTACCACTCTCCTATTACTATAAACAACTGATATAAGAAGGATAACCCTCCAAACTCCTCCACACAGACCTATCTGATACATTCTACGAACAACAAGGACTAACTATCTGACTTACAGGTAAACTCTCCATTATATCATATATACAAACTACTAAAAAAAAAGAAATCGCCCAACCACTACATATGGAATGAAGGCCAGAAAACAGAATACTATCCTTAATACAGGGTTTAGAAAACAACAGCTACAACGTATCATTAGGGTCAAGGATGACCCAGAAGGAAAAGTGATCAACCTGAGTAAATCTAGATTCACTAAACATACCTTCAAACCCCATAGTAAAGGCCTGAAATTCAATCCTCACCCCCTACATTTTACCAAAAATACACTAAATGATGACCTTACAGACTTCTTTAGAAGATTTAAGCGGAGAGCACACTTTGACAAGTAAAACTATGATAGGGACATTTTATACCAACTCAAAGTTCCTAACAAATTCATTCACCCAAAGAACCTAAATATTACAATTCAAATATTTGAACTAGCAGAAAGGATATTAAAACCTATATCATCAATCACAATAAACAGCTCCAACCACATGATAATCCTTCTGTTAAAGAATGAGAGTCCCTTAAAAAACTTAAAATAATGTTGACTTGATTATCACTATTGACAATAGTCACTTCCTTTAGTTGAAAGGCTATACCATGGGCACAGTCACAGCTCCTTCTTATGGTAACATCTTCATGGGTAAATTTCAAGAAAATTACATCTACCCAGAAATTAGTAAAAACTGTGTCAACAATGTTAAATATATTGATGGGATTTTCTTTATATGTTCAGGAGATAAAGCCAGAGTAAAGAAATTCTTCAGACATAAACTCTACACATGACTCATGTACATAAATAACAATAGAAACTTCCAGACTACCCTCTATACTAAACCTATATACACCCACAACTACCCTCTCTCCCAAAACACCTGTAAAAAGAAACTACCATTTTCACAAACATTTAGAATAAGAAGAATTTGCTCAGCAGATAGTGAACTCATCAAAAATAGCAATTACTTTCTACAACTTTTCATCAAATGAGAATATTCATAAGATGGTATAAATAAACAAATAAAAAAAGCCACCACAATACCCAGAGAAGAAACAAAACAAAATACAAACCCAATTGTATGCCACTCATAACCATCTTCCACAACACACTCCCACCTCTGTTACGCATAATCAATAAAAGATATGATATACTTACACTCAAACATAATTCAAAGAAATAATCCAAGAACTATACGTTATTGCTTACCGCAGACCCCAAAATATTATAAATATGATTAGCAGTAGCACCATAATAAATAACAGTCTCACATAATACCATCCCAAAACCATCAAATTCTGTTAACCCTGTAACAATAGAAACATATAGGTAAATTGAAGTGGTAACTCAACATTAGACTTAATAACTATAGGCACAGAATTAAATCACCCAATCATCCTAACCTTCTCCCAATAGGAGAACACTTCCGTAACCCTGGTCAAAATTTCAACATAGATACTAGATACACTATCATCAAAAACATAGAAGAAATACACCTCCCAACACAACTAAAATTCTGGAACTATATGAGGATATGTGGATTGATAAACTCAAAACTCTCTCTCCTAAAGGACTCAACACTAAACCCTAACAACCCTAACCACACTGACCACTAGCTCTATAATCCTCTCACTTTTAATTACTCTATGCTTATTACCACATGTGCACCATGATACCCCTACACCATAACACACCTCAATATACATATCCTCTTATTTTCAACACCAGCTTAACCTATACAATCTGGATCCCTGCCTATATATGTTTAATGTTACAATCTTACCCTATCCATACTTAACTTTTCCTTCATATACATCGATAATTGTGAATGATACACATAGTTGCCGAGACACCCACCAATTGAAACCTACGTATGGTCCATTTTACTAGTACTATTAAATGCTATCTAACCTACAATGACCACCAAGGTCACAGAATATGCATTTCTTAATTGATACATGATTGTACATAACAAGGACACTCTCTGAGTTATATCCCACATCACCTTATTACTAGGGACAGCCCTGACCTCATAGTCCACCACCGGAAAACTCCTAAATGATCTTTTTAAATTCACCCCTATTACTATCAACACACCAACTTATGGATATACTGTTAATATACCTACAGTTCTACTCCACCATTAATACTAACTTTCACTCCATCTTTTGTTCTTAGTGATGATGTTACACTGTATAGATACACCTATCCCGACCCACACACACTCCCTATGTTTTATATTTTTCCACGCACAAGCCCAAGTATGCAACACTTACCTACACCACAGAGTAGAATCCACAGGTTTTACATCACTCATTATACATGATGAAGCATTGCATACAATTTAATGTCATGCTTGTATATATATGTATATACATGGGGGAGTATCAAGTCAGGTGTATGTATTTGTTTATATGTATGTAAGCATATGAGCATTTATACACTATGTGTGTGTATATGTATAGTCATATGTGTATATGAGGGTGTATTCATAAGGTTATGCATGCAGTTATGCACTTATAGGTAATTAAGCATATAAACATGTATATGCTGGGACTTCATATTTCCTTACAAAGTACTCAAGTAGCTTAGCACTGGACCATGACTTACATAGCCAGTAACCATGAAAACCAATTTTAGGAAGGGTATTCTTAAAAATAAAAAAAAGCCGATAAGACACCTACAAAAGGTCAAACCAAACTATTATATATTCCATCTCATACAGTTCTGAAACTCAACAGACACATCACTATGACCTCCCAAGGACTTTCATTCTTGATTTTAATTTTACTTTCAAAGTAAAACATTTGATGCTAAATTTGCTTTCTATTGAAACTTACGCATGGTACTGAAGATGGGAACCCTTCCCAAACCATGTATAGCATACTTATTAATAATTGGTCAATCAATTAATTAAAAAATGAGGTTACCATATACTTTTACCCCTGAGTTTGTCTCATTTCCAATGGTTCATTTATATATATATATGCCGCTATTGAATACTGAAACTTGGTTTATGTTAGCTGAACCACATCACATATGCATAAACCATTGAACAATGGACAAGCACAAACAACCCAAGTAAGTTTCAATCCACTTGCATTTCCTATTTGCAGTTACTCATCACTTGAAGTAGACAGGTTTTTCTGCATGCTAACATAAGTTTATGGGGAAGAATGCATGTGCCTATATATGATTGAGTGGCATATGTCATGACTCGAAACATGGATCTCCATAGATCACATGCCAAGCTGTTGCTGGCCAAGAAAAAGATGGCGCGACTAACCAGACAATTTCAGAAAGTATTGACTCTACAAGTCCGGCAACTCAAAGGAAGGTCAAAATCCAATGATGGACCCTAAAAGGCTGATGATAATGATACAAATGTCAGGTTTCAACCCCAAAAGTTCCATTGACTCAGGCATTTATAGGATCCTTCTGACTCCCCTCCCCTCCCCACAAATTAATCAACCCCTTGGATAGTCCATTTGATCCCTAGGGGGTTGATACAGACCATTTTGGAGGCCTCTAGTACAGGTGTGCCCCATTACAATGTGGCTGTTGTGGTCCAAGAAAGCCAACTGCATCATACTCAAGCTGCAATTCATCTAGCTATTCTTGGAGCTAGATCTAGCTATTTTGAAGCTAGATTAATATTTTGGGGGTCCACCATTCATGTTATTATGCAAACGATATCATAATGAACCATGTTATAATAGGGGACGCCTGTATCATCTCCAAAGTGGGTAATATTGATCCCTTGTAGATTAATAGGACTATCCAGGGTGTCGATTAGTGCTCAGAGTCAAAAGGGGGCATATGAATATCAGTGGGAGTCAACTGAATCATGGAGGTCAAAAAGGGGCCTATAAATGAGCTTGATTGAACTTTTGGGGTCAAAACCTCACATTTGCATAAGAAGTAGAAATACATAAAATGCAACTTTACTAAATATTGTAGTATTTCAGCTGAGAAGTTCAGACAATACTTACATTTGTCTGTCTGATGTGTATAGAGACAGTCTTGTACCGTGAGAGTGCTGGTTGTCATGGCTATAGTTGGAGAGCAGAGATTCAGGGTTGTGGGTTTTACACAACTGACTTGGAGATTGTATTGTGAGATACAGGGTAGACCTCCATCCAACATCATGGCTTGGCTCGCTGAGGCTGCATTAGACTGAAAGAAAAAAATGTAACATTAAGCAGTCTCAGTTCAAAACTTGTTTAAACTGAAAAAACATATGTCTGGTGAGACACTCGATAGAAACTGTCACGTGACAGCATGACATGGCAGCATGCTGTGTTAGGAGTGATCAATAAAAAGTTGGAAAAAATTGATGAATAAATTACTTCTCTTGTCTTTTGTCGGGTGGTCATCACTAAAAAATCTGTACTTACAAAAAAGCCTTAACACAAACTGAGGGACCAATTTAGCATAAACTTGGATTGCAAATTGTACCTTCCAAAAAAAACTGTTTATGGGAGAATTTAAAAAACAACAAAAAACCCCCCAAAAAACAAACTTCTCAGGACATGATAAGGAGTGAGCATTAAACTGGCAGCTTGCTAGCTCTATTGGTGCAGCCTGTATATATGATGCATACATAGCCAGCCAGTCAGACTGACTTAAAAACTGAAGAAATCTATGTTGACGTTTATTTTGTTAATGTTGATGTTGACAGTTTTGGTTGAAGGTTTCTAATAAAAGTGTTCCATAAGAATTGTAGCAAAATTGATTAATAGAAAGAGAATGCTAGGAATATTAAAATTGGGTTCATAGAATTATTGTCAAGCTTCACAATTGGAGCTGACTTTATTTTTCTACCATAAGAACAATCCACACCCAAATCAATGGTGTATACTGACATGTAAAATTCACATACCCTACTGTGATTTGAACTTACAACCAAGTTATTGCCATGAGGCTGCTTTCTGACTAAACTAAATTCACAAGTCTTAGATATAAACGAAAATCTATCAAACAGATACATAAAGGCTTATTCTAATAAAAGATATTCTTACTTATTATACATACAATATAAAAGTAATCATTTTCAATTGGAATGGAATTTGGAGTAGAGTTTGACTCTTCAGCAGCCAGTCTTCAAGTTCTTTGAGGTCATCTTCTGCATCTATTTTCACACTTTTTGTGTACATGTTGTCTTTTACTATCAGATTGGCGTTGTTCATCCAGGTCACTATTTAATTTTACTGGCAGTTTTTCTTAGCCTTCCACTCTATCTCCCCTTAGTAGAAAGTGTCAACCACCAAAACACAAGTTTCTCCAGTTTTTAAGTGGTCCTACTTGGCTATCTATTTATGTATGCATCATGTATATAGATCACACAAATGGAACTAGAGAGCTGAAAATTTTAACATTTACTCCTTATCTGATTTATGTTTGAAATACATTTTGATTGCTTGGTTTGCAGGGATGGTGATATCTTGTCTAAGAATGTGGCCCAGTGATTTCCATAAATCTATCGGATGCTTTGTGGTACAGGTTCTTCTCTGAACATTTCATATAACATTCCATAGCATATTTTATAAGAAATTGTATTTTGAGATCATATGTTGAGAAGCCTTCACTTGAGTTTATAGGTCATTCTGAATAACCCAGGTGTTCCCAGGTCAACCAAAAAAACATACACATGTTCCTATACCAAACTTACGGAAAAATCTTGAATATTAAATCTGTATCTCTAATAATTTATAAATTAAAAATCTTTGAAATTCACTAAATTTTATGCATTTTACTGAATGAGCTTTCTATTTAACTTCTAACATTCATAGCACCTTTGATACAATACATACAGCTTTGAAACTTTGTGACTTGGGCTAACTTTGTTGGTTGAATTCAAATTTTTGTTCATTCCATGTAAATGTGAACCATCTGAATGTTGAATAGTTACATAAATTTAACTAAGACAATATCTTGTAAATATTTCAGCAAACAAATCATCTTCGTTCACTCTATTAGTCACTTTGTGACACTGAAACACTATTGAATATTTAATATATAGGTGCTGAAAATTTTTCAGCCTGACTGAGAAGAGAATGACCTAGAAATGATTTTTTCAAAAAGCAGAAGGATCCTGCAAAACGCTGTTTCTCAGGTTAAGAACTGATATTGTTTCTCAAGCTGAGAACATTTCAGTACTCCCCATATGCATTGAAAATTAAAAATAAAAACTAATAACTCCACAAGGAAACTCAGCAATAACACCAAATTTTTGTCAGATCATTTTCAGATATATAAAAATATATGGTAAAGGTATGAAGGTATTAGTTAACTGCCCACATAGTGAAATGAAGATAGGCACTTTTTTTAGGACATCAGAAAATCAACCACATTCCAAATGATCATTCTGAAATTCTTATAACAGTAATAAATATGGTTACTTTATACACATGACCTAATATGATATAGATGACAGGAAAAAGACTATGAGTGCATTATCAAGCATAGTGTTTAAGTAAGATGCTCTCAATTTGGGCATGGTCTGTTTACATTTAGGATTTTCAACCATAATCAGAGCCTTATAGGAGAAAAAGTAAACCAGATCTGTTTCCATTTATCAATTCTATAGAAAAGAGTTAGCCCTAGTTACAGTTTCAAAGCTGTAAATGGTAAAAGTGCTCTCAATGTCAGAAGTAGGACAAAAAGTTTTTTTTCCTACAAAATACATGAGCATCAATTTTGACTAGTTTTGGCTGTTTTCAACCATTCAGCCATGGGGACTTCATGGTTAAATGGAAGATGATTTTAAACACATTACAACTGATATTCTATCTTGTTGTTGATGTTGAACATTTTGAAGCTTGGTAATTTCAAAATTATTGGAGATGCAGACCTAAAATTTAGGTTTTCTCCATAAGTTTTGGTACAGGTATACCTATGATTTTCTTCAGGGTAATCTGAAAGGGGAACCTGGGGAATTTTCCTAAAATTGGGTGATTTGAAATGGAATATATATATATATATATAACAGCCTAGATGAGTGACTGATCATAAGAATTTTATTAACTATTGAACAGCAGATGGCAAGGGTAACAATAAATGCAAAATGATAATTAAATTCATATAAATAATAGATCTATTTTGTCAGTAATGCTTGCTTTAATTCCTGACCAATCCTTTTTCCCTGATTTTCAATGCATTCCTTTTGTAGAATCATTTTCAATGAATTTCTGTTGTAAAATGTTTGTTGTGCATTTCTATAACTAGCTGGAATACCTACCCAAATGGGTAGAAGTAAATTGCTGTAAAAAAAACAAAAACATGAATTGGCAATTTCTGAATAAACAGATGAAATTATTCTATCAACTATTTTAGGTCAACAGCTGGACAAAGGCCTTTCCCATCACCTTCCATGACAACTGCGATCACGCTACCCTCTGCCATGTCCAACTAGCAAATCTTTCTCTCTACATCTTATGTCAGGACTTTTCCTTGTGCCTTTAATGTCCCATGGTCATCAGTTGGTAACCCTTTTGTTCCTTCTATTGTCATCTCCTCTTGCTAAGTGTCCAGCCCAAATTCATTTTTTCCCTGATCATTTGGTCCCCCCTCTGATTCCATGTTGATCTCTTTCTATCTCTCTGTTTGAGTTAACCTTAACATAGCCCTTTCCATACCTGTGTGATTCTAAGTTTGTCTTGTCAATCTTCATGTTTTGCATCTGTAAGTATAGTTGGTATTATACATTCATTGTATACTTTACACTTTGAGTACCTTGGCAAGGTGCTCTTCAATATGTCTTCATTCATACCAATTGCTGTCCAGCTGATCATTTTGTTTCACTTTCATGTTTTTTTTTTAACTTGATCATCTGATCCAGATATATGTATTTGTCAACTCTTTCTAAAACCTTGCTCCCTATTCTCATGGTCCTTTTGGGGACTCTATTATTGAACATTTGTCTATGATCTGTTCATCTTTAATCCAATTTTTTAATCTTCTCTATTCACATCCATCAACATATCTTGTCATTCTTCCAATGCCTCTAACATTATGAAATCACCATTCGCAAATTTCAAGTGATTTGAATTTTCTCCACCTATGTTCATTGCCATTACCTCCAAATCAGTTAATAGGAAGATGCTTTCATGGCTTGCAGTAAATAGTTTCAGTAATATAGTATTCCCACGTCTTACTCTTTCTTCTATGTTTATCTTGTTTGTATCTTTGAGTAGTTTAATTATGTAGCCTAAATTTGCAATCTATGTTCAAAACATATAAATTATTTTTGACACATCTCATCACCAGAAAGTCTGATTTATTAACCTTTTTTTTCAATAATTTTAAAACCGACTGACCTGCCTGATTGTAAAGTTCCACATTCTTGCCCACTCAATGTTAAAAATGGCACATATGAAAAACAAAAATTAATGATTTAATTTATTCAAAGTAATAACAATATAATTTAGATTGATGAATTTACTTCTGTTTGTTATTCAATAATTCTCTTTTTCTTATTCATACACTGTTTTTAAGATTGAGTGAGCAGGTGTGTGGTTTTTTAAAACTTTAATTGTAAGATTTCTTATTAATTTATTCAATATCTGTGTATAAAAAAATGACTGAAGAAAAGAATCTGTGTATTAAAAGATTTGAAGAATATCTGTATTCATTTTATAAGAATTTAAGTTGAATTAGGTTTTTTAAAAATTCCACACATGCATGTTTATAGAAATGTGACCATTTTTTTCAAATTTAAAAAAGAGGTGAGCTGATTAAAAATACTTCAATGTCAGTAATAAGTGTTATGTTTTGTGGCTTCTGTGATTTTTGTGGATGTTTTCAAGATCTCTGAATTATACTTTGGCTTCAAAAAAATAAATCCCCCTCAAAATCATAATTTGGGCGGTAACTTTCAAAAACTAATTTTTTTCTCTCAACCCCTCTCTAAACTAACCAAATTTTCCCTCTACTCTCTTACTATCTCTATGAAAGATACAAAGCAACTGTCTTTGATAGTGGCTGAGCAGGCAAAGCAGGTGAAAGAAACTGCGCACAAAAAATATTTCAATTTTAAGATAAATTCTAACTGTAAATGGATCAATTTCTCTGAAAACATTTTGAGGGGTGATTTTCAAAATCCAACTTATACATAGATAGATGGATGGATGGATGGACAGAGGGATGGATTGACATTTGGTGAATTATAATAATATATATATATATAACAGCCATATTCTGTCGGTAATACTTGCATCAATTCCTGACCACTGAAAATCTATTTTTCCTTATCTGCAATGCATTTCTATAGTAAAACTATTTACAATGTATTTTTACAGTAAAAATATTTGCAATAGTGTCTGTCAGTTAGGTATAAAATTATTTTCTATTCCTTTCTATAGTAAAATCATTTGCAATACATTACTGTAGTAAAATCATCAGAAATGTAAATACATCTATTCATATAAAAGCCATATATGCAAATTAGTATGTTTATTCATTTGTCAGTCATGTCAAAGTCCTGTTATAACTTGAAAGTAATAATGGATTGAAGTATATTAGCATAGCCTAAAAAAAGTCTGTTGCCACAACAACAAAGAACATGATATAGACTTAATAGTGTCACAGAAATGCAGAAAGAAAGAATAAGTCATTGAGTTAGTGAGTGAGTTAAAGGAAGAGCTATTTATAACCCTCATTTCAAAGGGGTTTGGGTCATAATCCGGAAAGACAAAATCTTGAATGTCTTAATCCCAAATGTTGAAATTCTAAAAGATCAGAATACCTAAAGGTTGAAATCCTGAAAGATCAAAATTCCTAAATGTTGAAATCCTGGAAGATCAGAATCCCTGAAGTTTAAAATCCTGTAAGACCAGAATTCCCAAAGTTTGAAATCTTGAAAGATCAGAAATCCTAAAGGCTCAAATCCCAGATGTTCAAAATTCCTAAAGGTTGAAATTCTGGAAGATCAAAATCCCTAAAGGTTGAAATCCTGAAAGATTAGAATTCCCAAAGGTTGAAATCCCGGATGATGAAAATTCCAGAAGGTTGAAATCCTGAAAACCACAATCCCTAGAAGTCAATGAACCAAAAATATTATTCAGGAAAAAATAGGTTTGGCTAATTGCTGAATTGAAAACATGAAGTCTCTAATATCTTTCGGCAGCATACTGTGTTGTGGGGCAACCAATTATAAAAATTGAAAAAGAAAAAAATTTGTTACACAAACTAAGGGATCAATTAAGTAAGGAGTAAATGCTCAGATTTTCAGCCCATCATATATACATACATACATAGCTAGCCTGCTAGACCAAATTGAAAACTGAAGGAATCCATTTTGAGAGTTTTGATTGGCGGTTTCTAGTAATGAAAAAGTTCTTACACTGAGCCTCATGCTAATCCACACTGACAGCAGGCACATGTCACTTAAAGTTTCCATGTGCAACAACTTTACTGGATCTTCACTTTAAAGTAATCAGACTGCACTTTTTCCTTCTAATTTTCTTCTTCATTTTCTTGTGTTGTAAGGAATACAGTAAGAGAGAATGACATAAACAAGTCAAAAACACTGTATCAAGTAAAGAACAATCTCTATAAGCAACCAGAAATCCTACCAATCATATTAAGCTTTTTTTCAATGGGAAATTGTGTTTTTTTCAATATTTCGACTTTTCAGGATTTGGGCCTCATGAGATTTAAATCCTTCTGGATTGTGTTCTTGGGATTTTAGCACTTAAGGATTCAAATCTTTCAAAATTTCCATATATGGGATTATGGCATTCAGGATAGTGTTTTTCAGGATTATTATTGATACTGATTCTAAAGACTCACCTGTCTCATTTGTTCAGCCAAATATGCATCTGCTTTTATACATTCTTCGTCTGTGATAACAATGTTGTTGATGGCCGTCAGTTGTGGGAAGTGATTAATTAATATATACCGCATTTGCACCTTCTTTGACACCTGCAGCATGTACCATTTATATTTGATTGTTAGATACAAAATTTCATTTTAGGAATAGTGAGATAAAGGCTGATATAAACAACAAAATACAGTAAATATTTAATCAAAATATGAACTATTTGAACCAATAATCTTCTTACAATGATCCTCCAAAGATTATAAGTCATCTCAACAAAATTCTCCAGGGTTAGTGGTCAGAAAGTCAGTAAAAGCATGGATTATGGTTTCCCTATTATCGAACCTTTTATCATGGATTTGTGCAACAGCGTTACACAACAAAACTGGAGTTTTGTTTTAAAAAGAAGGTGTAATCTGAGGTTCTGAGGATGGTACATTTTCATTGATCCATTGATTATTTAGACTAGTATCTTCATCTTCGATTGTTTTTATTGCAACATTTTGGCTGATAAGCTCTCCAGTCTTCCTCAGGTGCAAGTGGCATCCAGTAGCAGTTGAGTGTCATCCACTCCTTTTTTCACCTCATCAACAGAAAATTTCATTGATATACCTAATTCTGTAAAAAAAAGGTTTGTTCTGGTTGGACAAAAACATTTCATTGATGTACCTAATGCTACAACGAATGGATTGTTCTGGTTGGTATATCAATATCACAGTGTCCTTTCCCAAGGGGAAAAAAGGTTTGTCCAGTTTCTTAATATGGAAAAAAGAAGGTTTGCCTCTTTTATTGAATTTATACATCTGATGATGGCTGAAGAATGGATCAGCTGAAATGTTCTTTTGACAACAACAAAAATTGGAAGAAGAGAATTGATTATCTGCACAAAAGTTGGAATGTTAATGACTCTTCTCACAGTTATAGATAATTAATACTTATATCTAAAGAGCTTGTTTTCTCATGATTTGATGATTAGTAGAAGAATTCTTGTTGTGAGTTGAGGATTTCTTAATATTCTCTAGAGAGTAATGAGACAAGTACAGCAGGGTACTTTTTTGTAGGCTGGATTTTAAGGTATATGAAAATTACAAGAGCTTTTTATTAATAAAAAGTTTTTACTTACAGGGTTGTTTATTAGAGATATATCAGACAAACAACTCAAAGATGCCAAGTGTTCAAACTCAGAAATTTCCTGTGGAGTACAAATAACAAAATGCATATATTAGCAAAACAATATATGTAGTTTTTGTACGTCACGTATATATACAGTGACAGCAAAATAAATCTATACGTCAAAATTGCAAAATAAATCAAAAGAAGCAGAAGTGTGTTCAAGTTGGACTCGATTTTGCACCAACTATAAAATCAGAAGGGAGTCATTGTAAGTCTGGCAGACACCCATACTTTTAGACTTAGCAGAATAGTGTCAGCTCGCCAACAGCTGTCCCGCTGGAACAATGTGCTGGTATTTTTTTTTCCTTTTTCAACTACTCCAGGAGTGTTATGACTCTACTTCTGAGTGCCACCATGGGGTTGTCTAAGTTTGCAATAAAAAAGAAATCCTATGCCTTGGCCCAGTTAGAAGAAGGAGTTTCTGTGATTCTTGTAGCACCAGATATTGGAGTTCAAGCTTGTTTAGTTTTATTCCAAGTTCTTGATGTATAGATTTCTTTTCCGGCCACTAAATATTTATATATGTTGCCTGTTGATAATATCTACTATATTCAATTTCGTTTAGTAGATTTAATGATTTTGTAATTATGAATAAATATCATGAAAAAAATTGCATTGAATTTTCTATGATTAGACAAGGCAGTGTCAAAGTGGTTTTTAATAAGAATTAGACTGTAAACAAATGCCAGAGATTTGAAGACCATTTAAGAGCTCAAACTGCAATGGGTAGGTCATTTACAAGAATGTCAGACAACTAGTGGGTGCCATGACTCACAACATGGATTCCCCGATATCATATGCAAAATTGTGTCTGGCAAAAAATAAGATGGCATCATGATTTAGACAAGTTCAGAAGGTATTGGCACCATGATGCTCAGAAGCGAAAAAACTTACTGATATTGAGGAAGGTCTATGACCAAAAGGGGATTTTAAAAAGCAGCTGATGATGATGGTATCAGTATGCACACCATTGATAAGTACTTACCTGAATCTTATTACTGCCCAGGTACAAGTGTTCCAGTTTTGAAAGATGGCCCAGTCCTGCTAAGCTGACCAGCCTGTTCTCTTCCAGGTGAAGTTCATTTAAGTTGTGGAGGTCAGCAAAAGAGAGTGGCAATATTGTTTTCAATTTGTTAGAATCCAAAACAAGTTCCACCAAATTTTTTAGGCCCTCCAGACCTTCAAGCCTACTGATATCATTACCTAAAAAAAACCCAGAAGCCTAAATAAATGAATGATTTTTCTATAATCATATATTTTTTTCATTTGTTTCATAATCTGACCAAACGATTATTGAAGACAGAGAAGAGATGTCTGAGCAATGAGATCAGAATTCTCTCTATTCTTTTGAATATGCTACTGATGATAAAGGAAAAATAATCAAAATTGATTATGAATATATACATATGTGTGGTAGCCATTTCAACATTGCAATGCTCTCACCATTGAGCTAAACAGCTACTGGTAACGCAAAGGCCAAATGAATGTCTTTAACCCAAATTATCATTTTGTTTACTCTTGGTCTATTCATCTCTTCCAACGTGACAGTGATGTATTCAAGAGATCGACATATTTGGTCACAGTTGCGTTATACTAAACAGAAACTTATTTGAAATGATCTTCCGTTGTTACACTGTTAATATATCATTTAATTCAGACAGTGTAAATAGAAAAAACAATTAAAGAAAATCAGCTGCTGCAGAAATCAAATCGAACCTATCATCAATTGGGTAGACGCTTCAACGTATCAATGCTCTTACCATTGAGCTAAACAGCTGCCTGTATGCTGTCTAAAATTGTCTTGACCTTGAGTCGATCTTTAAATGTCACCGAAGTTCAGTGCCACAATGTTCATCCTCTGGTCAAGTTACCCATGTACACAATTTTGAAGCTGGCAGGGTGCAGCTATCTCCCTTAGCTTTGAAAATGCCTAAATTGATCTGACACTAAATTGATCTTTGTAGCACATAGGGTGTGGCTGTCTTTGTTGGATTTGAAAATAGTAAAACTGACCATTTGAGAAAATGTCAAAATTGACCTGTAGATGTCACCAAAGCAATGCTACCTATCCTATGTTCATTCTGGGACCAAGTCAGGTTTGCATACAGATTTGTAGTCTTATCCATTAAATTTGAAAATCATAAAATTGACCTGAATCTAAATCAACTTTAATGGGTCAACAGTGGTCATTGCTATCTATTCTATTTTCATCCTGGGGTCAAGTTACACTTATACATAGATTCACAGGTTCTAGACTGCAGCCATCTCCATTAGGTTTGAAAATGCCAGCCTAAATTGAGACTGATCTTAAACTGAGCTTTAAGGGTCACCAGAGGTCAGTACCAATGTTCATCTTGGGATGAATTGCTCTTTTGCATGAAATTGTAGCCTTTAGGGTTCAGCAGTCTGCAATAGATTTGAAAATGCCTAAATTGACCTGACCCCACCAAAATTGACCTTTAGAGGTTAGTACTACCCATCTTAATCTCATCTGGGAATCAAGTTACTCATGTAGACAAATTTGCAGCTATTAGGGAGCAGTTGTCTCAGATAGATTTGAAAATGCAAAAAATGACCTGACCTAAAATAACCAATACTATGAAGATAATGAATGTTCTTTTGTTTCTTGTTCATAAACTTCATGTTTTATAGACTTCGATGAGGTGAAAGTGCGTGTATATTGGTAGTTTAACCCTAAGGTGAACATAGGATAGGTGACAATGACTTTTGGTGAAGTTTTCAAGTTCAAAGACATTTCTAAGAATAGTATGATGTTACAGACAAACTCTAAGTGGATGAGTGAAAACATAGATAGTCATACCTTGCAGAAATAAAGCTTTCAAAGAAGGCAGCCGATACAACTGAAGCTGAAGAAGATTACGGATTTCATTATACCTGTAAAACATAAAACACATAAAAGGCAACAGACTTAAAAGATGGATTCTGAATTCAAACAAAAAGTAATCAACTATTTCTGGGATACACAGAACTTGATATACTTTCACCACTTATTGGTGGGCAATTACATAAGGAGAGGTACAAATCAAGAGGAATTAGGCACTTGGCCCTACCGCATAACACAATTTGGGGGGCCATAGAGCAGTTGATGTGATATTTATGTCTGAATTTCTTATCAATATGTATGGATTTTTTCTGGACTATAATAGTTTATCTCTTTAGCACAACATTTTGACCATTGTGCCCTATGGCCCTCTTCATGTAGGTATTGTAATTGGGGAGGGTTTGGATTGCTCAGACAAAGGGCTCCTTGTGAAGCATTAGGGAAGAATTTCCTCATTCTGCAGTCAATTTTCATGTGGGAGAGTTCCCTAGATCATAATTATGTTGATGTCTATTATGGTGTTATATAAAAGTGTTTTCAGACCCACAAAGAAATTGCAGACCTCACGTGTTGTCATCCAATAGCTGAAATGTAGTGTTCAAATGATGAAGCAATATGAGGACAACAGTATGGAAAAATCTATACTTACTGGGTGCTAATGTTGCAATAGAAAATAAAAAAAACAGGAGAATGTTACCCAAGATGTAGTACTTCAAGTTTCAAGAGGATACCACAATTATCAATATCCATGTACCCTTCAAGGATGTCATCAGAATCTCCACTGATGGGGTTGGATTTTTGTTTAGTGCATTTCTGACGAGGAAATATTGATTCAATTCTGTTGTTATTCAGACACAATACCTGCAATGAAAAGAAAATCAAAGATTTCAAAAAGTTCTTTACCAACCCTACCTTGGTCTGACATAAGGCCTCTATACTCGAGCCATATTATATATGTATATATATAGAAAGAGAGAAAGAGCGAGTATGTAGACTGTTATAACACCGAAGTTGGGGACTATGATTTTCTATGAGTGAGTACAAGCTGTAACAAATTTTCAATTTTTAAAGACCTTAATCTAAGTCCAGACAAGTCAAACCCCAACTTCTTCAAATCTGACCCTCATAATTTGTGCATAAGTGGAGAGGAAACTGCAGTCTTGCAAGAAGACAGAAATAGATACAAAAAAATTTCAAGATCGTGTCATCTCTCAAGAAGGTTACATTTTGACAAAACTTGGATACATATGTTGTGAGTGTCTAGATAGGAGTTTCACAATTCATTAGTAATCTTTTTAGCAACAGATGAAAGGGGAGAGTGGCAATGAGTTTTGTTTGTGACTACTAAGTTATTTTTATCAAATTCATTTCCTTATTACAGTTTGTGTAACCTGATTCAGTAAGGGTCTTTTTATTTCTGAACTATCATTTTATGAACCAAATTTAACATTTTGAAAATTGAGGTTCATGCTCAAACTGTGCTATAAATGATTTCATGCTACATTGAGCCACGTTATAATGGGTCTACAGTATATATATATATATATATATATATATATATATATATATATATATATATATATATATTATATTAAACCATCAACCAGATCAGTCAATGAAGGTCCCTTCAATTTTTAGATGGATCTGGTTTGCTGGCTTTGTATGTGTCATAAAAAAAAGAAGATATTCTTTATCATGTCTAGAATTTCAATTTATGATGTAAGTTTTATGCTAAATTGGTCCCTTAGTTTGTATCTAGCTGTGTCCATGCATGTTTTTTGAAAATTGGCACTTTTTAGTGATCATACAAAAGATGAGAAAAGTGAATTATTCAGTGATCACACCTTTCTCCAACTATCATGTGCAGCATCATGTGTATCCATTGGCTGACAAATGAACTGGGACAAATGAGCAGAGGACAAAAGAATGTGGGTACAAAAGAGCATGAGACAATTGTGTGAATCTTCTGTCAGCTGTGTTTTGGTTTTTGTATTAAAAAGTATTTGTAAAGTGATTTTTTATAATTCATTTTTTATCATATTAAGTATAGAAAATCATTTTCATCAATTTTTGAGTACTATTTACTTACCTTCATCATAATTGCTAATTGCTTTATTAAAAATTACAAATCAAAATCAGACTGGCACAGTAGTGTTTGTTTTGGTTTTTGCTGAGTGTGCTACCAATCGAGGCTGACAAAAACAGTACTGTTCAATTGCACAAGGCAAGGTTAGAAAACAATAAAAAAGAGAAAGATTAAAGTGCGTTTTGAGTAAAAAATTACAGTGTATAACTCATAGCAAATAAATTAACATTCATTTGAGACAATTTCAAAGATAAAGCTAAGAAAATTTGTGGAGTAAACATAATTTTAAAACAGAAATAAAAAAAATAGTTTTGTGTCAAGTGATTGATCATCTTAAAATTATTAGATAAGACAATTTTATGAAAAGTTCTTTTATAATTTATTTTAATATTTCATTTTAATACAACATAATAGCTAGTGAATACAATTAGCAGAAGACTGTTGAAACAAAAACTTCAGAAATTCATAAGAAAGAATTCAAAATGAAAATTTTCCGAGGGATTTTTTGTGTCAGGCCTGGAAAATATAATGAAAAATTGATTCAAGGGCAATAACATTTTTGTCAATCATTGGATCACCAAGCTGAAGATTATTGAGTTGAAGAAAAACAAAAAACAAAATAAAATTTTAAATGAAGCATTTGTTGTTTGGTTAGTCACTCAATAAAGACTAACATCTCTTGGCAGCATGTTGTGTTGGAAGTAATCAATTAGAAAAATTAGAAATAGGTATGATCAATAGATAAGTTACCTTTCTCACCTTTTGTTGGGCAGTAATCACTAATAAAGTTTGCCAGACCAATCAAAAACTTAAAGAAACTGATACTAACTGAATATCAGAAAATACATTATATTTTTTCCCATTTGCTGACCCAAGGTGTTTACCATTTAATTTTTTTCTTAGCCTTCAAAACTCTTGGAGGTAAACATCAATAAAAAATCTATGCTTTTTAGTAGACTTTAAAGTAAGACTGCAATACAACAAGGAATCAAAAAAAACATCATAATCATGACTGTCCCATTTTTAGAGTCAAATGTGTTTGTTACAGAGATTAAAAGTTCATTTTATACATGTTACACAACTGTGGCTTTCGGTCAAACTAACTAAACTTGGTAAATATCAAGTACATTCTGCTTCAGTATCTACAGTAAATAAACAGCTGAGTTTTACATCAGGCCACAGTAGTGGTGTACTCAGTGAGGATGAACTCATTTCAGGATTTATGATCAGCATCACACCTTGTTAATCATTATCATACAGATTGTGAAATTGGGTATTTCATGAAATTACTGAAATGTTCAGGGATTTCACAAAATCCCTAGAGATTTCCAAATATTACTATAACACATGCAAGATTTATAAATTAAGTTTTATTGGAAAACCTCAAAAAAACAAAACTGTCACCAAAACTGGTTCCTTCAGTTTTTAAGTTGGTCCTTCTGCTATATATGTATAAGTTTCACCAATGGAACAAGAGGGCTGAAAATTTGAACATTCAAAATTCTGTGTATAAAAAAGCTTTTTTTTATATTCTTTATCAAAATAAACTTTTAGTGGGAGGATCAATTTACAATATCCTTTTATGCTAAATTGGTCCCTTAGTTTGTGTCTGACTGTATCCAAACTGGCTGCCAAAAGATGATGGTTACATTACGGTTTCTATTGAGTGACTAACCAGACCTGTTTCTGTTGGACTTACCTTGAGATTGTGTAAGTAGAGCAAGCCACTGAGGGATGTGAGGTGATTATGTTCCAAATTGATGCTGAATAGAACAAAAGCAAATAAAACATAAGCAAAAGGAATCTTATTATGACTTACCAAAAGTCTATCTGTCCATCTGCCTGTCTATATGTACTTGCCCATCACAAAAACTAATTGATATAGATCCAAGAAATTTTTTAAGGGTACAGATTTGATCCTGGGAAGTATTTTTAGCCAATTGATTTTTGAAAGCCACCCTGCAAACTATGTTTTTAGGGGATTTTAATTCAGTGGGGGTCTATCTACATGATAATTCATCAATGGTGAAAATACTTTTTTATGATGTAATAATAATTTTTATTATCTTCAGAGCATAGACTGCATTCTTCATTCAGAAAGAAGCAAAACCATTTTTTAACTTATCTCATATTCCAAAGTTTACTTGGTTGTACATGGATATCTTGAATAGCGGTGATTTGATGAGTGCATCTTTTGATGTACGGTTAAGGTACATTTTTCCAAACTCAAAATATAGAGATCAGAGGTTCTGTCAATCAAATAAAGGCAACATTTATCATTTATTTTCTGGGCTCAAAATCAATATGGAACTTCCATTTTTCACTTCTAAGGGTCAAAATCTAAGAGAAATTTCTTTTTTCATTCACTTTTTAGGGGTTGAAATTTTTAGTTTTAGTTTTTTTCCCTTTTATAGATCAAAATGGAGGGGTAATTTTGTTTTTCACTTCCAGGAGTCAAAATCTAAGGGAATTTTCTTCTATTTTGGGGGGTCATAATCAAAGGGAACATTTTGTTTTCACTTTTAGGGGTTAAAATCAAGGAGTAATTTCTTTCTAGTTTTTGAGATTGAAATCCTAGGAAATTTCATTTTTGTTTACTTCTCGGGGCAAAATCAAAGGGGAGGAGATTTCATTTTCACTCTCAGGGTTCCTAATTGAGATGCAAGTTTCCTTTTTAATCTTTTTAGATCAATATCGAGATGAATTCTTTCTTTTCTTTTAGGGGTTGAAGTTGAGTGGAGATATTTTTTCCACTTTTAAAGGTCAAAACCAAGGGGGAAATGATTTTACTTTTTGAGGTCAAAATTGGAGGAGGATTTTTTTTCACTTTTAGGTGTCCGAAGGGGATTTTTTTTCAATTTTTGAGGGTCCAAAATTGAGGAGGAAATTTTTCTTTACTTTCAGGGTCAAAGTTGAGAAGGGAGATTTTTTCTTCACTTTTAGGGGGCAAAATCAAGGGGAAGATTTTTTTTCCACTTTTAGAGGTGGATATCTGAGGGAATTTTTTATTATTTCTTTATTTTAAAGGTTAAAGAGGGGGGGGTATTTTTTTTCCACTTTCAAGAGTCAAAGTTAAAGGGGGAATTTTTTTTTACATTTAGGGATCAAAATTGGGAGTGGAAGGGAAAGATTTTTACAATTAGAGACCAAAATTGGGGGAATAAAATTGAGGGAAGAATTTTCTTTCATTTTTAACAGTTCAAATTGAGTGGTAATTTTTTTCCCACTTCTAGGGGCCAAATGTAAAAGGTTTTATTTTTTATTTCAAAGAGGGAACACTTCTCACTTTTTAACATTAAGCTTCATTTTTTTTGCAACATCAACTCCCAACATCCTATTCTTACTATTTACCTAATTTTTTAAGTATTAACTGCTACTTTTTAACATTAGTCCCCTTTTTCTAAACATTATGACTCCATTTTCAACATAATATCCCTCCATTCAAACTTACTATCCTTTTTTAATATCACACCCCTCTTCTCTTCATATTAGTCCCACCTCTTCTTGGAGATTGGCCCTACTCTTATTCTTGCATGAATGCTTTTTTTCCAACTTTGGCCTATATGACCACTTTTATTATAAATCCCTTTTTTACATTGACTGAACATACTTTTTTACTTTACCACTCCATTTCTTCAACATTAGCCTCTTCTTTTTTCTTACAGTGTAAAAAGGAGTATTAAATCAATTTTAAGACAAATTGAATTAAACAACATTTGATTCCCATTTATCTATCCTTCTATTTCTTTTTTGGACAGCAATTTATTCTGCCTTTAAGGCCATTAATGTTACCGGAAGTCCTTTCTAGCCAATAACAGTGGTCACAAGCATGAAATTTTATATCAGAATTTTCAACAATCATTATTCTAAAGAATGCCATGAAGATTTTTTTACAAAAAAATTAATTTTCATATAATTTTTTTGCATTTTGGGACTTTGCCATAGGCCATCATACTTCCATTGGGAGTGTCTCTTAATAGTCAGATGCTTTACCTTTAATCCGTTGTTGCTCTTAATCCCAAAAGCCACAATTCTGAATGCCATAATCCTGAATGTTGAAATCCCAAGAGATCATAAACCCTGAGGACTAAAATCCCCCAAACTGCAATGCTGAAAGACCAAAATTCCATAATGCTGAAATCCCTAGAAGCGAAATTCCAAGCGTCAAAATCTCCAAATCTGCTATATCCATTAAAAAAGGCTAAATAAGAGAGGTAGGTGTACATAAAAACACAGGACATATTGGTTACATTGTTTATTTTTTAGATTCAACTTGATTTACTAACAATTTTTACAGCATCTAAAGTTATATCCTATCATGAGAGGACAAGTATGCTGTTATCTATACATGGGAAATTATTGAAGGAATAGAACCAAATTTCACATGAAAACCTGGTATATCTTACAAAATATAGAGATAGAAATAGTAGAATTTTACCAACACTCAAAAACAAAAATATAGTGCAAAAGTGAAAAACCTTAGGGAAAATAGTCTAGCTATCAGAGGACCAAAACTTTTTAATTGCTTGTCAGCTAATATAAGAAACTACACTGATATTTTACTTGACACTTTTAAGCGAAACTTGGATAAGTTTCTTGGTTCACTTCCAGATGAACCAACACTTCCTAATAATGTTATAGGGTAACAAACTAATAGCAATAACTTAAAAGACATCATCTTGAGTTAAGGATGGTGGCAGTGTTCTGTGACCTTGCAAGCCAGCAAAACTTTAACTATGAACTAATGAAGTATAAATCTTAAAATGCAACAGACTCCAACCTTGTCAAATTTCCATAAAGTTCTCCATTTCCTAAGTCAACAGCCCGCAAAGTGCAATTTGGAAAGTTCAGTTCCTTCAAATCCTGATTTGTACTTTCACAAAGACGTTCGTTGATAAAATCTGGTGTTAGTTGTCCTCCAAACATATCTTTAGCTGCAGTGATTTCTGATGAATCCTATCAAGAATTAGAATTAGAATGAAAAGTACAATTATTTCTATTCAATAAGCTTTTAATTACATAAATAGACAATATATACATATATATATACATATAATGTGAACAATTGGAAGTGAGACAGACTCAGGAGTAAAAGTATATGGAAACTTAGTTTATTAATTAGTTAATCCATGAATGAATTAATTGGCGTGCTAAACTTGTTTTGGGAAGTATTGCCAACTTCAGTAGCGTGTGCTGTGTGTGTGTACCATTCAGTGGTTAAAAGTTTTCAGAAGCAAATAAATTTACAATCAGATGCTTCACTTTGGAAGCAAAAATTGGAATGCTAAAAGATGATATAGCAGAACCACTTTCCAAAATCATAGATCCTTTTTAACTACAGACATTCATCCGAACAACTAAAAAAACATCTGAAATCATCCCAATATTTAAGAAGGTTACAGATTAAAGGTCTCTAATCATAAAACTTTTTCTCCTCTATCATACATATATAAGATCTTTGAAAAACTAGTTTTCAACAGGGCCAATAAATTTCTACATAAATACAACTGTGTTTATGAGCTACCATTTGGATTCCATCCCAAATACTCAACACTCAAAACACATGCACAAATAAACCTTAAAGAAAAAAATCAAAGAGACAATGGATGCTCAAAATAATTTCCAATGTAGAAAATAGGCATGCGGAATATTTGTTGAACTCTAAAAACATTCAATCATGACATACTTATAGATAAACTTGATCAACATGGAATTCAAGGACTTACTAAGAACTGGTTCAAATCATATCTCAATAATAGACAGTGATACATTTCAGTACTATGGTGGGTTTAAATCTCAAATGAAAATAATGAAACAAAAAGTTTCATAAGGACCCGTACTTGGTCCCCTTCTTTTTCTATTACATATCAACAATCTTCATATAGCAATAACAAAATCTACTACACACCATTTTGCAGATGACACTAGCTCTCTTTTGGTAGAAAAAATACAAAAAAATTTATATAAATGGTTATTGGCCAACAAAATTTCCCTAAACACTGACAAAACAAAATCTTTTTTCTTCAGAGAACATAAATTAAAAATAAATGGTAAAAGAATCTACCCTACTTCCCACATCAAATACCTCAGTGTGCATTGAGATGAATTTCTTTATGGCTCCACTCATTTTTTAGAGCTAGAAATCAAACTCAGACAGTTTACTGGAATGCTCTATAAAACTTGACCATATCTAAATAATCTTTTCACCATCTACATTCTCTTTGCCCTTATTACATGGATTACATGTCTGAGTGAGTGGGGTAGCTTAGAGAGTTGGGACCAGGGTGTCCTGCTCCATAACAATATATATATTCAACTCATTACACCTGAATTATCTTATACCTTATAATACTGATTATCTTTCCTTCATTACTGAATTGTATGATCTAGTAGTTCACAGTTGAAATTAGAATTTCTAATTTCGATTAATTTCTAATTTTGTAATATTGTTTGTGTCAATCACTTAAACACGTTCATTGTCCCTGGACATTCAGAAATAAGGAAAAAAAATTGGTTCAGTTCTCAGCTATTTTTCATCAAAACCTTCAGAATTTTATCAGTAGGGAATGGAAAAATTGCCCTTTCATTGAGCTATGCTAATTGCAAATGATGGTTTTTATGTGGTTCAATGAAAATTTTGTTCAATAAAATCTAATTTCATTTCATATTGCGTTTGTTGTTATTTTGTAAAATGCCTAGTTTGATTTGATTACATTTACACCTCGTGATAACTTACAAGCAATTGCATGTGTTGGTAGCAGTGTAAACTGCAAACACAAGTCCATAGCAATGTAAGAAAAGGTAGAAGAGTTGAGAAAAGTCGACCATGTTTTAACTCATTCAAGCCAGGAATACATGTAGATGTGCTTAAAATTTTGAAGACATTTTGAATATGGCAGTCATTTTGAACACAAAATGAGGTCATATGATGATCATATTTGTATAATTTTACCATAAATGAAATCCATGTCTTATCAAAATGATACATAACTTCTCAGGGATTCTTTGAAAATGAGAAAACTTGAATCCATCTTTCATGTCCTTGCTTTGTAACCCTTAAAAAAACCCAGGCCTGAGTGTGAAAGATACGCGATGTGCATAATTAGTAGGTCAGCGGAGTATTATTCAATTATTATTACGCAACCTGTGTAGGTCTGGGCAAAAAGAAAAACTGACGCAGTTTTGGAAGTAAGTTACCGCAAATCGGTGGTGTATCGGTATTACTCTCTAAATAAACTGATAATTGAGGAAAATATACAGGAGTTGAAAGAGAAATTTACCACAGTTTCCCCATCCAGAACCTGAAGTCCTTTCAAGTGAAAGATGACATAAATTCTGTAATTACTGCCTTCCTTAGTCATCGGGTTGTTTCTGAAATCTACGATCATAAGATTTTTCAAGTACTGTTTAAAAAGAAAAGAGAGAAGAAATTAACTATATAAAGCAGAAAAATTCAAAAAATAAACCTAGTTGAATTCTTATTCAGGCTAATATCTTTTAATGATATAGCTAAATTAAATATCTCATATATCATTCTACTTGTCTGCTTCACTTCCTGATTATCATCAATTTCTTCTCCAAGTTTTCTCACAGCAATACAACTTGTTGACTTATTTGTTTCAACATGTTCTTGAGTTTACTCCTTTTCCCTTTTGATGTTTCCTCACTTGCTAAGTGGGTAAAGAAGGTAAGGAGTCAATTGTTGGAAGTAAATGATAGTATCTTACACAAATAAAATCAAAATTCTCCTCGAATATTTCATCTTTTCTCTTCTCCTCCTCCACCCTCAGGTATAATTAACATGGATAAGAATGGAAGAGAGTGATTATGCTTGAATGGGTGCAAAGAGGACATAACCATTATTATAACTGTCTCTCTCCTCACAAACACTTGCAATGTAATGAACAAGTGTAGGAATGGAAGAGGGTGCCTATGCTTGAATGGGAGCAAAAGGGAATCAGCCTGTAACTGTTATTCATTCATTACTCCTCCCTCACAAGACTGAAGCTTAAAACCTAAGTTAAGGTTTTAGTAAACCATAGGAATATAAATGGATAGGAAAAGTAAGCAAGAATAATATCAACAGATACATTAGTTTTGTTGATGTAGATACATTCCATAGGTAATGAATAATTTTAACAAAATCATATACTTTAATTGCAGAAGTATATATGCAAGTGTAATGATAGTCTATAGTTTTGAGAAGAGACTTTTACATTAAAAAGTTTTTCAACACGATTTGACTCCTTGTTGTTTGTATTGTTAGTAGGACCTTTTGGCTGTTCCATTCTACAGTCTTCTTCAGGTGTACTATCTGAATGTGATGGTGGTAAACAGAATTTTTCTTTCCAATGGTAGCAATGCTTACAACATAGGATTTGGTTGTTTTAAGTTAACAAGACCTGTAAAATTCCCACAGGTCCAGCTAGTGAAGAATTATGCAGATAACATTATATTTGGCAGTGTATTATATATTTGCTGATGAGCCATTATAATCAATTATTCATTCTGTACTCGTTTTATTTTATTTTATTTTGTTGCGAACAAGTCAATACTGCTTACTTACTTTGATTTGAACCACTTCTCTTAAGTTGGAAATTTGGTTGTGCCCAATGTACAGTTGACACAAGGATGATAATTCCTGGAAGCCATCAAGGTTTTGAATACAGTTGCTCTCCAGGGAGAGATAAGTCAAATGTGACATATGGTCAAGACCACATCCTTTCAAGGTATGTATGAAATTGTGACCAAGGTGTAAATGTTTCAGGTTGATCAGACAAGATAAGTCTCCAATGTGGTCTATACAATTATCAGAGGCTGAAATCTCTTCAAGTTGGCTACAAGAGCTCAGATCCTGAATAAGGAGAAAAAAATTGCTTTTTACTGTTTATTGAAATTGGAATTCTCTCATTAGCTGCTTGTAATTCCCCCATCCCTGAAAAAGAGATACAGAGTTTTGTAATGGCTACTGGAACAAAACATGGAATTAGAGAACTAAGTTTGAGTTTTGGACAAAGCTATTGATATTCACTTTGCACTAATGCCTTTAGGAAAGGCATAGATCTACTTCCTCCCTCAACAATGGGTCAATAGCTGAGCAGTTAGAGCCCATTAGTCCCGTAAGGCTGTCCAAATAATAGGAGGTTATTCTGACAGAAAAAAAACTACAGCTTGGCTGTTGCCATAGCTGGTCTCAAGCCAGAAATAATAATGGGTGTCAGCCAAAACTTTCCACAGAAACTGCAGTAAAGGTCATGATGATCCTACAGGAATCAGCTAAAATAGCACATTGTAGGGCTGGCCTATGTTGCTGAATACTCTGGTGCCAGTCCTGGTTGATATATCACCAGCATTGCTGTAATTCAATACAAATATGGCAAGCTCCTAGGAGAGCACGCTATCATGTCCTCCCTGGAGCTGCAGGTGCTTGTGAAAGGACCAGGTGCATGGTCCGGTGCCAGTTTGGCACAAGTTTTTATTTTTTGATGGCTGAGCATAGGCTGAGACTGCCACAGAACAATCTTGTTGCTGCATATGGCACCTGGTGTTCCTAGGCAGTCACCCATCTGGGTAATGACCAGAATCAACAGACTTAACTTTGGGTTTGTATGAAAACTGGTGTGTCTGATGGGATTTGCCACATGGTTGATATATAAGCAAGCATGGAATGCGTTTAGTAGAAATGTAAACAAACTTACCTTTAATGTCGTCAATTGGTTTCCATTGAGAGATATCCATTTTAACATATCAAGTCTTCGGAGGTAAGTCACATCGGACAATTGACAAGAGTCAAGATTTGTTGATAGTATCTGAAGATGAAAATAAACGATAGAATAAACATAATTGTAAGTAACTCTGAAGCATGATGGTAAAAATTGAAATCATATTTTATTTTTTTACATTGCAAGTGGTAGAAGTATATATAATGATAGATTTTTTACAGTGATGCAATTTAAATTAACCAAACTTGGATAGTCATACCAATACTATATCCACCAATTACAAAAGGTGATTAGGCATACAAGGTCTGTCTGCAAAATATCCAACCATACAATATTAACAAAAAAATAGCCTATCTAGGCAATTGTCCCCTTCAAAGTTCTCCCTTTGAGATCTCATATACTTATCCCATCATCCCTTCCAATTTTCAAAACATTCTGCAAAGTTCTTTTTCAAGATCCCCAGCAGCTACCTTTTTGTGTTCTTTTTAATCTTGTCCAGGGTCTGAAATCTCCTAAAAGCTAGAAGTTGCAGGGAGCCAAATCTGGAGTGTAGTGGGTTTGACAGCCCTGAGTGATCCAGGGCTTTGTCAAAAAAAGAACAGGACAAGGTGTGGCAAATAGGCATTATGAATGCAACAGTCATACAGGACACCAGATAACCCAATAGTATTTCATTGCCAAAGGCTTTTCATTAATGTGTTATAAGATACCTTATGATTGGTTGGCAAATTACATCAAAGCTGCAAAAATGGACAGACCTTGTATGATGGGCTTTGTTGAGTAAAGTTTAAAAAAACCTCACCAGAAATGTCTTCTCAGTTTCTCATTTTCATTTAAAATTGTAGTTTCCTGTGTTTTTTTTTTAAACAAATGACCAACGTGGCTTATATAACCAGAAAAAAAGAAAAAAAGAAAGCTTAATGTCTGCTGCATGGCCCAGGGTCCTGGGTTTGATTCGTAGTGTGATTGAAGAATGTGGAAAACTCTTTATTAGGACATATTTCCCTGTACACTCAGCAGCTAATTGAGTACACTCAAAACTGTGTGATTAGGGTGGAGGTATCCCTTTGGTGGACTTGCATCCTGCCAAGGAGATGGACGTAAAAAACTTGTAGGTATAAAATCCTGGTCTCAAACAGTCTTCAGACTTGAAAAGTTCACAAAGCTGATGCATGCAACAGACACTGGGACTTTGTTATTGGCCATCATACTCCATTGGGTATTGTCTCTTAGGACATGTGATGTTGCACCATAACTTATTTTACACAATAACAAATCTCAATAAATGTTGGAGGGGGCCCTTCAGGGATCAAAGCCCCAAAGGCTCCCAAATCTCTAGCTACCTCCCTGAACCCAAGATTAATTGGCAGAAATATTGACTGTGTTACCTTTGAGAAACAAGTTTGGTCTGCTTCATTCAATTTTCCAGGTGTATTCATACTGATGCAAGTGAATATTTGGGCAGTGTTCTGCAGGCTGAGGACATGGGGTTCACGGAGGTCAACATGGCTGTGGGTTTGCAGCAAAGATGCAGATACATGGTCAGTGGTCAAAAGGCTTTCAGCAGCATCTCTCTCACTCTCCAAGATTTCACAGCCATCCAGGATGAAGACATTCAGCAACTGACTAATAATGCGCAACCTGAAGTTTTCTGGCTGGACAGGAAGAAAAGAATCTGTGTTATATTACATACATATTTTTAACATTTTTTGCTCCTGAGTAATAAGGGTTATTGATTATGTGAAAAGAGTAGAGAAAACATCTATTATTCCCTTCAAACTTAACTTTTATCACCAGGATAGTGATAATTTGAAAACTACTTATTTCTAATTGAACTCATTAATTTGCACATTTTTAATCAAATAAAATAAGAAAAACAACAACAAATGTATCTCATTATAGCCATTTTCTATACTTATTACACATAAGCATTTATAAAATAACACTCATTACTCAGAGACAAAAGTTACATTGCATGGTATTATGGATAGAACATGCAATTTTGTGATCTTAAATTTTAGGTTGTGCAGAAGTTTCAACTAAGGTCCTGGCTTCACCTCTCAAATAAAAATTGATACAAGATTTTGGAAAAGAAGACCAATACATGCAAATCTCAAAGCATCATTTTATTGAACAAAAAAATGGAAATAAATAGATATTGGAAGGAACAATACAATTATATACTTTTGTAATCTGCAATGGATGCATGCTTCAAATATCTATCAATAATATACCATATAAAACTCACTATAATATGTCACTATCCACAAAAAAACTAATTTTAGTAAAAGAACCCCAGTAAAACCACTCATATACTTGAACCTACCTACTAATAAAAATTACAGATGGAAAATTAAAACAAAGTTAATTGTACTCACTTTCTAAATTGACAAAAATCTAAGCACCAATTACCCAAACACCAAAAACAATGTAAGAATCAGTAATATATGGTACAATGCCAAGTAACTAAAGTCTCTATGATAACCCTGTGCACTCCTCAGCTAATGATGGTTCTTAATGTTTTAAGGTTTAAATCTGCTAATCCTTGAAATGTCATTAACATTTCATTTTTTTTAATGTTTACCATTCTAACCTTTCAACATGCTGGAATGTTCAAACAAATTCAAGATAATGCGATAGACATAGTTGAAATAACAAGGTCAAGATGAATTCTGTATCTATAGCAACCCCACTTGTTTGAAATCCTCCCCATTCTTCCTGACACGTGATTGGGATGTTATTACTATGTATCATCGTATGGTCCTCCCAATACCCTGGAATTACATAGTAGTAATAGACATAAGATGGAAAGACCCATATATCTTTCTTTCACTTTAGATAAATGCTAACTATCACATGTAAATTCTGCAAGTAAAAATAATGCACATATTTGTGCTTGTATCTCACCTCTGTTGGAGTTATTTACTTCAAAATAAGTAATAACCATTGATGATGACATGTCCGGAAAATATAAAATATAGATAAAATGCGCCTGTTCTGTCTTAATATTTACAGTATATCTCCCTATATATATTTATAGTGAGTAATGTTTTTAGTAATTTGCAAGATCACAAAAAAGAAACAGATATTTTTTCTGTTGATGGTATCTAATCACAGTAGATTGAGTTATCAATACATAGAACTGGAAATAAACTACACAAAAAGAAGACATAGTTAAGTCTTAAGAAAGAAGCAAAGTGAAAGTGATTTGGATCAAAAGTTTTCAAAAGCAATTAAATCTAATGATATAATATGAAAAATCTGTTATTTAAATGAGAATGGGATTTTTTGTTTCATAATTACAATAACTAAATACATAGCAGGTTGCTGAAGAGTGCATAAGGCATGAAACGTTGACATACACCAGGTAACTTTCCATTTGAATTTTATTTCAATGTAGGACCAGAAAAAGATGTAATTTTTATTCTAAAAAAATTAAAAATTGAAATCACCCTCTCTCTCTCTCTCTCTCTCTCTCTCTCACTATCTCAATCCAACCAAACCTTCCCATTGACACCTAAACATTATTAATGCTACATGATGGCTGTGACACAATGAATGTGTCCATTTTACAAATGGATTATCATTGTAAATCAAGCAACTCCCTAATACAAGTGAAAAAAGATGAATTTTGAAATGAAAATCCAGTTTCTGTTGTTTGGTCAGGCCAGTGATTCGATTGTTTCTCATTGATTCAAAGAACATGGACAATGTATTTATTACTGAAATAATCCACCGAGACTTACTTTCCGCCAAGGATTCTGTCGTGTGTCCCATTCTTCGATAAACGGTGCATGTTCCTTCAGAATAGCTAAATCAGCCTTAATGTTGATAAGTTGGTTCCGGTTGACATCAAAATACTTCAATGAAAATAAGTTCTGAAAAATTAGGAAAGGAAAGCATTTAAGAAAATCAAAAGTAGATGATAAATACTTGACAAATGTATGTATTATATACCATAACAGTTAATCCTGACAACCTAATTAATACTATTTATCTATAACAGTTGGTTAATATGTATGTATGCATGTATGTATGTATTTCAGTCTGTTTCTATCTATCAATTTCAGTCTGTTTCTATTACCTACTTGTACATCTATCTATCTAAGTTTTCTCCCTTTCTTTCTTAATCTAACTATTTATTAGAAACCGTAAACCAAAACTGTCACCGTGTCAAAATAGGTTTCTTCAGTTTTCCAGTTGGTCCGGCTGGCTATGTATGTATGTATCATGCATAAAGGTTGCACTGATGGAGCTAGAGGGCAAAAAATTTAAACATTTAATTTTTATTACATCTACAAAAAACTTATTGAAATTTTTTTTAAAATGCCTCTAGGTTTTTAGTGGTGGTTCAGTTTGCAATGTAAGTTTATACTAAATTGGTTACAATCTCTTTTAGATTACTGCCATCTTCTTCATGGTTGAACTTTGGTTGACAATGAATCAAAATAAAAAATGCAGAGCTAGAGAAAGTAGACAACTACATCTACCTAGAATTATTACCATGACATCCTCAAAGGGAGAAGAAATCAAGTGGAGTATCTCTCCAGATTGGCAAGCTTTCAAGAACAAGAAAATCCCATTAGTCCTAAAAAGGAAAGTTTACAAACAGTACATCCTCTGGATAGTTAGCAGAGGAGCTAAAATGTAGAACCTAATCAAAAGATTGACTATATTCTGAGAACCATGCAACACGCAAAGAAAAAATTGTGCTCCAACTACGCATGCTAAAAGGCTAATGATGAAGATGAAAGATAGTCAGGCCTAATAATTAGTAGGGAATGTCAACTCTGCAAGGTTGCTTAACATCTTCACATCTTGTTATTAAGTAACTGCAAGTGATACTCTAGAAAGAGTCATGACACTAATACCATAGTAATCTGGTTTCATGTTATACTGAATTGGTGATATTGCCTAATTGGCAAGTTTTATCTTTTTTTACAAAAAATAAATTAGTATGTAGTTCTAATTTCAATAAAAGTTGATTTAATCAAAAGTTTTCTTTACAATCAAGTTTGTGAAATCAAAAATTATCTAAATATGTAGTTTTAACTTTTTTTACAAAATATAGATAAATACTTGAGTTTATTGATCAAAACAAGGATATAAAACAACTATCTTTTTAGATCAAAAGTTTCTGTTATGAAAGTGAGATCAAACTTTAAAAAAAAAGTGAATTTTGCCAATTAGGCAACATATACACAAACACATGTATGATGCTACACATATGAGAGTTCTTTCTATCAATATATATATATGAATCTATCAATCTATATATATGTATATATATATATATAGATAGATAGATCTTACCTTCATGCCTTCCAAAGAGCAGATATTATTGAAACTCGCATCCAAGTACTTTAAAGGCTGGAAAAAATATATTTATAATTACAAATTAGCCAGAAATTTATAAAATACTAAAAATTGGACATTTCTTAAAAATATAGAATGTATAAGTTGTTCTGAGAGTTGTGATAAAGGCAGCAGAAATAAGATGAAAGAAAAACTAGTAAAAAACAATAACCTTATATGAAAAAATATAAAAATAATCATTTTAACATATGATAATATTTTAAAACGCTAACCATATTTTATATTCTATTTACATTTCTGAAGTAGCAAAAAGCTCCTTTTGATTTCTATGATAAAGAGAGGAAAAAAGACTGCCATCTACTTACCATGTCAGCCAAGTTGAGATGTGTGAGTCGATTGAAGCTTACTTCAAGCCTCTTCAATGAAGACATCTCTTTCAATAACTGAAGATCTTCCAGGTTCTGATGACTCAGATTGAGGTTGGTGATCAGTGCTGGGGAGGGGGTATTACAGATTACAGCCATTATATTGGTGTCTTTGTGGTGCCATGCCCTATTTTTCAAAAAAGAAACAAAAGTAAGCAATGCACCAAAATTTGAAAAAACTTGACCGGCAAAGAAACCATGAGACAATTATCAAATACAACCATAGATGTTAGCTAGGGATGGGGGGATCAAACTGGGTATTTGCTCCCCTACCTAAGATGAGGAAGTTTGAAAGTTTGAACTTCATAGTCAATAAGGAATAATGGTGCAGTACAATTGTTTTATGGAAACTCAACCTAATGCACCCATGTAAAAAGATAGTATTATTCTTCACTGGTAACAGGGGTGCTGATAAGATGAATTTTGAACGTATCTTTTTGCTCCTCTATGCCCACAAAATATACCCTGCTGCCTAACCACAACCCTCAAAAAGTGGTGGCAGATGCTCATGAATACAACGTATCAGTTTATACATTTTGTAAATGAAAAATCATTCCAGTAATGACTTTTGTGATAGATGCACAACAAATGTAATAAAAACAAATGAGCCTGGATTTGCATTAAGCAGGTCAAAGCTAATCACAGCAACTTTGTTTTGGACAATTTAAACTCTTCTTTCTATCTGCAATATAGACACAAGGTTTTGGATGATTCATTTCTATGGCCCTCCTCAGATGTAAGTTGTAATATCTATTAGGAAAGTGTGTCTCTCGGATTGGTCTCTTCTTCTGGAGACTCAAAGCAAAAAAATGCTATCAAACAGAAGATGTAAACATTAGATACCGCTTTTTTCATTATAAAGAAAGTATGATATTTATCAAGATTTCTATGATATAACAAGAAAAATCTTTTACGGAACAGATTATGAAAAAGCTACCTTAAAAAAATTCCCCATCCTCTGATTGAAAGACCTGTATCAGCAAACATACATACAAATTTTCTTATTCCTTTCTCTTAGTTGTGAATTTCTTTTCATTCCCCAAATTAATCTGCATAAAAAAACAAAAGAATAAGTGGCCAGGCCTCCAGTATTCAGTATTTCATACCTTCCAATCCATGTACTCCACATACCTGGCTGAATCTCTGAATTCTTCAATCATTTTACTAATTGATTCTTCTTCAGCTTTTTCTGGCAAATCAGATGCACCACGAACCAACAGTTCTTTGAACTCCCTTTCACTATGTCCTTTATCCACTAACAGGAATGTATTCTCTTCAGATGGCTAAAGAACGAAAAGTAAATCGGTTTCAAAATTTTACCAGGATAATTTGCATTCTGGTCTCACCCAGCAGCGGAGCCTGGCTGAAAATTGTTTGGGGGAGGAGTCCAGGTAAAGTTGCCAACTCAAAAATCTTTTTTCTACTTAACATTGAAAAAGCATCATAAAATACCAAAATGCTCTAAAAATTTGAAATGGCTCTAATTGATGATGTCTGTCTATAAAAATGGCTAATAATAGCTTTAAATGTAGCTAAAATTATAGAAGAAATGGCGTACAAATACATTAAAAATGTTGCTGCTCATCGGATTTTTGTGTAGCTAAAACAGGAAATGAGTTAAATTTATTGTGAAAAGCACTAAATTGGTAACATTAGTTTGCAACATAGGTATCTAAGCTTTATCAAAATGTTACCTTCTGGTGTGATGTCATGATTTAAAAATTTTTTAATACTTATTAGTGTCTTCCCACTGGATTAGCCTCACCCTACCCCAACCATATGATTTTCACTTAATTTCTTGAAAGTCAGTATGAAATAATATGCAAGATAGACTGTCCTCTATTCTGTCTCCACAGACAGCAGCGCAACACTGGAGTCCCCCCAACCAGGGTGCATGCCTGGGCAAAGGATATTGAGATTGTCAGAATCCCCATTTTGGCTTCGCTGATATAGTCCAGGGAAATTAGAAAGCAATATATGTGGCATCAGCTTGGCTGCAGGAGCTGCGTTGAGGGTGTCAAACCACGTCAAAGGGGCTCTGATCCCACGTTTGGAATCAGAGTTGTCCTCCTTAGAGAGTAGAGAGCCCAATCTACCCTGCTATTTTACTCATAGCTGGAAGGGAGAATAGATGGATTCATGCCTTTTTCAAGGGTACTACTGTGGAGTGAACATAAACAGCCCAAACAGGCATTTGAACTGGGGTCACCAATCCATTGTCTGTGTTGTTACTGCTGCGCCAATCACATCTCCCCACAAGACTAATCTCGAATAATTAATAGTGACAATATTTCATCTAAGAAATGTTGACAAACAATAAGTTTCTTCTCTTGCCATTTGTTCATATTTTCAAAAATCGAATGAAGATACCATTTGAGCATTAACTTACATTGTAAATTGACCCCTCCCACAAAAAACAAAACAAATTATTTGAGGAAGAATTAAAAAAACAACATTTTTCTAGACATATAAATGAGTAAATCTTTGAATTTACAGCTCAGTAACTCCTTTGGTACTGCTGGTATATGTGATACATACAGAGTTTTGGTAGACAGAGTTTTGGTTGTCAGTTTATAGAAACAAAAATTGTTCCATCTAAGAAATTTGGACAAGTTAAGATTACAACTAGTTTTTATTCACTACTTTACATAGACTTCAGTTTAAATTAAAGATTTTCTGTCCATTCTCAAAGAAAACCCTAATTTTTCCTGTATAATATGAAACACAAGTATGTATCTTCATTACTGGATTTTGCATGTACTTACTGTTGTGATGTATTTGAATTCAACAATATATTCAGGAACAATGTATTCCTGATTGAAGATGTACCACTCCTGTTGTTCATTAAGACAAGAACAATAAAAATGTTTGCCCATGACTTCAGGAATCTCTGTTGGAAAGATATAATCATAACAATAGAATTAGTCACTCAATAGAAACTGTCACGTGACCAATGCATTTTAGCAGTATGCTATGTTGAGGATGAATAATAAAAAAATTGGAAATAGAGGTGATTAATGAATCTACTTCAGTTATATTTTGTTGGGCAATGATCGCAAAAAAGTCTGAATTTTCGGAAAGCAAGCATGAATGCAGCCAGACACAAAATAAGAGATCAATTCTACAAAAACTTACATGGCAAATTGAAGAAATCTAAATTAAAAGCCTATCTAAGAGGGAATTAAAAAAAAAACAAACTTTTTTAGACATAATAAGGAGTAATTGTTTGAATTTTCAGTCCCGTAGCTTCATCGGTGTGGTGTATACAAGTGATAGATACATAGCCAGCCAACCAAACCATACTTACTTGAAAACTGAAGAAAAATATGTTGACAGTTTTGGTTGATGGTTCCTAATAAGCTTGTTAATATTCAATATTTGATTATCAAACAAGAATGATACATTTAACACAGCCCCTCTTTTCTAATTTCATGAAATCTTTGTAAAGTATTAGCTTTCCAGTGTTGTTATATTTAAAGTTTTTTTTCCTCAGCAATGCCAGGTAATTCAAAGTTTTTTTTTTTTTCCCTCAGCAATGCCAGGTAGCAATGTGCGCATGAGAGAATTATGTTCAACCTCACACGGAGAAATCACAAGACAGTGCAATATATCAGGGAGGAAACAGGAGTCTGAGACATCACAGAATCCATTAGAAAACTCAAATGGCAATAGGCTGGCCATGTTGCCTGAATGGACATCATGACTCACAATATGGATCCCCAGAGATCACATGAGCAACCAAAGCCGGCAGAATACAAAATAGAGACAAATTCAGAAAGTACTGGCTCGGCGATGCCTACAATAGGGAGGTGTGACAAATCCTGTCGGAAGGTGTATGTCCAATGATGGATGTTGAAAGACTGATGATGAATGCCTGGTATCCCATATTTATATATAAAATGGTTAGGGATTATTTTGGGTCTACCTGTAAGGCTGAGAGTTCAAAAACACACCTTCATGTTGGTTCAACATCTCTTTGGTCTTGTAAACTGAATTAACATCCTTGTAAGTCTCTGGGCAAATGCTGCAAAACAATTTTGAAGAATTATTTCAAATTCCAACTTTTTCTATACAACTTGTTCAGTACATTGTTTGGAGGGCGTATTTTAGCAGTCACTTTGATTCAGTAGATATAGCTGCTATGTACTGGCTTATTTGAGAATACAAACAGATACACAGAATGAGAATTTTAGCGATATAGATAGCAAGGAAACACCTTTCCTCCTTCCAATTAAACTTAAGGAATGCTGTTCCCAATGCACTACACCACTGAATATAACTGATGCGTAGATGATGGCAAAAGGATTCATAAGAGCCTGCTAAGTAAAAATCTTTTTTCCAAACTGTAAATAAGGTAAAGCATCTGCCTTAAGAGACAAATCCCATTTGAGTATAAGTGGACAGTGACAAAGGACTGGTTTCCTTTGGATGTGCTAATTTAGTGATCCATGATATTTGCTCATACCAGGAATCAAACCTGGGACCTTATGCATGTGCAGCAGACAAGCATTTCATCACACTAAGAAAACTTAACTTGAAAGTAACTTCAACTATCTGGTAGTCAACAAAAATTTAAGTTATAAGTTGAAATATTTCAGTAGGATGAGGAATGAAGACTCTTTCTGGCTATAGCAGCTTTGGTAGTCTGTATAATATGGACATACATCCCTTAGTAAACTTCCATAGTATAGGATATCAGTAAAATGATCATGATTCACTTTGTTATTAGATGTAGCATTGTCAACCATTATTGATTTTGACTAGTATTCCTTTCATTTTAATATACTTGTTTTCCTTCACATAATGGCAATGAGTAAATTAAGTATATCAGTGAAATGGATTGAGGTACATGATTTGATCAATTTATCAAATACCAGAGTATTGCACAGGTAAACCAGTACTACATGCTTTATATGGTTTATGGGTAATCAGGTACTACAAGTTCAACAGGTTAATAACAAATTGGAATCAGCTAAAGTTTATTTAGTACACAACTATATGTTTTTGTGCATTCTTTATTGCTTTAGTAAATCAGAATTCTGTTTGCTCAACAGTATAAATTAATTTGTAGCAAACCTCTCTCAAAAATGCAAATGTGTAGGCATTCAACATGTGTGCATGGATGCTCAACATAAGTGTTAGTACTCATGTAAATTTGCCTAACCAGTTATAAAAAAAGAGAGGAGATAGATGATGTGTCTCTGAAGTACACAGATAAGAGAAAAAGACGGACATTTACTGAAAATGATTAGGGAGTATTTTGCATCCATGAGGAAATATCAATTGTCAGGAGACAACAATAATGTCACTGAGAATTCAAGTCTTATGTACATCTATCTAAAACTAAAGTAAACACTTTTGTAAATTACATTTTATGTTGAATAATCGTGAACATTATTTATTTGTGATGCATTTACAAATTGTATTTCATATCGAAAATTGTGAACATAGCACATTTCAATTTTGACTCCACCTCTCCAAACCTACAACACTGCAGTACATACTCAAAAATTGATAAGATGCGTTCACTTGCTATTCACACATATACACAAAAATGACACATATTTCTTTGGCTGTTAGCTGCAGGAATTTTTTCTTTGATGTAATGCAGGTAACAGCTTTTAACTGTCTATTATTTCCTGAACTTATATCAGGTAAATAAATTATTTCATTACAGTAAAAAAAACTTCTAATATGTTTTGTCTGTTTTTGGAGACACTCTTATGAAGTCAAATTTTTTGACTTGATAACATACTAAAAATGAGAGAGAGCTAAATAAGGAGCTAAGAGCTAAATGCAAATTTATTGGAGTTTTGGAACTTCCAAATGATTGAGTAATGAGGACCAGTCCCCACATTCAACCCTCAAAATGCCTAGAATTATATAGGGTAGGATTGCCAGTTTGAAATCTGAATTCTAAGCGCTAAATAATGCATAAGAAATGTCAATTTCAGTTTTACATGATGTATTCATTGTAAATTTATCACCCAATTTGTAAAGTTTGGCTTAGAAAAAGCCAAATTGGTGACACTGATATTGGGTGGACCTATATGTAGTTTAAGTGAAATATATCTAATACATATTTTTTTTTAGATTGTTATACTAAGATAGAAAAATGGGTTTTATAGAGACTAAAGGATAACATTTTGACAAGAATCAATGAAATAAGATTGAATATTATTATACTGACGAATGTGTGAATGTCTTGAGTAAACTATGTAAAAATGTGTTTAGAACAGGGAGTTTGCAACTTTTTCTCTTTGCAGGCTGGTTCACTTATTAATGAATCTACTGTGGGCCAGATAAATGCCGAAAAGAGTTTGAAATATGGGAATTATCCACTTCGATATAGATTGTTATATTTTTTCTGGAGCAAATCATCCAGAAACATAGATTCTCAAGAATTTAGATGTTTCTAGATGCTTTTTTAAAACTTTATTTTAGATGTTTTCCAGTATAAAAAAACAGTAATATCATGAATAGGATTTATTCTGATCATATTCATTCATTGATGGAATTTTTTTTACATGACCTCAAATTATGGGTTCAGACTTTTGGATCACCTTGTTGAAAATAAAAGAGTTTCTTATGATCATTCATTCCATTTTTTCTCATACTGTCATTTACTTGCATTTTATTGCTCAAAGCAGAAGTACTTCTTCCGAGGTACACACGGCACATTAGTAGAATTCCTGAAAACAAAATGAAGAAAAATAGGTTTACTAAAGGAAAAGAGAATAAAAAATATCTTTATTAGTAAAAAGAAATAATAATCTTATTATTATATAAAAGCCTAAATCAAATTTGTTGGTTTGTTTGTTTGTATGTTCAGTCAAGAGGAAAAAGGGAGAATGATTTTATATATCCATGATGCATTTTTTCTAAAATCTGAAAGGAAGAGGAAAGAAAGAAGACAGATAAACACAGCTGCCTTCTGACATTCTCCATGCAATAACCCACTGTCTATAAGCTAATACGTCTCCTTAGACTTTGCTTGACGATCCAACTGCCACTATGTTAGCTACTCTGCAGCCAGTTTTGGTAGGAACAAAAAAAGAATTTTGAATAAAAAGCACAAATCCATTTCTCTCAACAATTCAACCCAAATTCAAAAATCTGAATTTCTCTCCTCTTCAGTATCATAAAAGTTTTTTTTGTTTTAATCAAAACTAAAACAAAATATGATCCCCATTTTGTTCACAATAAGTACCTTTATACTAAAATATATATTTGTATAATTTGTCCACACCTAAATAGTCCTGTCATTTTTGACGGGTACTATGCTAGTTACTAAATAAAATAATAATATGCCTTGTTGTAACTACCTTCCTGTTTGCATTATCTATCTAATCTGACACTGAACAGTATGATTTTCTTAGTTCTATGTCTGTAACACTTGACTCTTCCAAAGGGGAGTGGGGTGGAAATTTTGCCCATAAATACACTTCCTACCCAGTATCTACATTTTTAAACTATGCACTTTTTCCCAGTAAACAATATCAATCAGAGGATTAACTAGTGGAAAAAAGAATCGGACATATGCCATATAGCAATGATCAGCCAATTGATCTTGCTGGCTGTTGGCAGTGGGTTCAATCCTCATAACTAAAGTAACTAAAAACTCTCCAACAAAAACAAATTCCCTTTTCTTTGCTCAACTCTTAGATTCATAGACTGCATGTAACTGCTGTGGAACTCTTCAATAAATTTGATTTTTAAAAAATGGAACACCTTTGTGGATTGAATTGAAAAAAAAGAAGAGAAAAATTACCAAAAATGCAATCAAAAGTTACCCCTATTGAATCACTTCAAAAAAAAAAAATAGAATGAATTTCAGAGATAAAAAAATCGATTCATAGAATTTCAAATATGTCTGCAGTTTTGGTTACATATACTGATGTTAGTTACATAGTAATAAGGAACTCATGTGTATTAACTATTAACTACGTATATAAAAACAAGAGTCTGTTGTTTTACAATGCCCAAAACACAACACATTATATTTTTGTTCATATCTAAGAGTGTAGACCAAATACACATTTTTTGCAATCATAGCAGCTCCTTTATTAGGTCACATAAAGACTCGGACCCCTATCAGCTCCAGAAAGGAATAAGACAAAGAGATACCAGCTCACCTAAACTTTTCACAGCATGACTTGAGATGATCTTCAGAAGACTAGACTGGGAGAGTAAAGGAATCAAAATAGACGCCGAGTATCTGAGCAAATTCAGATTTGCAGACAACATTGCCCTTTTCGCAGAGAACCTACACGACCTCCAACTAATGATAGATGAACTAAATGATGAGAGCAAGAAAGTTGGCCTACACATGAACTTCAGCATGTCAAAGATCATGTGTAACAACCACATTGGGGATAAAAACTCTAAGATCAAAATCAAGGACACAGAACTGGAGGAAGTAGACTACTACATCTACCTAGGACAACGAATCTCCATGAGACCCTCAAAAGAAGAAGAAATCAAGCAAAGAATCACACTAGGATGGCAAGCCTTTGGCAGAGCTAGCTCAAACTTAAAAAATAAGAAGATCCCATTAATCCTAAAGAGAAGGGTGTATAACCAATGCATCCTCCCAATAGTCACTTATGGAGCTGAAACATGGAACTTAACCAAGAGACAGACCCGTAAATTGAGAACCATGCAACGTGCACATGAAAGAATAATGCTGAGCCTCACATGGAGAGACCACAAGACAGCACAGTACATCCGGGAAAAGACGAAAGTCAGGGACATCATAGAATCCATTAAAAAGCTCAAATGGCAGTGGGCTGGCCATGTTGCAAGAATGGCAGACAACTGATGGACATCACGACTCATAACATGGATCCCCTGAGATCACATGCGCAACTGAGGCTGGCAGAATATTAGATGGAGAGACGAGCTAGACAGGTTCAGGAAGTATTGGCTCTGCCACGCCCATGATAGAGAAGTGAGGCAAATGCCCGGGAAAGTTTATGTCCAACGACAGACGTTAAAAGAATGATGATGATAACCCCAAAATATGTCCAAATAAAAAAGTATTGATTATCTGTTTCTCATCACAACTAGGTAGATATGAAAAGCATTGCAGACTGTAGCAATGATCAGAGATGTTTTTATAAATATGTTAAACTATATTGCAATAATTTAAGTATCTATGAAGCTTCAATTGCAAGAAAATAGCCAACAGTTAAATGTAAAAAATAAAAATCACTTAAAGTAGGTTTTAGACTGTTCTTAATGTAAGTTTTTATCATTCTAAATTACTTCAATTTGTCATAATTAATGCTGCCATTAGGATTAATCAAACTCTGTAATTAAAAATCTTCCAAAAATCAAGTAGCTGTTATAGAAATAGGATACAATGAAAATTAGTTGATTTAATGATTACTTAAATAATATTTGAAAGAAATATTACTCACTTTTTACTAAAAATAAATCAAGTTGGAACCAAATAAATGGCCATTTTTGCATTACATTAGTGCGATCATTTTTCTTGCATTGTTCTTTTCTGTTTATTTTGAGAGAATGAGTTACATATAATAGATCATCATCATTAGCCATTTCAGGTCCATTGCTGGACAAAGGCCTTTTCCAAATCTTCTCAACAATTGCATGTTGGTTTTGGGGAAGGTAATAACCATTTGAGCCCACCTGTTGCCACTATTTTCTGGTTAGCATGGTTTTGAAATCAGAGTTGTCCTGTAGACTGGTAGTCTGCCAAAGCCAGACTGCCAAGCTATTCCAACAATAGCTGGGGGAGGGGGCCATGTCTTTCCCACGGGCATTAGTATTTTAAATACCCTGGCTCAATATTTACATTCAATTACTTGGCTCAAGATGTTTTGGGTCAGATGACACTTGTAAAAGTCCTGAAATGACCTACCATATCTAAAACAACATGGATCTGTGTTTTGATTCTTGTGTCTTGATGAAATGAGTTCTTGTTTGATTCTCCAACGATCAGCAAGGTAGAGACTGTTAGCCAATGGTATGGCAGCATTCATACCTAGCCTCTGAAAGGAAAACATACACATACAAAATAGAGAAACATGACATGTATAAAAGTTATGTAATAGCTTACTGTAAAAGCATTGTACTTAGAGCTTGTCAAATCTTTATGAGTAAGTAGATTGAAAGAAGATTATTTATGCACTGATTTACTCAGATTACTATCCTCATCTTGGTAGATTATAAGGACTTGATGAATCTCCATGAGATTTTCAAAAGAAGAAGAAATTAAGTAAAGAATCACTCTAGGTTGGCAAGATTTTGGCAGAACAAGCTTGACTTTCAAGGACAAGAAGATACCATTAGTTTTGAAAAGAAGGGTCCACAACCAATGTAATGGTCAATACAACCTATGGAGCTGAAACATGGAACCTGACCAGGAGATTTACCCTGAAACAGAGAACTATGCAATTTGTACAGGAGGCAATTATACTTAATATTAGAGAGACCACAACATAGCACAGTATGTTAAGGGAAAAAAATTGGGGTCAGAGATATCATAGAAACCATAAGAAAACTTAAATGGCAATGGGCCTGTCATATTGCAATGATGTCAGACAACCACTGGACATCAGGACTCACAATGTCAATCCCCAGAGATCATATGCAGAATTGTGACTGGCAAAAAATAAGGTGGCATGATGAACAAGAGAAGTTCAGAAAGTACTGGCTCTGTGACACTCATGAACACATGCACTCAGGCCACACCAATTGAGTTAAGCACCGGAAATTTATACATTTACTCATTATTATGTCAAGAACGAATGATTTTTCTTGTTTTTGAAAAATTCTGAACAAAAACGTTTTTTAGTGTGGGGTTCAATTTTCAAAGTGAATTTATGTTAAATTGATCTATTGTTTTGTGTCTGACAGTATTCATATTTGTTTTTTGGAAATTTGTATTTTTTTACTGATCATCATCAGTCTTTCAACATCTGTAGTTGGACATAGACCTTCCCCAGGATTCGCCACACTTCTCTATCATGGGTGTCGCGGAGCCAGTACTTTCTGAACTTATCTAGCTCGTCTCTCCATCTAATATTCTGCTGGCCTTGGTTCCGCATGTGATCTCGGGGGATCCATGTGATGAGTCGTAATGTCCATCAGTTGTCTGCCATTCTTGAAACATAGCCAGCCCACTGCCATTTGAGCTTTTTAATGGATTCTATGATGTCCCTGACTCCTGTCTTTTCCCGGATGTACTGTGCTGTCTTGTGGTCTCTCCATCTGCCCGACAAAAGTTGAGAGAAGTAACTTATTACATTGAAAAAAATGTAGTATGTATTATCCCCAGTTTTGGCACCAAAACATATCCTGTGTGAATAAGGGGGGACTGTAGTATTGAATCAACTGACTGGGTACAATGATTGAGCAGCGAAGACAACATACCTCATATGATTGTGGTGCAGGAAATCCATCTTCAATAATTATCTCCATGTCACTCATGGTAGGTGGTAGCTCAGGGTTGTGAATCCAGAACATGTAATCCTGGTTTTTCTTCAATTCGTTCACCCTGCAACAGACAATAATTTGAAAAAAAAGATGTCTCAGCAGTTTAATGGTGGGAAAAGCTTTATTTTATCAGCAAAGTCAAAGAAGAAAATGTTACTGAAATACTTGAAGATAATTAAAGATCATTTCCAGTCTGGCTCCTGATGGATCTTTTCTACTTGACTCTTGGATTCAAAGCTCCTTCCTATATTCATGACTTCTGTTAGTTATTTTAATTTATGTCTTATAATTGTCAGACAAAATCATGTGATTTTCCCAAAATTTTATGCAGGTTTTTGGAAAAAAATGTGTTTATTGTCCTTGTTGTAACAATATTTTCCAGCAGAGAGTCCCATGTTTTCTGATCGGACAAAAAAAGGCGTTTCATATGATTGCAGGCCCTGCAAGTACAGGTAAGATTTTCATTGGTCACTCATATGAATACATGCACTTGTGTATCAAGTCAAGCTCAGAATTTTATTAGACTTGTTATACTTGACTTTATATTTTAAAAGGCTGTTTAATTGTAACCAGTAAATAGCAGGCTACAAAGAATGATGGCTTGGAATGGGTTGTCTGCCATGGGTTATGGCTTGAAATGTTTTGTCAGCCATAGCTTCTCCATCCTTAGTTTTGGCAATTGAACACCTCCATCCCCAAACCAATCTAAGTGAGAGAATGGTAAAGTAACCCCAAATGACAAGGGACACAATTTCCATATTTTTCTGCATATAAGATGTACCACCATACAAGATGCACCTCAAATTCAAAAATTGAAAGAAAAAAAAAATCACCCATGTTTTTTTCATATAGCCCTCCATACTATTGGGTTATTTTAATTTTCTCTTACCTATTCAAATCTATATGGACCACCCCCCCACAGTGGCCGGCTGTTTACATTATTTGCATAGCACTGTAAAGCGAGTAGACAAATGATAGATTGTTTGCACCCCCTGAGACAGAACTTAATAAAAAAAAGCGCGTCTTATTTGTTATAATATATGGTAAATATTAACATTGAAAGATCAACAGACTATCATGAGCGGATCTCCTCACTTGTTGACAAAACTGAAGTCATCGTTAGAATCAGGAATCAAGGACATCATTTGGTTCTCAAATCTCGCAAGGATGGCTCTGTTTACTACTTTGTAGATGTTCTGCACTTCGACACCTGTGATGTTGAAGATCCAGAAATCAGAGAGACAAAACTTTGATAACACCACATTGCAGCAAGAATCATAACTGTGAAAGGAAAAGCAAAATATTTTAGTTTATGCATTGTTTAGCAAGTTGTTTTATTTTATATGCTTTAAAAGATAGAAACTGTTGTGATAATCGAGTTTGTAGCATATGCTACTTTGCTACTTTTTAGTCAAGTGAACATGATGGGATTGTTATTAATTGAATTTTTCTGACTCCTTTTTACCTTCATCTTAAATTATTTGTTGCTTTTTATTGCAAATTTCAATCAGACTAATTTCCCACTGGCAGTGAGTATATAACATTTGATTAGAAAATGAACAAAAGCCTTCTGGTTGAGCTTGATTGGTAGAGCAGACCGGCCTAAAAGGTGCTCCCTGTTGGGAGTTGTTGGTTTGAATCCAAACTAATGCTTATCTTTTATTTTCTGATCAACACCTTTTACTCAGTGTCAGAGGGAAATCAGTCTGAGTAAACATTGCAGTAAAAAGTAACTAATAAATCAAGATAAAGGTGAAAATTAGTTATAAAAATTTGAAATAATTCAAAAGTTTTCAACATTTAAAAAAAAAATGAATTTGCTTCTAAAAAGATAAACAGAAAATTATGAAACTATCTAAAGGCTACCCTATATGGCGGATGGTGGAAGAGGGCTGAAGGATCTGAAACATGATGAAAATAACAAAGATGGAAATATCATCTTGTCTGCCTAATAATGAATCACTGTAGCCTGGTTGCTTCATTTTTGTCATCATACATCCCACTCTATCATCCTAGATTTTACTAACTCACTTAACCAAACCCAAGTCTTTGGGCAATACATCAGATTGGCAAGTTCAAAGGCACTGATATGTGATCAACAAGCATTGTCAGTTTCAAAAAGGAACAGATGTTGTGGAACCAGTAGGACAAAAATTGGATATAATTTTTATTTTAAAAAGTTTGAAATTAAACAATGAACTTACTCACTCTCATTTCCTCTCTCTCTCATTCACTCTCACACTCTCTCTATCTCATTCCAACCAAGTTTTGTCATAAATGCCATGTCATGGCAGGAGTGAAATAAATGTGTTCATTTTTACAATCAATCATCATTGAAAATCGAGCACCCCTAAGAACAAGTGAAAAAAGACAAATTTCAATAAAATGAAAAAAAGTTGTTTTCAAAAGGTAGCTAATGTAGTACACATGTAAATTTTCAAGGCTCTATGCTAAAAAATGTTGACCTGAAACATTGAAGCAGATACAGGGACAGACAAACAATTGAAAATTTAAGACCATGTTTTTTTGTTGTTTGGTTGGGCTGTCGATCATTGCTACAGTGATTGAATATAAACCTTATATTGCCCAAATTTCTTTGATAAAGGATTGTCATCATTAATTTTTGACTAGTTTATCTTTCATCTTATGTTTATTGCTTTTTATCACAATGGTCTGGTCATTTTTGCATTCTACGACTATTAAATGAATGAGACTTGAAGAAATAAAAAAGAAGTAATCTTCAATGAGATTTGGAAGCAGAGGGTTCTTTTTTTTCTGATCTGTGCTGTTTACTTAATAAACATAGTCATAAAATGATCTGATTATTGCAACAAAAATGAGATGAAAAATAAACTAATCAAAACTTAATAATGAAGATATGATTCTGAATAACACGTGGAAAAATGAAAATGCTTCATCTCAGTATTTCAGATAAGATTTGAGTTATTTTCAGTAAAATCATTGATACTTCTGATTCAAAAAAAAAGAATTATCAAATAACCAACTTTGGGTTTGGCTTAGTAATAAAAATAACAAATTAGTTCTAATAAATGAAATTCGTTTTTGTTGGATAGAATTATTAAATCTTTAGCAGTTTGTAGGTATATGCACTTGAGTAGGCTTATAGGTCTGTAGTCGTTGAGGTCTCTCGGGTTTCCTTTTTTATGTAGAAGCATTATGATAGCAGTATTCCAGTCTGTTGGGACTTTACTTTGTTTTAGACACAAGTTGAATAGAATAGCTAGCTTTCTGTTGACGCTCTGACCAGCTTTTTGGAGTAGATTGATGGTGATGTTATCTGGTCCAGGGGCTTTTCCTTTTTTGTTTGTTTGATGGCTTGCTTTACTTCCCATTGTGTAACTTCAGGGAAGTCCTCGAACTGACTTTCGGCATTTTGTGTATTCTGGTCGTTGTTGTATTGTCCATGTTTTGAAGAGTAGAGTTCTTGGTAAAATTTTTGGGCGCGTTCAACTATTCTATCTCTGTCCGTTGTTATGTATCCGTTTTCTTCGAGAATGCTAGTTATCTGTTTTTGTTGTGTACTGAGAGCTTTGTTTATGGCTTTAAATCCTCAACATTTTTCGAGATTGGTCTCGATGATAGCTGCTGTATACTTTCTTTTGTCATTTCTTAGTTTCTTCTTTATTGTTTTGTTCAGTTTGGTTTCTTCTATTTTTTCCTTTGTGGTTGCTGGTGGTTTGAGGTTTCTGTACTCTTCAATAAGTTTCCTGGTTTCATCTGAGATTTTGCTAATGGTCGCTGTGTTTCTTGGTTTAAACATATTGGCAGCTTCTAATAGAGAGGTTGTTATTTTGTTGTGGAATTTGTTGATGTTGGTGTTGGTATTGTTTTTGTTGGTAAGGATATAAAATATGTTTTTCAATTCTAGCTTGAAGGCTGGGGTGAGTTCATTTGGTTAGTTTAGTGGCTGCAGTCAAGTGTGGAACATTTTCCTGCACTCCTTATTTGTGTTTATTTGTATCTTACAGTCACTTCCTACATTTACTTGGTAGACAAACTCTTCACAAAAATCATCACCAACCACGTAACAAAAACATTAGACAAAAATCAACCATGAGAACAGGCTGGATTTAGAAGAAATTACTCAAACATGGACCATCTTCATTCAATAAATCAGCTGAAAGAGAAGGCAGCAGAATACAAAATGCCAGTCACAGCAGCATTTATAGACTTCAAGAAGGCATTCGACTCAGCAGAAATTCCCATGGTTATGAAGGCCATCACCCTACAAGGTGTAAACCCTGTATAAATCAAAGTACTGCAAAATATATACAATCACAGAAATTCCTTCATTAAGCTACACAAGGACTTGAACCATTCCAGTTCCAAAAAGGAGTAAGACAAGGTCATACCAGCTCACCCAAACTGTTTACAGCCTGCCTTGAGATGATCTTCCAAAAAATAGACTGGGAAAATAGAGGAATCAAAATAGACGGCAAATATCTGATTTGCAGATGACATCGTCCTTTTTGCAGAAAACCTACATAACCTCCAACTAATGCTAGATGAACTAAAGTTGGCCTACACATGAACTTCAGTAAAGCAACAATCATGTTGAGAATAAGAACATAACTGTCAAGATAGAAGATGCAAAACTTAGCAAGGTAAACCGCTACATATACCTAGGACAACAAATCTCCATGAGATCCTCAAAAGAGGAGGAAATCAAGCAAAGAATCACTCTGGGATGGTAAGCCTTCGGCAGAGCTAACTCAACTTTCAAAAACCAGACAATCCTAATAATCCTGAAAAGAAGAGTATACAACCAATGCATCCTCCCAATAGCCACTTATGGAGGTGAAACATGGAACCTAAGCCAGAGATAGACCTACAAACTGAGAAGCATGCAGTGTGCGCATGAGAGAATCATGCTCAACCTCAACATGGAAAGATCACAAGACGGCACAGTACATAAGGAAGAAAATAGGAGTCTGAGACATCATAGAAACTTTTTAAAAACTTAAATGGCAATGGGCAGGCCATGTAGCAAGAATAAAAAACAACCAATGGACATCACGACTCACAACATGGATCCCCAGAGATCACATAAGAAACAGAGGACAACAAAACACAAGATGGTGAGATGAAATAGACAAATTCAGGAAATACTGGCTCTGCAACACTCATGATAGAGAATTGTGGCAAATCCTGATGAGGGTCGATGTCCAACAATGGATGTTAAAAGACTGATGATGATGATGAGTCTGTAGGAGACTGTTTGCTGAGCAAAAAGTTTGTCCTGTCATGGCTTTTGATTCCTATCACTGTTTGTGTTTGTGTTTGAATTTTGTAGTTTTATTGTCTTGTCAATTCCAGCCATATATGAACAGACACACAAGTTACAGGCTCCAAAGTTACTAAGTGCACAAAATCTTGCCCTTTTTGAAAATGTATGCAAAATGCTGAAGGTTAAAGAATGAAAGACATATGCCATATAAATTGATTACTGTTGGTTTATCCAAGTTTAGTACTAACCAGGGGTCATTCTGTAAGCATTGCTGAATTCTGATATTTCCACAGGTGCCCAGTTCCAACTGAAGGTAATCCACAAGATGTCTGTGTCTCCTCTCAACATAATCAATGGCCTGGGAACATATACTTTCAATCCTGAAAAAAGATATACAGGTATACCTCATTAGCGTGGTTGATTTGTTCAAAATTTATCATACAGCTCAAAGCTGGAATGTTCAAGCCTTATAATTTAATGTTTTTCTTTCAATTTATATTCAGCTACATTGATTCATACTGCAATACCTTAACCATACTAGATCAAAATCTGCACTGATCAAAACCACACGAATCACGGTGTTTAACTTCCGATTAGGATCTGAATGTAACAAAAACAATTTTGTAATAATTTGACTGTTGTAATGAATATTGGTCCTGCAAAAGATATAATTTTGTATTCAAAGAGTTTTCTGAAAAATCGAACTTCTTGCTGTTTGTGTTGTTATCATGATGGTTCAGCTATTCTACAGCCTTTTTCAGGTGTACTTTCTGAAAGTGATAGCAGTAAAGAGAATTTTTCTCCAATGGTAGAAATGTTCTAACGTTGGATTTTGTTGATATCTTTTTCTTTCCTTGTTAGAATAAACAGTATGATTTAATAATCAAACAATCTCTTTGTAAGTCTACTGTATGAGGAAGAATGCAGAGGTAATGTGTATGTATGTTTGAGTGGCATAAAAGATTGATGTTTTGTATGATTTTTGAACTGACTGTTCAGACAAAGATGTCTACCCCAAATGATGCATAACAGTGAACTGAAGATGCAAATAGATGGAAACCTCAAGAGGTTGTTTTTGCTGAGACCTTATCAAACCCACTGACTCTTCTGAACTATTTATGCATTTACAAAACCTTATAATAATGGAAATTTGCTGAATCTCTCTGGCACAAAATTTATCCCTGAAAATTGACCCCCACCCCCTCAAAAAACACTCATGTTCCACTCTAGATGGTTATCAATTAAACTTTTCTAAAATTTCTAAGATTTTGGAAGCAAAAAATACATTTTGAGGACTGGACAAAAAATTTTTCAATCTTGAAGTGCAGAAGGCTAAAATGGCTACATTATGATAAGATTTTTGCTTACATAGCTGAAACTAAGCCAGAGCGTATTGTTTGATAATGAATTGAAGTTTTTTGCTGTTTTTCTTATATCCACTGCATTTATCATGATAGGGGTTCAATTTTGTTTTGAGTATTCATATAATCTAAAAATATTACATTTTAAAACCATATTTATCACATATTGCTCTACTATGAAATTGATAAGTAACTGAAATCAACATTGTTTATTTTCATTTTTTGTTGATGAAGTATCTTATGGCCATAGGCTCTACATAACTGCCTGGAGGACAAGTATTTTCAGTTAGTGAAGGTTAATCTTTTCATACCTGGTGCATTGAAACTCACATCTCAAGTAGGTGTCACAAAATCTCTTCAGTTTTCTTGTCACAGAATCCAATTCTTCTGTCTGAAAGGTAAAACAAAATATTGCCAACAAATTTGAAATTCTTTATTACATAATGCAAAACAAACCAGAATGCACTCAGAGAGTAGACTGTAGTCTATTACAACACTAATACCCCAGGGAAAGGCATGAATCCTATTCTCCTTAAGATCTGTAAAGTATCTTGAGTATTGAGCTTGCACCTTGGTCCTGTGAAATCTGACAATTGCTAAAGAAATAATGATAAGTTTCCATGGAATATTCAAGAAATGAAGACAAAATCATCGCCTCATATGTTTTGCACCAGAGTTTGAACTCTGTTCGTCAATTCCATTCTCTATGTCATTAACTATTAGGCCATCCACATCCCCTTTTTTGGAAACAAGCAAAAATAGAAGATTTTAATCAAAGTGAATAATGAAGTCATCAACAGGAAGGAAAAGATAAGCTCCAAGATTTGGGAAATGATTCAAAAGTAAAAGAAAGTTAACCTGTTAGCTGTAGAAAGTGGCGAAATGTAATAGTTATCCATTGCAAGATAAAAGCCCTTGTCAGCTACAAGATAATCTTTTGCAAGTTATCTATTGCAAAATTGAAGCCCAGAAACAACAATAAAATTGAGTTGCCATGAATCACAATTAAACAGAAATTTTATTATGTTTGTAAAAGGAATGCAATGATGGAAATTTCTGTTGTTCACAATTAATGGGTCAATGGATGCTAAATACTGCATTATATTCTTTCTATGATTTTAGAGAAACAGGTTTGGTCAGTTACCCAATAGAAACCTTCACATAACCAAATTCTTTTGGCAGCATGCTGTGTTGGGGGTGATCAACAAAAAAATTGTAAAAGGGATGATCAATGAAGTTACTTCTCTTGCATTGTGTTGGGCAGTGATCACTGAAAGAAGATCATATTTTCAAAAAACTGCCAACCCACAAAAACCTATCTAGGGGGAATTAAGAAAAAACACAAAAATTTTTTTTCTAGACATGTGTAAATGTTTAATTTTCAGCTCTCTAGCTCCATTGGAACAGCCTATATGCATCAGACATACATAGCCAGCCAACTGAAAACTGAAGAAACCTCTGTTAGCAGTTTCAATTGATAGTTTCTAATAGCTATCTATTTGTGGAAAACTATTTTATCTTTGCTTCAGATGGAAAAAGAAAAGATAAATGAGGAGCAAAGGTCACTGTATTTCCATCAACCCTACCTAGATATTGGGTTGAACAAAAAATTGTTCTGTGTTTAGTGGATGGCATTAAGAGCTTTTAGTTGAGAAAAAACTTCACCCTAAGAGATTCCTTTTGATCATATCGTGACAGCAGTTATATCAGCATGCATCTTTTTGAAAAAAATTCAAAATTAGTACATTTTTGTTTATTGATTCCAACATTGGAGACAAAAAAAAATTAGCAACATTTCTGGCATATCATGCATTTTTATTCAAAGAAGGGTAAAAAAATATCCATTTTCTTTGCTTTTCAAATGCCAAATGAATAACAGATAAATAAACACTGTAAGTTAATCTTCAACAAATGTTTCTTTTTTTAATAGTGAAGACAAAATCTTACTGGTGTTCCTGCATCTGGTTTGTCAGGATTTGTGAAACTGTTTGATTCATTGACCATTTCAGTGTCTGTGAATCTTTGAATCTGAAAAACATGGAAGAACAAAGAAGAATATAAACAAAAAAAATATTGGATCATGGTTCCAAAAAGATTGAAATTAAAAAAACAATTCACTTTGATAAGTTTTTCTTTTCTTGTCTGAATTTCATTACACAAGGCATTTTAATCTTTGTATGTGGTCAGTTTGGACTAAATAATGGACAAGGAGCAGCATGGGAGAATAAAAAGATGGAAAAAATCTGTACACATACTCATACAGCAGATTCATAGACATTAATAGTTGTTGGAACTATTAATCAGGAAATAAGAAACATTCCCTAGGCAGCCAGTTTAGCCATGAAAATCTACAGCAAGATGAGGCACTAATATAACCAGATACCAATCTACAGCAAATACTCATTTTGTTATTACTGTCACACTCCTGTACAAAGTCAGGAGTTGACTTTGTTTTCCTATCTTAAGAACAAAAACAACAGAAAAATTCTCATCAAAATTAGGGGTTTGAACCAATATGCAAAATTCACATTCTCTTACCGTGATTTGAACTCACAAGCATCTAATTGCCAGGAGGCTGTCTTACTAACTGAGCTAAATCAATAATTCTCAAAAGTTTGGTCTGTTTGTTGTTAGATGCCATTAGGAGCATTTAGTTATAATTAACTTAATTTAAAAAAATTTTCTTTTAAAACAAGGGTCACTGCATTCCTATCAACCCTACCAAGTTATCGGGTTGATGAAAAGTTTGCTTTTTTTTTGTTAGATGGCATTTGGAGCGTTTCGTTTTGATGAAACTTTACCCAAAAGATCCTTTTTGATTGTATTGTGATAGCTCTTATACAAGCATGCATTTCCAAAAGAGATAGGCATCTTTTTGTTCATTGATTCCAACAGTGGAAATGAAAGGAAATAAACAAACATTTTCAGAATATCACACATTTTTATTTTAAGAAAGGTAAAAATACTGGAGAAGATAATAGCAACCATCAATAAATGGTGATGAATATGATTAAAAGCAGAGAATTGTTTTCTTCTTTGTATTCAAATGAAAAAGGGATAGAAATAAGGAATAGAATTTACTTCTTTGATAGCCTCAATCAACTGCTTCATGTCTCCATGGTATTTGGCCAACATGTATTCTTTGAGTTTATCAGCAACAACATACCAACAACTCTTCTTATAATCCAAAGTCTTCACTTGGTCATTGTAATAAATCTTTTTTTTCTCAGCAAGACTCTAAAATAATAGAAAACCAAAAGCGGTGGAATATAATTATAAATGATGATGATTTTGATAGTAATAGGGATATTTTGGAGGACTTGTTTTTTTGCTCACATTGGGATTCATTCTTGGTATAATTGCTGGTAAATTTGTACAATGGTGGATCACTTGCTTAATTCCGTCAATTTGTCAGGTTTCACCACTTGTTTTACCTTATTTATGTCACATGTTATGTCAAAGTTTGAATGTTGGGAATGTAATTTAGCATTGTGATTTATTTTAAATCAATTTTTTATTATTCTTTTTGAAAAACAAATAAGTAGTTTCAATTCAATTAATACGATAACAACATAATTTAATTACATTCATTTGCAGATGTGTAACAGTCATTATTGATTATCAAGAATGTAATTTAGTAAAAAAGAAAGGTGAAACCTGGAAAATTGACAAGCAATTCAAATTTAGATCCCCCTTAGTACAATTGTACCTGATTACTTGTTATACATCAATACATATCTATGTCAAAGCCAACGGAAGTGGTCATACAAGCCATTCATAGTGAGTTTGGTACTGGCTCCTCCACAAAAATAAATCTCTGAGCCAAATAGAATTAAACAAAGGAAATTTTAATCTTTATCTTTCAAAATTTTTCATATTCTCCCTTTTGCAATCATTACTTCATATTTTATCAAATCACTGTAGCCCTATAAATGGCTTATTTCTTTTGAGTATATGTATGTTCATGATGTGTGTCTTTGTATGCTTCTGGTCATATTTTTTGAGCTGGAAACAATTTTTTGCTTTTTCAGAAAAGTGCTTATTCTATGATCATTTTGTACCAACAATGCCCAAATCTTGTGCTGGTATTTATTTATAAGATAATTTTAGATAAAATCTCTTTCCTTTTTTTAGGGTGGGGAGGATTTTAGATAATTAGTTCTAGTACTTGCACGGGCTTAATATACTTAATATCATTACAATTATTACCATCATCATTCTTAATATTATTATTACTATTAACATTACATCATATCATTACTATCATTATCATCTTTACTTTTTCTCACTACTACTATCATGAGCGTGATCATGATTATGATCATCATCATCACAGTCTATTATATTATTTTTCCAATGGTTTCCAGTTTAAGCACTTCTTTTTTCATCTTTTGACTTTGCCCAGTGCCTAAAATGATTACAGGAAGCTCAAAATAGGCTGTATATGTGAGCAAAATTTACATATGGTTGCTCCTTATGCAAAAAAAAAAGAAGTTCTAGGGTTTCTTTTGTTCAATCTCACCCTAATAATGATTGTCTGATCTCTATTTTTATGTAATAATAAAAATCTGATTCGTCCAACCAAATCTAGCATACTCAATGGACCTAGGGAAAGGTTTTAAAGTAAAATACATACGACACTTCAATTCACTTTTGTTTTTGCTGCTTCTGCTGCTGCTAGTAGTAGTAGTAGTAGTAGTAGATGACAACGACGACGACTTCTAAAAACATAATTTTATTATTTGTTCCTGAATTACATTTTCTGAATTTTGACCCTTCAGGATTGTGTTTTTGGGAATTTCAACCTTAAGGGATTCTAATCTTTTTGGATTTTAATATTCAGGATTGTGGCATTCGTAATTGTGTTTTTCAGGATTATGACCCAAACTCCCTGCTATAAACAATGACAATATAGAAGAAAAGAATTACTTACTTCTATGACCTCCGAAATCTCCTTGGAACTCACATCATATGTGTCTAAGGATACCAGTTGAGGCAGGTAGAAAAGGACATAGGAGGAATAGTTACACAGCTGTGATACTGGACAGGGTCCATAATGTGGATCTTTGAGGCTCAGGTGCTTTAAAACTGGCAAATTACATAAATCCTTCACATCCTAAAAAAAAGAAGAAAGAAAAAGGATGTCATATATAAAAGCTGTTAAGTATAGCTCATGTACATAGATATGAAAATTTGGATGTGTTTTTCTACTTATATCTAAGTTTATATATATATAGGTTCATTGAGGTAACAGTGTTAGGAATTATCCATTGCTGACATTTGCATAAGAAATGTGTCTGTTGCAATCAAGTTGACTTAAAAGGCCTTTATTTTAAAACATATAATCTGAACAAAAGGAATGTGTGGGAAGTGGAGAGGAAGAGAAGAAACTAACAAGAAATGTTGTCTACAAAGAAATAATTGGTCAATATGCATGTAAGTTAACAGCATAATATATACATATTGATTAAAGTTAATGATCATTTGAAGTAACATGATATCATTAAAGTGTTTTGTGATTTAGATTGAACTCCTCTAAGATTATCCCTTAAACGATATACCTGTTTTGATGATTTTTCATGTAATATTACATAAATTCTCATTTGGACACTTATGATAATTATCAATGAAGCAACAGGCCATGGATTTGTATCTATAAAGAATCATTAATACTATGCTGTCTGAGTTTCAGAATGATTTTGAAGAATAAGGAAAACATATGGCAGCTTCTGTAAAGTTGTATATAACTTGTGTATAGTTTTTAGAAGGGTCATTAATATTCAAAGAATTGTTTTAATGATTGAACTCCTTCTTTATGATTGTGTTGTTAACACAACATTTTGAAAGATCCATGCTACTGCCTTCTGGGTGTATAAGTCAGACAAGTACAGAGTTCAACCTAATGTTACTTCTGCTACTCAACAGGGATAAGGTACGGAAATCCAGGTCTAACATGGTAAGAAAGAGATCTCACCTGAATCCAATGTTATAAGCATTGATATGATTGGAGAAAAATTCTGTTAACCACCATCATATTCAGATAATACACCTGATGAATGGATCAACAAACCTTTCTCTTAACAACACAAACAATAAGAAGGCATTCAATCATCCAAAAAACTCTTTGAATGTAAATAACTTTTGCAAACTCTACATTCAACTGTGTCAGTGAAAACATTTCAATTAATTCTCAATGCTTAATGCTTACAAAAACAAATGCAATTTTTTTCTTTCTCATTTTGTTCCTTCACTGTCTATTTCTATTTATGCTGTCAAGGCTGAGTGACTCATTCTTCATGTAATAATGGTAGGTCATTTCAAATTGAAATTTGAAATAATCTAACACATTCATGAATATTCTTTTGGATTATACATCCATTTATTATACAAATGAATATATATGTAAAAATATGAAAAAGGATAACAAAAACAAACTTACCTTTAAAAATGCAATCTTATTACCTGATAAATTAAGGCTTTCCAAATTATTATTATTATCAAGACCATCCCCTACATGAGAAAATAAATCAGTTGATTAATTATATGAAATGATTGGCAGTCTAATAATAGCATAAACTGGATTATATCAAAGAATGGTTAGATCACAGTCAATGCTGACCTCTGAATTCTTTTGAATATATATAAATGCATTCTGATGGACATTTGCAAAATTTCGGCCCATTCCAAGCACACACTGAACAAACACTCATCCTTTAGCCATCTCATTCTCATCTACTATAACCCTTATAGCATACAATATCATATTCGCTCATCTGTTGATGAGCATCAACTTCTTTTATCAATGGATGAATTGGATTGATTTCGAGAAACTTTTGGTTCCTTCTTGACTCTCTGGGCTCTCATACAATATGCTGGCTGCATCCATCTCTCATAGGTTCAGCCTTTAGAAAAGATAAGAATCGATGAAGATTCTGATATAAAAATATCATCCAATACATATAAACTGAGATATTTATTAAAAAAGTTTTTCAGACGATGTTGTTAACATGATGATTTGCCAATCCATCCCACAGTTTTTTCAGATATACTATCCGACTGTGATGGTAGCAACAAATGGTAGCAACACTGCAATGTTAGATTGAGATGATGTCTTCTTTTTCTTTCTTTATAAGGCATGGATTTCCATACCTTAAATAGTGAGTAGCGGAAGCCATGTTGAGGTGAACCCTACACTTGTCTGACATACACTCAGTTCGAAATGTTGATGCGTGCCTCCTTGATTTCTCTCAATTTCCAACTTCAATTTTACGTTCCTTCATTTTAAGAACTGAATCTTCCTAGGAAAATTAAAAAATTTGAAATTTAACTCACCAATTTTGCTGATTTGGTTTTCGGCTAAATTCAAATCCATCAGATTTACTAATGAAGACAGGTTCTGTTGGAAGATGAAAGACGAGAGAAAGATAAGCATTTTGATAAATACTCTATATATACACATGTGTATGCATATTTTGTGAAAGTGTGTGTGTGTGTGTGTGTGTGTGTGTGTTCATGTGTGCATTAGTGCATATGTGAGCAGTGTGGCCACTTATGATTTTTTAGAATTTTTAATCTTTTGAATTATTGAGTTCAGGGTTGCCAATTGAGAATTTCTATAGAATTTTTCGGGGAATGATTCCCAGATTCAAAAGATTGATAGAAAAATATTTAAATTGGTAGTACTGTATGTGTGTTTGTTAGTGTGCTCATACATGTGATACTTTAGGTCTGTGTATGAGTGTATAAGTATGTTTGCCAGAGTGTGTGTGTGAGCATTAGTATGTGCATGTGCGCCGTATGTGTGTGTGAGTTATTTTAAACATGTAAACCTTCTAAGGTTTGCTGACAAAATGAATTTTCACTCCCTTTCCATTTCAGCTCTTTCAAAGAAACTCTTGATGTAGACCAACTTGCTACATTTGTATGCAGAATTACTGAGCCAGAATGCCGATTCCATACCAATTGTCATCATGTCATCATATCTTAAAAAGTAAATCCTAGTTGTGATCAACTAATTGGAGGGAGGGGTGCTCATTAAAGCCAAAATTTTGTTATACCAGATGGTTGCCCCTTGTTCGGTAAATGAGAAGCAAGTTTGGTAATTCTTCACATTTATTGAAATTTGTTTAGTAAATAAGAAGAAAGTTTGTTATGGTTCACATTTATCAACCTTTATTCAGTAGTAAAGAAGAAAGTCTGTTATGGTCGACATGTCTGCATATGGTTTTTGTGTTTGCCTCAATTATCAAACTCTTTTTGATGAATAAGAAGAAAATTTATTATGGTCTATGTGTTCACCTCAGATATCATCTTTTGGTTGGTAAATCCAAAGTCAGTTTAGATGGATCTACAAGTTTGTTAAAGCCAATTTCCTTATATCGAGTTGCTTATAGCAAGACTTACTGTATTCCTATGAGTCCTTTATGACATCAAATATGGTTTTTGGTAAAATTATTTGTAAATTTTCAGTCATGTTCTTTCATAGTCTTCAATACTAACTAAACAATCAATCAATCTTGAAACACTGTTTCCGAGGTAGATATAATTTACCTTGATCTGTGAGATTTTGTTTCCGCTCAGCCATAGCACCTGCAGGTCTATGAGGCTTTCTAAGTTCGCAATTTCGGTGATGGAATTGCCATAAAGATAGAGCTTTGTCAGCATTTCACACTTACTAAGGTTCTCAATCTTCTGCAATATTAAAGAATAAAGAATCAGGAAAGAGAGCTTCCAAAGAAAAGTGGAGGATATGAGTGCCGACAAAGAAGAGCCAGTGTGTTTCCCCTTGGTTGAGATATACTGAATGAAGGGTAATATATCCAGCAATGTGAGTTGATCAAAAAGGGGCATGGCTATTGTGATCAAAGAATAGGTCTGAAATTCAAAACATAATGTGATTAAAAGAAGATATATCACAAACTAAATCATGTTTTCATGAAGAATAAACAGTACCGCTCATAAGTATTTGAACAATCAGACATTTAGCTTGTATGGCTTAGAGAATTGAAAACAGGAACTTTCTGTAAGAAGAACCAAATTTTATTTTTAATAAAAGAATGATTTCCATTTCGATTTAAAAGAATTTTTTCAAGATCTCCAACTTGATAGAAGTACTGACTAGACAAGCAGCAAAACAAAAGATAGTCTGAAGATGATATTTCTGGAAAATACTTCCCATATGTAATAACTTATCAACCCAATGATCCTTTGCTGTGTTGCATATTCAAGACTAGCATGTTATGCAGCAAAATTATTGGTTGACTTCCTTGCCTGAAAAATAAATTTTTCTCCTCCAATATTTCACTGAAACAATACAATTGTCAATTGTTGAGTCACACAGTAACAGTTTATTCAGGTTCAATCAGTTTTTAACAAAACAAATTCTATTTGAATCCCACCAAACACAGAGAAGGACTTTTTCCCCAGTAGATTCCATTTAGTTAGTGGGTGTTGAATGCTGACCTGGATCAAGACACAGTTTTATGTTTAATTCCCATAATAAATCCCTTTTTCATAGACACTGACTATCATGTCAAAAAATGGCTTTTAATTTATCGACCAAGAAGAGAAAAACAAGTGTTTAAACATCAATTGATGTTCCTCTCCATAAGATCTAGTGGAACAGATTTTCCTTGCTCCTTTTTGTAAACAACATACTACAGTTGATTGATGGCACAAGAAATAATTAGTCAAATAAACTTCAAAGACATTTCCAAGATATCTTTAACATTGTACAAAAGATGGTGCTAGAAACCAATGTTCCCTCTAATTCTTTTGATGGCCTGCATGGATCCAAAAAGTCTGTAAGCATCTGAAGAGGAGGAGTATGAAGAATATTTCTTTTTTTAAGACAATCATTGATTGTTTTATCTAAAGTTTATGAAGTAAAAGTCAGTTATAACAAAAAGCCTATGAAAAGCTTTGCTGTGCTAGGGTCAAATTCCCTGGTTTCCTTAAAATATAAACGGTAAATTTTAACATTTACTCCTTATTGTGTCCATAAAAAAATTTTTTGTTTCTTTTAAATCTTCCTTCCTATGTTTTAAGCGTGGGGTTCGATTTGCATTGTAGTCTTATGCTAAATTGATCCCCAATTTGCGTTTGGCAGTGTTTATGCTTGCTTTTTGAAAATTCAAACTTTTCTAATGATCACTGTCCAACAAAAAGTGACTGATGTAACTTATTCATTGATCCCGGTTTTTTCTGATTTTTCAAATTGATTACCCACAACACAGCAAAATATGTTGATTACATGAGAGTTTCTATTGAGTGACTACCCAGACTTGTCAATATTTTATCCAATATTTTTTTAACTTATGCACTAATTTGTGCATATTATAATTTAAAAGCCAGCAATCAAATGAAGCTACTTAGAGCAAGAGCAATATGATGGTTGCTTTTTCAACCAGGTATTTCAATTATTGAACCCTTTTAAATTCAAAGAGTTTTTCAGATGATTAAACTTGTTGTTTGTGTTCTTAACATGATATTTCAGCTGATCCATTCTACAGCCTTCTTCAGGTGTACTATGTGAATGTGATCATAATAAACAGAATTTTTCAATGGTAGTAATGCTATAACATTGGATTTAGGTGATATCTATTTCTGTTCTTGTTAGGCCTGGATTTCTGTACCTTGTCTTTGTTGAGTAGCAGAAGCCACGTTGGGTTAAACTCAGCACTTGCAAGATATCACCAAAATCCAATGCAATTGCGACCATCAAAAAATTCTGTCTACCACCTTCACATTTGGATAGTATACTTGGAGAATGGAATGTTGTGTCAGCAACACAGACAACAAGGAGCTCAATCATCCACAAAACTTTTTGAACGCTAATGGCTCTTTTGAAAACTGTAAACAGCATCTGTTTTCTTTACCTGACACTTTCAAAATTAATGTGCAGCATTAAAATTTGAGGAAAATCTTTTGTGTGTGGCTGCACAGGTTAGAATGGATACTGCTGGAAACTTTTGAATCACCCTGATAAATCATTACTGCAAATTTCAAAAATTTTGTGACTTACTGTAATTTTGCATTCACAAAGCCATAATTCCTCGAGAAGAATCAAAGTGTCCAGTCCTTCTATCTGGGTTATGTTCTGGTGCATAAGAACAAGTTTACGCAAATTTGGGAAGTAATGAAGGCCTGAGATTGTTGGAAAACCTGTGAAAAACATTTCCAATTCCATAATATTTTCTCCTTCTTCTTCCAATTGACTGCAGGCAACACCATTGTATCCACACTGCAGAAAAGACAGAAAGATTGATGAAATACATAAGTGGTGTCCCTAACAAAATATATTTTTAATTTGTTTGTCTTTCAGAATTATGTATGATATTGATCAGACTATTTTCCTCCTCTATGTGTTCATTTGTTCACAATGTTTTGTTTGTGTACCCTCTGGCCTTTGTCAGGTGTTGTTGAGACTGGAATGTGAAATCACTATTCAGAGTGCATGCTTGATTGGACTGAACTTGTCACATCAATTTTCTGTATATCCAACCATATCATAGACGCAAAATTCGGACAAAAATTATTATTATTACCTGAAAATGAATTAAAAAACTTTCATCATAAAGAAGAAATGTTGTAGATATCTACTAAGCTTAGCTTTATCTGGTTCACAAGTGTGGAGCATCCATTGAGAACTAGATCCACTACAAGGTAGTAATGGTCCATTGGACTAGTTTGTAACAGTTACACCACAGCTGTATCCAAGAATAAACACTATGATAAAGTCAAGTGTGTATACATCTTTGAGAAAACATCCCTACATGTATAGAAGAAAGAGAAAATGACATACCAAGACACAAACCCGTCACAACATAACCATACAGGGTGTCCACACCAAAGTACATTGTCAATTTAAAATAATCATTACCATAAAGATAATGGAACACTTTCATAATAGACAATAATTGTTCTAAAGAAGTTGAGAAAGGAAAGCATTCAATGTATATATTATGCTTCATCAGTGAAATTTACTTATCTTAAGAAAAAAAGTGTGATTCCACTTTGATTACATAGATAAAGAATTGTTGTTTTATATCTTTGTATGTTGCTCCCTATACTTTTAGTTAAGAATTAATTACAAAACCCTTCTTTTAGCTAGATATCAAAAATGTCACTTCCTACGACGAGCCCCTATAAAAAGCCTGAACACACATGGTCAATCGTTCACTTGCCCCTACCACTCTTGTCGGTTACTCTATCTCTCTCTTTCCTTCTCCCTTAGATTGGTATCATTTTGCTGGCCTCCCAGCTGATCTGAACTTCACCATTTTCCCACCATGACCAATTTCTGTACTAATGTTGCTCATTTCTGTTCACCAATGTTGAGGCATCTCACATATGTACAGCCACTCAACCGTCTCCTCACCACGCACTCCAAATGTGTATACACCTCTAACTCTCATGAATGAAATGGCAATGCTTTTTACAACCCGATAGTCATGATGATCTGTTTCCTAATTCTCTTCACTTTGGGAAACATGCATGGATTAAACTTCATGTTTTCTCCAGCTGACATAGTCTGTCTGTCATGTGTTTACCAGCGTCAGAGAATGGCTGCCAAGTTGTTCACACGCAACTTGGCAGTTAAGCATACACATTGAACCTCATCTCCATAACTATACCTTGGTACGCTACAAGTCTTATGGATTCAAAGTAGTTCTACCTGGACTCAGATGACTGCACTATCATGGCAACAAAGCTCCCACCTTTTGCTTAGAATCTTTCTCCTATCTTCTCTCAACATGGTCATATCTATGTTGTGTCTCATATATTCCCATTACAGTCCTGTATCTTCATTAATGTTCATGTATTAAATGTATGTTATAATTGTCCATCAGGATACTTTTTACTTTGTTTCATCTCTGTGCCCACGTTCATACTTGCCACACATTCTCTCCATATATCTCCCTTCCTTCTTCAATATCTCCAGTGACATCAGCTTGCTACGGGAACACTGAACTGCATGGAAGCAAAATCCTTTGTCTTCGCCAACATCTCAGCACTATCTATTCCTCAACCAGAACTATATACCAACCGTTCTACCAATACTTGTTTTAATTAAAAAACTTTTGATCAAATAAAAACTATGTATTTATTTTCATTAAAAATGTTTGAAATTACGTATTTACCTATTTTTTTGTAAATTTTTTTCACTTTATTTTCACAAAAAAAATTGTAAAAAATCAGTTGTCCTATATCTTTTTTGAATTGATCAAAATAAAACTATACATTTATTTTTTGTAAAAAAAGTTGAAACGTCATTAATCAGGCAATTTCATCAATTCAGTGTGTAGCAGCCACCTGTATTTTTACTTGAAATTCATTACAAGAATGAATAAGTATTAGCTTTAGCTACAAAACCCAAAATTTAGCTATACATACTAAACATCACTTTCTCCATCTACTCCCTATAAGAGCTCTGAATGCCTGATTTTCTTAGCTGGTTATCTTATTTTTGGCCACAAGATAAACACTGCACTTATTATTTCACCCCTTTAGCTACTCCATGCACCTAAACTGAACCAACCACCTTTTGATGATCTAGCCTGGTTAAACCTATCACTCATTATTAAAGGCACCACTCGATCAGGCTCCATTCGATAGATAAGCCAAATGACATTAGACCCGTTATGTTACGTGTTTCCCAAACTAATCATTCTCTCCGATATTTCATTTTAATGAATAGGAATAACCACCTAAACTAAACTGGCTTTTTTTCTTCTCTACACGATCAAAAGTATTAATGTTTCTCCACATGTATCTCTCTTCAGCCTTGTTTTATTATGAATGTCTCATTATTAAATATACTTTTTATCTGTTTGTCTAAACATTTGTACCTGTTGCTATTATAATTATGAACATTTAATATCCACATCCACACTCATACTCGGAGGGTATATTCTCCATTCTGTCATGGCAACTATCGTTATTCTTGCTTCAGCAACATTTCCAGTGACGTCGCCGTGCAATGGGAAAAAAACCAACACGTGGAGACAAAATCTTTCACCCTCCAATACAACACAATCTCTTTGCTATACTTCTGTGAGGTTCCAACTTTCAGATAACCTTGCCCTTGGCGGGAGGCCTGATCCAAGATGGAAGGGGGACAAATACCCTCTAACTACATTACTTCTCTCCCTAACTCACTATAGGAACCATATATAACTGGCAACTTTTCAACATATATAGATACAATGCATTTGTAAGTGTAACATATACTGAAGATACTTTATTTTAATTGTTCAAAATGTTCTCCTTTCTGCTCAGCAAAGTCTGCACCACTCATGATAGGAAATAATGAAAAAGGGATGGGTATGATTAAAATGTATACTCATAAAAGGAGCAAAATACTTACCAAGTCTTGAAGTTGTTGTTGTATGTTTTCATAAATCTGTTCAAAAGGGTTTTTTTCCAATAAATCCATTTAATCAAAAAGTAATTCTTTCAACTTTCATGAGAGGTATGGAAAATTGCGGTATTTATGCTTAAAAGAAAATAAAAATAAGATAAAAAACAGAATTACTTATGTATATATATTTCTATGTAATCATTTCTCATTGTACTCACTGATTCTCCAGTCCAAGAAAGCTCAGCTTTATGAGAAAAGTGGGGGTGGACTGCCCTGGGCATCCGCTGCCTCTTCTCCCGGGGGAATGAAGGATATATTCTAGGAAAGGGGGAGGAAGGAAAGATATATTTGGATGTTGGTTGTTAGGTAAGGGGCTAGGGAGTGCTTGAGCTATGACTCATCCTAAGCTATCACTGTTCAGGTTGACTTCTTGATCCCCAACCTCAACAAAGTTATAACTTTTGATTCTTCATGCCCTTGGCGGGAGGCCTAATCCAAGATAGTGGGGTGGACAAATACCCTGTATCCCTCAGTGAATGTCCATGTAAGCTAGTAATCGTAAAACATCACTTAAGTAGTGAATTTAATCCTACAGTTTAGAGGGTTGGGATTAGATTTATTTGAGGGCGAGAGCTATTGTTACAGAATTCTATACAGTTTTTCCTTCTTTATTGTCAAGGCCAACAAGTTTGTGATAATTGAATCATATTGAAATTAACATAGTTAACAAAACATGCTAATTCAAAAACATTTACAAAATAAAAATGGGTATTTCTGCACTTTGGTTTCCTAACTGATAACAGTGTAAAAAGATGTTATACGATAGAGGTAGAAGACCCATCCAAAATAAACTATAGGGACATCTGGTGAATGTGTATAGACTTCAAACAACAAAGCCACAAGAGAACCACACCAAGATTTTTTAAATCTGCCAAAAATCAACTGATCATTGGATTTCAATAAAGTTTTTGGTACTTATTTATTTATGATTATGTTTTTATTTTTACACCTCATGTCAGTTTTGAATATAATTACAACTGACTTAATTTTGCCAGAGACTCATCTTCGTAGAAATATAAATATTTTTAGTTTCTGAAAGATATCATACTGAGATTTCATATCTAAAAATGTGTGAGTGTGTGTGGGGGGGATTGATTTGAGAGAAAAATATCTCCATAATTTTTTCTTACAAAATACCGTTTTCATATAAGTATTAATTCATAAATGTATAAAAATGCTGAAAATGTACTTTGAATCTGCTCATTAGTTAATTTTTGTCAAAATTGAAAAAATCTGAATTTGTTTTTGCCTAAAAATTTGACAATGCAAATTATCACATCACACAGTTTTGCACAGTATAAACAACTTTTCAAATAATAAATTGTATACGCAAATAAATTTCTACATTAGAATTTTCTGAAACTTTCCTCCTTACTAATGATACAAAGAAACGATTACAAGAGAATCAATATGTTACAAGTTTCGGGGATTTTTGAAAGTCCGTGGATGTACCTAGTTAGTTAAATGTTTGGAATAGGTGAGATGAAACTTATTGCCGATATTTTGCAGGGGAGATAATAGTAGACGCTAGGGGTCATTTTGAATAGCTGAAAGTGGCTAGATTTTCACTTATGGTCAAATAACGTTTTTTTTTAAATCTAAAAAAACTTTATTGCCAGTGCAGCATGTAGTTAGGGTTAGAGAATGGGTGGGTTAGAGTTAGTTGGTAGGTTTGGGGTTATAGTTAGTTGGTAGGTTCGGGTTTAGGGTCCCTGGGTGAGTAGGTACGTTTGGGGTTGAACATTAACCCTAATCACTAACTCTAAATCATATCCTTTTAAATGAAATTTACTAAAATTCAATTTCAAGTGTTCACAGTTTTCTGCTTTCCTTTGTTCTTAGATAGTTCAACAGCAGCAGTTGTTAATCATGCCTTTAATCCTTCTCGGTCCTTCGCGTGGTGTTCTGTTCTCTTTTCAATTTGACGAAAACAGAAATAAGGAAGCAGACACACAGAAACGATATACCTACATACTTTCAAAGAACACAACATTAACTTTTCAATAAGAACGATGAACAAATCACACAATTCTTCCTATATGAACACATTCCATTACGTACGTGTCAACGAGAAAAGGGCATAAATAATAATAAAAGAATAATAAAAGTAACTTACAAGTTCCCTGAAAATCAACTAAATAAGGAAGTGTAAGTATATATACAAATAAATTGAGGCATATTTAAAAAAAAAAATAAAAACAAACAAACTAAACAAGCTGAAAATTATCAAAATAAAGACTTGAAAATGAATTAATTACACACCTGTCCGTCGTAAACAAAACCCTGATTCGTCTTTTTTCACTTTTTCATGACATTCAATAACAAATTCGCGATAGCGCAACAACGACATCTTTGGCCATTAATATCTAGATTTTTTCATTAGATAAAAAATCAGTCACTTTTAATAAATATTTCGGTAAAATCTTGAATAATTAAATCCCGATTCCACCGTTAATTTGTTGATGTTTTTAATCCATTAAATCCGCTTGACATGATAGTGGCTTGTTGCCATGACAACAGTTAGTAATAATAGCAACGTGTTGCTATATTGTTATGGTGACGGTAAAGAATGTTTCTTTGATTTATTTATCAAAAAAAATTATGTGTATTTTTTGCCTGCTTGAAGGAACGAGGACTTCCCTCTCAGTCAGGTATTTTGAAAAAAAAATAATACAAAAACAAAACAAGAAAATCAAAAAATTGAACCGAACTGTCCAATCAAATTAATTCATAATTATTTGAAATTGTAAACTCCGGGGAATGTCGGAAAATAATCAGAAACTGATTAAACAACTTGATATAAAAACTAATGTTTTGAAACGTTTGATCCGGGAAAGGTCGTCCTACGAAGAAGAAGTGGTCATTGAAGTGGCCCGTCTGGATAAGATGAAGTCAATGGGTAAGGATGAGGCCGATTTGCGCTTGCAGTCCGAAGTGATCAAAGAGACAGAAGCGATGGTGCCCGACACTCATCGCCGGTTGCATCTCGCTTATGATGACTTGAAGAAATTTTTAGATAAGTACTCGAATTTGTGTGAGACAAGTACGTATACAGCGGCCCAGATACTATTGGATGAAGCCAGTGCTGTATTGAATAAGTAAAAATAAAATCACACGCACACACACTCTCTCTCTCTGTCTCACAAACACACACACACGCTGTCTCTCTCTCTCTCACATACACACACACACACACACACACACACACACATACACACACATACACACACACATACACACACACACACACACATTCTCTCTCTCTCACACACACACACAAAACAAAACAAACAAAATAAACAAAAAAAAATGAAAAAAGCAAAAATTAAAGTTCACTAGAGAAGGCCGCACTGATTAAAAATCGTTCAATGTTTACCTAAACAGTATTCCGATATTTTGCAAGGAAGATGACTTTTCAGGAGACATGATTAACTGCTGCTGTGGAACTATTAAAGGACAAATGAAAGCAGAAAACTCTGAACATTTGAAACTGTATATTATCTAATTTAACCGCAATGGTTATGATTTAGGGGTTAATGTTAGTATTGGGCTTAGGATCTGGATTGGAGTTGCAATTAATTTCCCCTTCCAAAATATCGACATAATGATTTGGTGAACCTATTCCAAACAATTACTTGAAATTCTGCTGATGTCACCCAGTGGTGTTAGTTTAAAAATAATACTGCAGACATCCCTCGCTATAGCACAGTTTGATGTAGCTCGGTTAGTGTTATAACATATAACCTTCAAAATAGATCTAACACTAAAATGGCTAAATTGATTGTGACTTGGTTATGACGCAGTGTTAACGTTCTTAAACCCCAATATCTGCGTTATAATGGGGTAGGCTTGCAATGAATATTCGTGAAGTCTGAAAGAAAATGTGATAATTGATAAAAATTATTGAAAATATTTTTCTTCATGGATAAAAACATAATATACTAGCATTCCAAGGGGGATTACAAATCACCAGCAATCATATCTTCTTGTAAATTGTAAATTGAGCTGTAGCAGTAGTAGTGATGGTAGGAAAATCGTGTTACTTTGATGAAAATACTACCAGTATGTTTTGAACCATAAATTCATGATTAAAAAAACAAAAAAGTAAAAAGTGAAATTGGTCCGGTTAGTCACTCAATAGAAACTGTCATTTCTTGAGAGTGATCAATCAAAAAATTGGAGGAAGGGGTAATCAGTGAATAAATTACCTCTCTCGCATTTTGTTGGGCAGTGACTAAAAAAGTCAGAGTTCAAAAAAAGCATGAATGCTGCTGGACACAAACTAAGGCTCACACGCACACATACACACACATCAATAATAAAGCTTAATTTTTAATCAATTTCAATCATAAAAGTAGTGGGATTAAAAAATTAAAAATTGAAAGTGTTGATATAGAGCAATATTTGACATAATAGATTTACCATGAAAGATGCATAGTTTTTTTCCCTATAATCATCAGTAATCATATATATATATATATATATATATATATATGATATGAACTGTAAAGAGTGAGACTGACTCGGGAGTAAAGTGGTAAGGTTTATTAATCCTTAGATGTTAATGGTCCAGACATGTTTCGGGATTTTTTCCCATCTTCAGTGGTGTGTGCTGTGTGAGTATGTGTTTTTAGGGTTTGAAGTTCCCATGTGGAACCAGAGTCCACTATCAGGAGCTATGCCTTGTGGATAAAATATTTTATGAAGGCTGCTAGAGGCATCCTGCTGTGTGAGAGAAAGTCCAGCTAGTGATGAAGTCTTTAGTGAAGCAGCAGCAGTGGGTCTTGGAGAGGGCAAAGTGTGTCAGGGTAGGAAGGAAGTGATGTGGAGTTAGATTTTTTTGGTATGTTAGGGATAGTGTAAATGGAGGGGTGATGAGGTTAAGGAGCTACATAGGTATCAACCTTAAAAGTTATCAAAAATATGTTGGCTATGATTTGGACAAGTGGTATAACTGGCTAAGGTGGATTTTCCTATTGGTCTGAGTGACTTAGAAGCTCCCAGTATTGAATGTATCTGGGCGGTGGGGGGTAGATGTGGATATATATATATATATATATATATATATATATATATATATATTCAGACATACTTTCAGAATATTCACCCGAAGACTAAAGGGGTGGCAGACTTCCCATATCCAGGAGAAGGACATTCCTGTCAAATCTACAATCAATTTGTGCAATCTATTCAATCTACGCTTATTCATTGGCCCCTAAGAGCAAGTGCATCATGATTAATATGACACTGACAATTCCTCTTCCTAAGTTTCATTTCAGATTATTATTTTTACTGAAGGAAAGTGAGTTATAATTTCAGTTTTCTCTGAATTATGAGGAAGCAATCATTTATTTCAGATTGATTTGGCAGAAATAATCATTAAAAATGAATAATCAAAAAAAAAAAAATGAATAGAAATAAATAACCCTAGCAAGAAAGACCCAAAGCATCCAAAGATTTTCAGGAATGCCACTCATAATGTGTCGAAGCGCATCCTACAATTTATCTTTGAATCATTATGACAGCCAATGCAGATATATATGGTTGATTTATTGTTAATTTGAAGGCAGTACCTGTTCCTAAGGTGCATGTTTGGAAGAAATTTTTCTGTCCCTTTTACAAAACTATTGCTTCAAAGTATTTGGTGCAGAAGTCACGTGAGATAATTTATAGAAATTTTGAAGAGAGATCTATAATCTATAATTTTAAAATCTATATTTATTAGATTTTGTGAGAACTACTAATCTCCAAAACTTCAAGCTCAACATTGCACTGCTTTGTGTACTTAGCGAATGTCAATTTCATACAATGTCAAGCTGTTGAGTAATCGCAATGCATGCTCACATACAGAGACACAGATGGACAGAGATTTATTTGTCAGGGTTTCATTGTTTGTGACTATAAAGATAAGATTTATAATGTAGTACCAGTTCCCATGGATAAAATTAGGTGCGTGCTTACTGTTACTTAGAAGGGAGTATGTTTCTTATCATGCAGCTAAAAAGGGGGAAAAGGAAGTAAAATAGATAGAGACAAATCACTGAGGAATAAACAAAACAGTTTTTTTGTGAATAAATGCTACACTATTTATGTACGCAAATTTTAATCAAATGAGAGAAATGATTTTTTTATAATGAGTAGTGAAAGTAAAGACTTTTCTCTGTGGAAATTAAAAGTCTGTAATCAAGGTACTTGCAATTGAGCTCTTGCGTTGTTGTATACATATGTTGTTTCATTGGGTGATTTTGCTGGATTGTCCTCTTATCACTTCCCCTGAATAGATAAGAGTTTTTTTAAGTTTAATAGTCCTTTTTCTGGGAATTTTTTTGCAATTTTCCAGGAAAAACCTGTTCATTTTGATGACTAACTCATGGTACTGCACACTCAAACTGTGACAGAAAACTAAGTGTGGTAATATTGAGAGGTATGGCTGGGATGCTCTGGTTACTGGTAATGATATTTCAACATTGAAACCATGCCTGACCTGGGATAATCTGCTGATGACTACTTTGTTAGCAGGACAGTTGTTAATTTTTCTGCAGCTCATATATGATATTATTTCACATTTGTAGATCCATGAAAACATGGATATAGTTTAGGATTATGTATAGTTTCAGATTAGACTGATTTAGTCTTAATAGAAGATGGCATGCCAGTTAAAAAGTATCAACAGTTTTTCTTGTACTTCCATTAAAGGTCCATTATAAAACCTGGCTGATCTTGTTTTGTTCTGGTTGGTCCGTTATAGAAGCTAATTGATTTTGATCTGGTTAAAAATTTGATTAGTCCATCAAAGAACCTGGTAGATTTTGTTCAGTTTATAAGTTTTGGTTGGTGATCACTGTGCCTGATTGATCTTGTCCTGATGACAAGTTTTGCTCAGTCCATTAGAGAACCTGACTGATTATAAATCTGGTTATAAATTTGGTTGGTCCATTATTGAGCATGTTTGATCTTGTTCTGTTCAGAAGTTTGAGTTGATGCATTAGAGAGCCTAACTGATCTTATTCAGTTTATTAGTTTTTGTTGGTCCATTATAGAACCTGTTTGATCTTGTTCTGTTGAAGAGTTTTGGTAAGCTTTGGTTGGTTCATTATAGAGCTTGATAGATCTTGTTCTGTTTTCAAGTTTTCATTGGTCCATTACAGAACCTAATTGATGTTGTTAAGTTCATGAGCTCTTGTTGGTCCATTATAGAACCTGACTGATCTTCTCCAGTTTATAAACTTTGGTTGGTTCATCACAGTTCTAATGCTTTGGTTGGTCAATTTTTTTCTTTTGTATTTGTTGATATGGTAGAGTGCTTAATTGATCTTGTTCTGCTTATATGTTTTGGTTGGTCCATTAAACAGCCCGACTGATTTTGTTCTCTGAACATCTTTAGGCTGCTGCTTAATTAAACCTCCTGTTTACAAGTTTAGGTTGGTATCTCATAGAACCAGTTCGATCTCATTCTGTTGGCAAGTTTTGGTTAGTCCATTATGATTGTTTTGTTTTGTTCATGAATTTATTTGGTACAGAACCTGATTAATTTTGTTGTTTTTATAAGTTTTGGTCAAACCATTATGAAATCAGATTGAACTTTTCAGGTTTTGAGTTTTTGTTGGTCATTTGTAGAGCTTCATTGATTTTGTTGTCTTAATACATTTTGGTTGATTCATTATAGAACCTGATTAATCTCCTATTTACAATTCATCATCCATTTGAAAATTATATTGATCTTGTTCTGTTTACAAGTTTAGGTTTGTTGATTATAGAATCAGATAGAGTTTGTTCTGTTGGCAAGTTTTGGTTTGTCCATCATCAAGCCTGATTGATCTTGTTCTGTTCAAAAGTTATGGTTGATCCTTTATGATTGTTCTCTTCTGGTTATGAATTTGGTTCAAACTGAGCCTGATTAATCTTGTTGTTTTCATTAGTTCTGGTAGATGCAATATAGAACCAGATTGACCTGTTCTGGTTTTGAGTTTTAATTGGTCCATTAAAGTGCTTCATTGATTTTGTTCTCTTTATACGTTTTGGTTGATTCATTATTGCTGCTGACTGATATTCCTCTGCTTATTAGTTTTTGTTCATTCATATATGAACTAGATTGATCTTGTTCTGTTTAGAAGTTTAGATTGGTGGATTATAGAAACAGTTTGATCTTGTTCTGTTGGCAAGTTTTGTTTTGTCCATTATCAAGCATGATGCATCTTGTTCTGTTTAGAAGTTTTGGTTGGTCCAATACGATTGTCTTGTTCTGTTTTTGAATTTGGTTAGTACAGAGCCTGATTAATTTTGCTATCTTTATTAGTTATGGTTGATCCATTTTAGAACCAGATTGACTTGTTCTGGTTTTGAGTTTATAGAGCTTCATTGGTTTTTTCTGTTCACAAGTTTTGGTTGGTACATTATAGAACTTGATAGATCTTGTTAAGTTCATGAACATTGATCGGTCCACTTCAGAGTCTGATCAATCTTGTATCATTCATAAGCTTTGGTTGGTCCATTATAGAACCTGATTTATCAAATTCTGTTCTTAGGTTTTGGTTGGTTCATTATATAGCCTGAATAATCTTGTTCTATTTTCAAGTTTTGATGATTCCATTATAGAGACTGATTGATCTTGTTATATTCATAACTGTAGGTTGCTCCATTATTAAACCCATCTGATCTTTTATTTATAAGTTTTGGTTGGTCCATTTCAGAGCCTGATTGATCAATTTCTGTTTTTAAGTCTTGCTTGGTCCATCATAGCCTTTTACTTTCTCTCTGGTTAATCGTTACAGAACCTGACAGATTTTGTTATTTTATTGATATTGGTCTATTTAACAGTTTTGTTTGGTCCATACAAAGCCTGTTTGATCTTGTTCTGCTTTAAAGTTTTGGTTTGTGCCTTATAGAGCCTGTATTATCTTGTTACTTTTTACTGGTTTTAACTTGTCCATTATAGAGCGTCCATTATTGATCTTGATGTATTCAATAGTTTTGGTTGGTATCGATCTGTTATCGATCTGTTCACACGTATTGGTTGATACATTACAGAGCACATTCGATCTTGTTTAGTTCATAAGCTAGGGCCCATATCAGGGCTTTATTGATATAGTCCTGTTTATAAGCATTGGTTGGTCCATTATAGAGTCTGATTGATCAAGATCTATTATTCAGTTTTGGTTTTTCCATTACAGAGACTGATTGATCCTTTACTCTCTATAAGTTTTGCAGGGTCTACTACTAAACCTGTTTGATCTCTTTTTGTTAACAAGGCTTGCTTGGTCCATTATAGAGCCTGTTGGATCTTGTTCTGTTTACATGTATAGGTTGGTCTATTGGAGAACCGAATTCATTTTTTCCTATTTACAAGTTTTGTTAGGTCCATTATAGAATTTGATTGATCTTGTTCTGTTTTTAAGTTTTTTTTTGTTTATTATAGAGCCTGCTTGACCCCATTCTGTTTAATAGTTTTCGTTTGTCCATTATAGATTTCATTTGATCTTCTCCAGTTCATAAGCTTTGATGGGCCCATTATAGAGCTTGATTGATCTAGTTATATTTACAAGCTTTGGTTGGTCTTTTATTGAGTCTTGTTATATGTACAAGTTTTTGTAGTTCTGTTATATTGCACTCTTTATAAGTTTAGCTTGGCCCATTATTAAATCTGATAGATCTCTTTTTGTTTACAAGTTTTGGTTGGTCCATTATTGAGTCTGTTTTAAGTTCTGGTTGGTCCATTATAGATCCTATTGATCTTTTTCTTTATATGATTTTTGTTGATCCAATATTGGCCGTTATTGATCTGATTGACATTGTTCTGGTTGGTCCATTTTAAAGCTTATTTAATCTTGTTCTGTTCATAAGTTTGATCAGACCATTATAGAGTTTGATTGATCTTGTTCCTCTCATTAATCTTTTTCTGTTCACAAATTTGTTGGTCCATTTCAGTGCCTTATTCATATTGTTCTGTTTATGAATTTTATCTGATCTATTATAGTTTCTGATTATGTTATTGTGTTTATGAATTTTGGTTGGTTCATCATAGAACTTGTTTGATCTTATTCTATTTACAAGTTTTGGTTGGTCCTTTGTAGAGCCTGATTATTCACGTTGTGTTAATACTCTGTCTAAACTCTGCATCGGATCAAATTTCACCAGGAGAATGCCATTGAATACTGGCTGAAACATTGTAAAAAAAGGTAGGAATGGTCCATAAGATAATTTATATCATTATGATCCAATTTCTGTGTATTTGTTTGTTTGTTCATCGGTTTGTTTGCTCATGTGTTTGCTTGTTTGTTAATATAACACAACAAAAATGGCTCATCAAACAGATATTTTTTATAGTGTGATACTTTTGAAATGCCTTAATTTTGAGATGTTTCCTGTCCACTTTGCGACTTAATAATCGTAGTGTTTGTTTTCACCCACATAATCTATATCATAATAATGTAATTTCTTGAAGGAGATATTTCCAGCTATATAAACTGCTATTTTATAGATAGGAAGAGACTTAACATCGAGCTTAATGGCAATCAAAGGCAGCTGTTAAGTCAATAGATGAGTTATTAAACTCATCTCAAAATCAGATTCCAGGACAAAAATTATTGATATGTAATTGAAAAAATTCTATCAATAGAAACAATGATGAAATTGAAACTATCTTCTTGTGCAATAATCCCATCTATAATAAAACATCATCAAAATTGTCACCAAAAATGTCCACATTATTTTCTTCAGTTTTTAAGTTAGTCTGGCTAATTGACTGGCAATGTATACATGTATCACACACATAGGCCATACTGATGGAGTTTAGATTTCAACATTTATTCCTTATCATTAGAGTTGCCAACTTTTGGAAATAGAAATGTAGGAAGTGGAAGATAAGTAGCAAAGTACCCTGGTATTTTAGAGGATCTGAATGCTTTAAATTGACCTTTCCAGGATTATTTTTTTACTTTTTAAAAGAAATTGAAAGGCGCAATTTAATAATTAAGAATAATGAGAAAATGGAAAAATTGTGATTTTTAAACAAAATGCTCGTTGATTGAGGCAGCTCGTGACAAAAAATTTGAAAAATAATATATCAAAATTATATCATAATACAATGTAGGACATGTTATAGGAATATGGGATATTTATGAATTAATTTATGACAAGTTATCAGAATATAGGACACTTAAAATATAGGATTGTCCTATTGAAAATAGGACGTCGGCAAATTTATGAATTCAGACTTTTTAGTAATCAAGGCTCAACAAAATGCATGAGAAGTAACTTATTCATTAATTACCACTTTTCCCAAATTCTTAATTGATCACCCCTAACATGGTATGTTGCCAAATGATATTGGTCACATGGTGGTTTCTATTGAGTGACTAATCAGACTTATTCTATTCATCATAATCATAGATTAAAGGTGAAGTAAGTCATATTATCACCGAGAGATAGCAATTAAAACTTCACAAATCACAATGCAAAAGAGTTACTGATTGTTCAAAGGTTTTCAGGCCGACATCAGTTTTCATCTCAGCTTGTCTGCTTCCCTCAAATTCTGACCTAATTTGACTCAACTGTAGAATCCAACTGTATTCTGGTAGTGTAAATAGATTAAACAAAAGCGAGTGTGGATCAATAAGCTTTTTAGTCTGACACATAGTTATTTGCTAAATTTTGACCTGAAATTTTCATAGCATACTGTTCGATCTAAATAATCAATATTCACCACATGATTAAATACATTGACAAAGAATGAAATTTTATCGTCTATAACTCTGAAAAGAATCTTTTACATGCCAACTTTGTTTTCAACATTATAAACTCTTCCTCTCATCTTTGATGTAATCACAACGTTTAGGCCAATACATTTCTATGGCCCTCTTCAAGTGAAATGGAATATCTATAAGTATTGCCGTTTATGTTTAAATTTTCTGTTTGCTTTGAATCACTGAAAGAAGAGGCCGATAGTTGAGACTCTCTTTCCTCATGAATATTACATTCAAACCCAGACCAAGATTAAACTAGCCCTACCCACTAAAAAATCATAAAAATATGTGCACTCATAACAACAGGAAATTGCTACCAAGAGAAATTCGGGTTACTGACAGGGGTCTCCGATAAATTGAGTTTTAGCCAGTTTCTTCCTTGAATTTCTTGAATCAGCCCCTTTCACATATGTCATATCCAAAACAGCCTCCTACTTTTGCTATATCGATGATGCCCCAATAATATACCCTCAGCACAAAGATCTAGACAACATAGTAGTTAGACTGAACTCAGTGGAACGATCCATTAAGTTCACGCTGGAAAAAGAGTCCAACAACACATTACCTTTCCTTGACATCCTACTACACTGATCCAACAACACCATCTAATGCAACATCTTCCACAAAGCAACCAACAAAAACAATCACATACATTTTTATTTCCCCACACTCCAAAAAATCAAAACAGAACTAATCATAGGCTTTTACCTAAGGGCCCTCAGAATATATAGTCCCGAATACCTTGAGGACAAACAATCCCTCTGTTCACTCCAGTACCCACGACATTTCATATACTGAGCAAGGAATAAAGCATACAAGATCCACAAAACAAACAACAAACAAGACACAAAAAAACCCCACTAAACGCATCATGTTACCCACCAACACAACCACCATCAACCCCAGCTCCAACCTGAGCAAGATGGAAATACATATTGCCACTAACATCTCAACAACCATGAAAGATTTGATGAATAAATCATCACACAAACCCCCCATCACTTAAAACCGGCGTCCACGCAATTCTGTGCAAGGACCGCGACAAATTCTAAACCGGAGAGACATCGAGACCTCTCAAGAAAAGAATGTATGAGCATAAGAGAGACTGGACGAAAGTACAAATGTCCTGGTTGAACACAGGAACATACACAACAACAACTTCAACTTTCACCAAGCCCATCTCATCAAAATAATTCACGACTTCTCGACACTCAGATGCGTCGAAGCAGCCCTTATACCCCAATGCAACGCAATAACACAAAGGTATGGTCATTCTCGGATTGCAAATCCTCTAAATACTTTGATTTTAAAACAGAATCACATAGATACAATATATCACAACACCAATATACAAGATATTGGCTAACAACTGACAGTCAATTAGAAAAACAGTACAAGCATCCGTACACCATCCCTTGAAGAAAAGTAAAAGAAGTCTCAACCACCATCAACCAAGAAGATCAAATAAAAAACAGCACTCCTACTTCCAGCCTGCCCCACATAAACCAACGCTTATCAATTAAATGCTATACACCACCTCTCCGTTCTATAATAAAAATAACAAAACCCACTTTCCCAGAGAAATGGCCATTCTAGCCCTTCATTGCCGTTCTGATCAAAGACAAGCCAAACACCCTCGGAGACATAAAACATACACCCCCTGATCCCATTTCTCACAGACCCATCTCGATTCAAACCAAAAGTTACCCTCATGTATACAAATACCAACACCCCTCTCCTGCTCCGACTAAACAACTAAACAATGCAGAAATATCTTCATTCTCTTCTTCAGCATCGAATATGTGAACAAAAAAAAATTCCCTTGGAACCACTGAGAATATGTTTTCTCTGAAAAAAAAATAGCTGGCCCCGTCGAAATGCATCGGAACACGCCCACAGAATTAAAAAAAATGGGATGTAACACCTACCCGCTGAGTTTTTCTCTTTACCCTACAATTGTTATTTCCATTTCTCTCTTTATATATATATATGTATATATTATTGTGTCATCCACAGACAGCTGTTTCGTTGTGTAACAACTCTTCATCGTGGCTATAGACTATCCATTATCCTATCAAATACCCCGAGGCAGGATTGAAACCTTCGAAATTGAAACCCTGAGACCGGTATCCTACCTCTGCGCTAGGAAACTGGACGGTCAGTAAGGCTGAATTTAAGCGATATATCTATTTAGTTTCCACATCCACCAGAGTATGCATATATATATATATATATATATATATATATATATATATATATATATATATATATATATATATATATATATATATATATATATATATATATATATATATATATATATATATATATATATATATATATATATATATATATATATATATATATATATATAAAAACTATAGAAACTACAAAACAACAGACAGGATATGCAAGACTCGAGCAATCGGTTCATCACTAGGAAACTAGCTATTCTATTCAACCCATGCCTAAAACAAAATAAAGTCCCGGGAGATTTGAAAACTGCAATCATAATGCAGGAAACCTGAAAGACCTCAACAACTACTGACCAATGAGTGTACTCAACTGCATCTCAAACTTTTCACAAAAATTATTACCAACCGAATTACAAAACGATAGAGCAATCTGAATTTAAAAGAAGGTTCTTGACCATGGGCAATCTCCATCCGATAAATCAGCTTAAAGAGAAAGCAAGAGATTACAAAATATCACACGCTGTAGCATTCATATACTTCAAGAAGGCCTTCGACTTGGTGGAAATTCCCATGGTCATTGATGGTAACACTCTAGAAGAGTCAGAGTACTACAACACACACACACATATATATATATATATATATATATATATATATATATATATATAGTCACAGTAGCTCCTTTATTTGGCTACATGGAGACTCGGAGCCCTTTCAGCTCCAAAAAATGGTACGACAAGGATAAGCTCAACCAAAGCTCAACCAAATGATTTTCCGAAACCTAGACTGGAAGAAGAAAGAAATCAGAATAGACGGCAATTATCTGAGCAATTTCATTACATTATATGGAATGGAAACAATTTCTGATTAAGAACTTCTCGATTGAAAACAGAAATGACTGACTTACTCAAAACAAATGTATGTCTGGTTCTCGATGTAAATTTAATACTCTCGCACGCTCGAGATTTTAAAACAACATTCAAGGATGATGCTCTACTCTGCTGATACAGTTGCATCAAATACTAAACCCTGTCTGTCTGTATTCGATGCTGGCATAAATATGCTTATGTGGAAATTAGCCGTACATATCACTTCACATGATGGGCTAACACTGTTTGGCCGTGGATATTTGGCTAAGAGATGTTTATATCTGGTCATATCTGTTGCTCTCCTGACGGTCACATTGAAAAATGAACTCCATTTGTCTATATTTAACATTAACTGATAGATATCCATGTAAATATACGATACCTGGCAATACTTGTTACATATAATGACGGGGTACCGTCGACACTCGACTGACCAAAATATGTTTATACCTGATCATGCCTGTCGTTTGCCTAACGGGCTAAAAGGGCTGATGCTTGCCTCTGCTGACACGCTCACATTAAGAAATGAACTCTTTATGTCTACATTCGACTCCAACAAATATATATCCGTGTAAATGAACGATATCTGAACGTACTTGTTCGATTGCCTGATGAGCTTGCACTATGGACACTTGGCCGGACAGCCAAAACCTCATACCTGACCGTGCCTGTCACTTGCCTTGCGAGAGAAAAATTCTGTTATTTTGTCTGACGGGCTAAAATGGTTGTTGCTCGCCTCTGCAGCCACGCTCACATTAAGAAATGAACCCTATCAGTTTACATTTAACTCAAACAGATAGATATCCATGTAAATAGACAATACCTGACTGTACTCGCGACACGCCTCTGCTGACACGCTCAAGTTGGAGAACTAACTTTATCCGTCGATATTCAACTCCGACCGATAAATATCCATGTAAATAAACGATACTTGACCGTATCTGTTCCATCGCCTGACGGGCTAACACTGCCGACACATGACCGATCGACCCAAACATTCTTTTACCTGACCATGCTTGTCGTTTGTCTGACGGCCTAAAAGTACTCTTCTAGTTTGCTTGACAGGCTAAATCAGTCGTTGCTCGCCTCAGATGACCTGCTTACGGTGAAAAAAAAAACTATCCGTTTATATTCGATACTAACCAATAGATGTCCATGTAAATAAACGATACCATACTTGTTGCATAGAATGACATTCTTGGACAACTGGCACTCGGCAACAGGCAGAAAACCCCTTTATACTTGATGATACTAGTCGTTTTTCTGACGGGCTGAAACTGTTTTACTTAATTGTCTGACGGGCTCAATTGGTTTTTGCTCACCTTTGCAGTCATGCTCAAGTGAAAAATAAACTCTCTCCGGCTACATTCGACATTAACCGATATATATCCATGTAAATAAACGATACCTGAACTTAGGCGCTGCATTGCATGACGGGCTAACACCACTGACACTTGGGCAGCCGGCCACTACATGTTTATACCTGACCTTGCCTACCGTTTGCCTGACGGAATAAAATTGAAGTGCTAATCTGCTTGATGGGCTGAAAGGGTTGTTGCTAACACGTTCACGTGGGAAAATGTACTCTATCCGTCTATATTCGACTATAACTGGTACACATCCATGAAATAAATGATACCTGACCATAAAAGTTGAATTGCTGGACGGTGTTGTTCATACCTATTTACGCCTGTTGCTCGCCTGTCAGGTAAAATTGCAGTTTTACTTTGCCTGACGGGCTAAAATGACTGTTGCTGCCTCTGCTGACACGGTCAAGTTGAACAATGATCTTTATCCATCTATTATCGATTGTAACCGATATATATCCATGTAAATAAACGATACTTGACCGGACAAGTAAGATGGCCAAACACTGCCGATATTTGACCGGTTCACCAGGACATGTTAAAAACTGTCCATGCCTCTCATTTGTTCAACGGGCCTGTGCTACTTTGCCTGACAGTCTGAAAGGGTTTTTGCTCCCCTTTGCCTACTCACCCACGTGAAAAGTCAACTTCATTCTCACATTTTCATTCTAACAGATATCTATATATACAAAGTCTTAGCTTTAAAGGCATAAAACGGTGGCCTGTACTTATAACAGCAGAAACTTAACCACGGGCCATTGCACCACGTCGTTACAGAGGTCAAAATGAACAAGTGAGAGTCCACTTTACTCCTGTCCCAAGGTCACCGATTTGACGGCCAGCTTCATGCTTGGTGGCGTCGCCCCCGATCGACCCCTCTTTCGGTTTCCAAGGTTCATATCGCCAGGGTTGACCGATAACAAAAAAGTTTCAAGTCTACAACGACAAACTGTAATGATCTCTCCGTATATTCATTTACAGAAAACTTTTTGCGACTTTTACTTTCTTTTAGGGTCATTCTATCGCACGTTCCTCAAAGAAGTGCATGAAAATCCCACCTGAATAACGATCAAAACTGATAATTCATAATAACTCCCACCGCTTACCCATTGCGATCGACGGATAGTTCACTGACTGCGGCTAGTGCTTGTGTCGGGTCCGGGTGAAGTCTGGGAATTTGGTTGACTGAAAAGAGTTTTCATCCGCTCAGAAAGTTCGACCATCTGCTGTTTCCTTCTTGTTTCTGCTTTTTCAATGATTTTTTTATCCTTACCTGCCAACGAGATTCCCAGTCGAGAGCTTAGACAATATAACCTATGAGCCTGAGGCCGGGGACCTCTACTGAGCTTTGACTCCGAGCTCAGCAGCGACACATTCGATTCATGCTCAGCTATGTTGCTGGTAATTTCTGAAGGAGCCGTCTCCACCGCTAAACTGGCAAGAGCCATTAATCGGGTCGTCAGTGAGGGTTTTGACTGGAATCTGGTGACCACCGCTCTTAGGAGGTGACTTTCATCATCATCATCATCATCGCAGACCCAATACTTCTTGAATTCTTTAGTTTATCATGTCGTCTTATATTTTGTCAACCACAATTTCGCAGATGGTATCTGAGGATCCAGATCGTGATTCATGTCCATTGGTTGTCTACCATTCTTGCAACATGGCCAGCCCATTACCATTTGAGTTTTCTAATGGATTCTATGATATCCCCGACTCCTGTTTTTCTCTAGTATACTGCGTTGTTTTTTTATCTCCCCATGTGATGTTGAATATGATTCTCTCATGTGCACGTGGCATGGTTTCTCTGTTTGAGTGTCAATCTTTTGGTTAGGTTCTATGTTTCAGCCTCATGGGTGACTATCGGAAGGATGCACTGGTTGTAGACCCTTCTTTTTAAACACAATGGGATATTTTTGGTCTGAAAGGTTGAGCTTGCCATTCTAGAGGGATTCTCTGCTTGACTTCCAATTCTTCATGGAGATTCGTTGTCATTGGTAAATGTAGTGGTCTACCTTTTTCAAGTATGCGTTTTCGATTTGAATTTTTGTGTTTTTCCCCCAACATGTTTGTTGTACATGCCATTTGTTTTACTGACGTTCATGTATAGTCCAAGTTTCTTGTAATCATTCCAGTTTGGGTTTTGGAAAATCATACCAGAGGCAAGCTGTGAAGAGTTTGGTTGATATGGTATCTCCTTGTCTTGCCTCCTTTTCGTGCTGAAAGTGCCTAGTCTTTATTTAACAATAATGAATGAACTGCTGCGTTGGTATATATATTGCAAGACTCTGACATATATAGGGTATACACCTTGCATGATAGCATCGATGAACTTGGAGGTTTTCACTGAGTCGAAAGCCTTCTTGAAGTCGACAAATGCTACAGCAAGTCTCATTTTGTATCCTGTTGCATTCTCTTCTAGTTGATATACTGAGTGGATATTGTCAATGGTTGGGTAGCTTTTTCAGAACCTCAGCCTGTTCTCGTGGTCGGTTTTCATCTTGCTTTCTGGTGATTCGGTTAATGATCATTTTGGTAAAAAGTTTATAGATGAGGTTGAGTAGGCTTATTGGCCCCTAGTTGTTTACATCTTCTGGGTTCCTTTCCCTTTGAAATATCATTATGACTTCAGTGTTTTGGCACAAGTTGATTAGCAAGATGGCTGATTTCCTGGTGATGACTTTACCAGCTTTTGAGTCGATCGATAGTGATAACCTTTCTAAGTTTGAGTTGGTCGATGTTGATGATATCTGGTCTAGGGGCAGTTCTCCTTCGTCTGTTTGATGGCTTGTTTCATCTCCCACGGAGTAACTTTTGGGAATTCTTCAAACTGGTTATTCGTATCTTGTATATCCAGATTGTTGTCTTGTGTCCCTTTGTTTAAGGGAATAGATTTTTTTAAGAATCCGTGAGTGCGTTCGATAGTTCAGTTTCTATTAGTTGACAGATCTCCATTTCCTTCGAACTTATTTGCATTTCCTTGTACTGAAAGCCTTTACCTTTTTCAAAAATTCTTTCCATGACTGCTGTTTTATCTTCTCGTTTCTTTCGAATGTTTTCGTTTAACATAGTTGCTTCAATCTTTTCTGTTTTTCCTGTCGGTGGCTTGAGGTTTCTGTGCTTTCCATGAGGTTTTTTTCCTGAGATTTCTCTTTGGCTTGGACATATTGGCTTCTATCAGAGAGGTCGTTATTTTGTTGTTGAGCTCGTTAATGTTCTCTGATACGTTGAAAAGTTCATACCTATTTTTCAGTTGTAGCCTGAAGGCTTTTTTGTACGGTAAGTGGTTGCAGTTTTGTGCGAAACATTTTCCAGCGCTCTTTCGTGGTATTAATTTCAATTTTACATTTTATCATTTAGTGGTCACCTCCTACTTTGACTTGATCCAGAACCTGAATGTCTCATTCTGAGTTGCTTTTGTCTGCTAAGATGTAGTGAATTTCGTTTCGTGTTGGAGGTTCCTACAAATGCATTTTCTATTGGACTTCTTCTTGAAGAAGGTGTTCATAATTTTGAAACCGTTTGCTCTTGTAAAATTGACGTGATCGTTACCTCTTCCATTTCGTGCTTTGTATCCGAACTTGACGATGCAGCTTTTTTGTCCTTGTTCTACTTGGGAGTTGGCGTCTCCCATAATGATGTTAAAGTATGTTTTGATATCTTGGAGTATGGAGTTCAAGTCATCGTAAAAGTTGTCTATTTATTTCTTTGTTGACTGTGAACTTAGACGTAGATTTAGATTATGTTCAGTACCTCTTTGAGAGTACCTTTGCAGTAACATTGTCTTTGAGGTGTTTATGGATAAGAAAGCCAACTAGTTTTCCTTTTACTTTTCTTTAGCTTTGGATTCTGTTTCTGTTTGGATAGTCGCATCTGGAGCAAATCATCCCCACCCGAAGCAAGTGATGCGGCTGGGCCTTGTGAAACTGTGAACCGATCACGAACGGCTGTTTTCTTTGTGTGTTTGGGTAGTCGCACTTGGAGTACATCACTCCCAGTCAAAGAAATTGAGGTGGCTGGGCCTTTTAGAACCGATGACTGATGATATTTTTGATCAAGTAAACCATTAGGAGTTTTAGGCCATGCCCTGTCTCGTAAGCCAATGAAAATATCGAAAGAGTAATACGTTAGTAAGATATATCTCAGAGACCAGTGGTGATTTTTTCGGGGCTGAATAAATGATATAGACTAGCCTTCTCGCTGGAAATCTTTCACACTCGGAGGTAACTTTCAGAGACCCAAGTTGGTAAAGTGGCAGAGTTCAGACATGCTAGAGATCCCAAACCTGAGGTGATGAAATTCACGCTCGGTCTTCCCGCGGTTGGCCAGGCTTAGTGGAAGATGGAAGATGGAACGTGTCCTTGCGGGGTTTCCCAGTGGCAGAAAATATGTAACACACAGAAGCCTCGAATTCCTTGGAACTGCACTACTCCTTTTCTACCCAGGCCTCACCAAAATTATTTGTTGTAATGAACGTAACATCCAGCACGGTCATGCAGCCATCCTTAATGGCGTTGAGATCAGGCTTGAGATAGCTGATAGTATTTAATTTCTGACTTTAGAGCCAATGCACAAGCCGATCCGCCATCCGATTGTGGTGGGCGCCACTTGATATCTCTGCAGAAATTACTGAAGAGTTTCCACGCTGCCACATCCATCCCCGCTTTTAATCTTAAGGTTGGGTTGTTCCGAAATTTTATCCCCAGAGCTGTATACTCCAAATGTATTTAATGAATAGACTCGCAGAGCCAGCGTTTGAAGGTGGTGAACTTGCTAGTCGAATGAAGACCGGACCTGTCACCGTGGATAGAATACCGTTTCTCTCACTCCCTATGCAGGAGGATGGCCACACCCTTCCGAAACGTATACCGAATTATTTGATAGTCATTGATCCTGAGAGGCCTCCCGTACCTCCAGTTCAGCTTCGTCAAGGGCGACTGTTTTTAGCTCACAGTTAGTTCGGGAGATGACCGAGCAACACTAACATGCATCGATCCTCAGAGCGGATATCGCCTCAAGCATGACTCTCATAAACTCATCAATCATCGGCATAGGCAAGCAAACTGACCACATATCCATGGTTTTGTCTCGCTGTGGATAGTAGATCGCCCTTCAAATTCCTATTTGCGAGCATATTTTCACCTGCATTCTAATGACTATTTTCAAATACTTCCATTTACTAAAAAAAGCTCCGTGGATGTTCTACCAACGCTGGGGCTGCTGTGAAGCTCGAGGACTATCTCGAAAAGATCACCAGGAGAAGGCACCACCTTAGGGTCAGTGGCCACGATCGCAGCCATTGTCGAGGGTACTGAATGGATCGGGGTCACTCTCATGAGCGCAGCCAAGTTCCCACCCCAGGACCGACCTAACGCAACATTCAAGAGCGTCCTCCGTGCGATCAGAGAAGCTTCTAGATAGAGCTTTGCAGAACATCTGTTTTGAGATGTTGGGATAGATCTGACGCAATTTCTTAGCTGGGCGATAGTTATTTCTTCGGGTCAATCGCTTCTTCTTCTTCTTCGAACCCCGATCTCTGGCCTTTATGAGGTGCGACTTTTGGCAGTTGCTCTCCTCCTGGTGGGGACATCTGAAATGTTGGTCCAAACCACTCATTCTTCGATCGAACAATCCAGGGGACGCGCGGTGTGCATCACGGCAACTTTACCGTGGTTTTCATCCGAGGCAGATGCCCCACATGTTTTTGACGTTGATAAATTTGTGAAAGATTTCGTTACTGCATAAATCTAACCAGACAAGGTGGGGATCAACTCCCTTAAAAAAAAACAGCCATACCCTTGGCCGCCTGAGGAAGACTTGCATCTCGTTCCAGAGGCAACGGCACAGAAATGTTGCCAAATCTCTGCCACTCTGAGACGACACAGCCGATAGTCTGACAATGCATACATGAGCACTGCTAGAGGGGAGCAGGTAATAGGAAGCTGGGGTCGATCGATTGAGACAATGTTACAAGCTGCTAACTCAGTGACTTTCAGATCATTACAGTGTGTCGTTGTTGACATAAAACATTTTGTTGTCGGTCGACCCCGGCGATATGAACCTCAAAAACCGAAAAGGGGATTGACGGAGAACGACAACGCCAAGTATGGAGCTAGCTGTCAACTCGGGGACCTTGGGACAGGAGTAGGGGAGGCTTTCACTTGTTTATTATGTCCGCTGTGACGACAGTGCACGATGACCTACGGTTGAGCCATTACTGTAATTAGTACAAGCTGTCGTTGTTTGCCTCTACTGCTAAACGGAGGAAATGAAACCAGTCAAGATTCCCTTAGTAACGGCTAGTGAATGCCAAATTCCATCGTGTGGCGCGCGCAGGTTGAAGGCAGCCATTCATTTCGTTTTCCATAGTCCAGAGTTCCCCTCAATCAGGGCCTATAGTTTACAAGTAACGTGACGGGAAGAAAGAGTTCAAGAGAACGTGAAACCGCCCTGGAGTAAACAGGTTGGACTGTTCACTGCAATCGCAGGGGTGCTCAGTTCGGTGCTGCACAAGTTAATTAAGGGGGCTTCGTCGTCGTTCTGAGGCTAGGTGGACGTTGATCCTTCCGAGGATGTTTTTTTTGCATTGTCAGACGGATTGACTACTTCGTCGTGGTCTCTCTTTGTAACGTGCACGTGTCAGCAGAGCAGAACAACAGCCGTTTCTGCAAAAGAGACATAATCGTTTTAATTGATCAGACAAAGCAACGGCCGGGGTCAGCCGTGTTAGCCAGTCAGGTAATGGGACAAGTACGGTTGAGTATCGTTTTCCAGATGTCCAATCCCCTACGGGAACAGAATTTGGAGATATCACACATGCGAACATGCAAGTAGGCTACAAACCAAAATGTTCCTGTTAGTCCTCGCAAATATTGTCGCAAGGACATAAGAACTTTGATCCTTAGATCCATTTGGATTTCAAATAGCAGCCCCAGGCCTCAATGGGTGAAACTTCAATCAGCCAAGGAACAATATCGTTGTACGTTTGATCTAAAATAAAGTCGATTTGTCAACGAGGGTTTATAGGCTGAGAGGAGCAACAAACCTTTCAGCCTGTCAGGCAAAGAAGAAGAGAATTTTTAGCCCCTCGGGCAAACGACAGGCATGGACAGGTTTTGGCATGTTCTGGTGAACGGGCCAAATATAAGTGGTGTTAGACCATCTAATATGTACGGTCAAATATCATTTATTTACATAGATATCTATTGGTTGGGGTCAATTGTAAATTGATTAGGTTCATTGTTTAACTTGACCGTGTCAGCAGAGACAGCAGCGACCATTTTAGACCGTCAGGCTAAAAAAACTGCAATTTTTGCCCGTTAGGCAAACGATAGGTATGAACATGTTTTAGTCATCCTGCAAAGTATTGACAGTGTTAGCCCGTCTGGAAATTTAATCTATATGGTCAGGTATCATTTATTTACATGGATATCTACCGATTATAATCGGAATAAGACGGATAGAGTACATTTTTCGAAGTGAGTGTGTCAGCAGAGGCGAGCAATAACTGTTTTAGTCCGTCAAGCAAACAATGGGAATGATCAGGTATAAGTATGTTTTGGCCTGCCACTCAGGTGTCAGCAGTTGGCCTGTCAGTCAATGTAACAAGTACGGTTAGGTATCATTTATTTACATCGAAATCTATAAGTTAGTGTCGAGTATGAAAGGATTGAGTCAATTTTTCAGTATGAGTGCGTCGGCAGAGGCGAGCAACGACCCTTTCAGCACATCAGGTAGATTAACACTTCAATTTTATCCCGCCAAGCAAACGACAGGCATGATCAGGTATAAACATGTTGTGGCCGACTGGCTGGCCAAGCATCGGCAGTATTAGCCTGTCATGCGAAACGACGAGTACAGTCAGGTATCATTTGTTTACACGGATATATATGGGTTGATGTCGAATAAGGTTAATTTTTCCACTTGAGCATGTCAGCAGAGGTGATCAACAGGCAAAATAGTAAAGCAGTCAGTCAAACAACAGTGATGATCAGGTATAAAGGCTTTTGGCCTGCCGACCGAGCGCCATTCAATGCCACAATTATGGTCAGGTATCGTTTATTTACGTGGGCATCAGCCGGTTAGAGTCGAATATAGACGGATAGAGTTAGTTTTTTTCAATGCATCCGTGTCAGCTGAAGTGAGCGACTACCAATTCAGCCTGTCAAGCAAATTGGAAGAGCAATTTTAGCCCGTCAGATAAACGATAGACATAGTCAGCTATAAAAATGTTTTGGTCGACCAGCCAAGTGTCGACAGTGTTGGCTCGTCAGGCAATCCAACAGATATAGACGAGTATCGTTTATTTACAAGGATATCTATCGATTGAGGTCGAACATCGACGGATTTTTTACTTGAGCGTGTCATTAGGGTCGAGCAACAAATGTTTTAACCTATCAAGCAAAATAACACAGGATTTTTAGCTCGTCAGTTAAACGATAGGCACGGTCAGGTATAAGAATGTTTTGGCTGGCTGGCCAAATGACAGCCGTGTAAGTCCGTCAGGCAGATTAATGAGTACAGTCAGGTATCGTTTATTCAAATGGCTATCTATCTGTTAGAGTCGAACGTAGACTGACAGAGTTCATTCGCCGATGTGAGCGGTAACGGAAACATATATTACCATCCAACAATACAAAAACATTATGTCAGGCACAATCAGGTAAGGTCAGGTGGGTCCCTAATAAGAAAATACTGTTCACGTGTGAGCAGAAGCAAGTAACTGCCATTTCACCCCGTTATGAAAAACACAGGATTTTTTAGCCTGTTAGGCAAATGACAGGCACGGTGAGGGATAAGATTTTTTGACTGGCCGGCCAAATATCGGCCGAATAATTCCGCTAGACAAACTAACAAGTACGGTCAGGTATCGTTTATTCACATGGATATGTATCTGTTAGAATCAAACATAGACTGACAGAGTTCATTTCTTTATGAAAGCAGTAAAGGAAGCAGATATTACCGTTCAGCAAAACAAAAACATTGTCAAGCAAAATCAGGTTCGGTCAGGCAGGATTCCAGTTCCCTCTAAAAGTACTGCCCACGTGTCAGCAGAGGCCAGTCATAGCCGTTTTCCTCCATCAGGCAAAGTAATATAGGATTTTTTAGCCCGTCAGGCAAGCGACTGGCACGGTCAGGTATAAGAATATTTTGGCTGTCCAGCAAGGTTTTGGCCATGTTAGTCTGTCAGACAAACTAACGAGTAAGGTCAAGCATCAAGCATCATATATATATATATGTTGGAGTCGAATGTAAACGGAGAGAGTTCATTTCTCAGTGTCAGCAGAGGCCAGTAACAACCGTTTTCTTCTGTCAGGCAAAGTAACACAGGATTTTCAGCCTGTCAGGTAAACAATAGGCACAGTCAGTGATAACGATGTTTTGGCTGGCCGATTATGTTTCGGCCGTGTAAGTCCGTCAGTACGGTCAGGTATCTATCCGTTTGAGTCGAATGTAGACGGAAAGAGTTCATTTCTCAATGTGAGCATGTCAGTAGAGGTGCAACAACTCTTTTAGCCCATCAGGCAAACGACAGACATGATCAGGTATAAGCATATTTTGGTGTTACCTCGTCATTCAATGTAACAAGTACAGTCAGGTATCATATTTACATAGATATATATGGGTTAATTTTGAATAGAGACAAATGGTATCAGCTGAGGCGAGCAACAATCATTTTAGCTCGTTATACAAAGCGATGTTAGCCTGTTTGGCAAACAACAGGCATGATCAGGTATAAAAATGTTTCGGTATTATCCCGTCATTCAATGTAAGAAGTACGGCCAGGTATCTTTTACTTACATCGATATTTATCGGTTAGAGTCGATTGTACACAAAAATATTTTATTTTCAACGTGAGCGTGTCACCAGCAACGGCCATCTTAGCCCGTCAGGAAAGCAACAGTTATGACCAGGTATAAACATCTCTTTGTCGACTGTATAGGACCGAACAGTGTTAGCCTATCATGTGAAAGAATTTGACGCAACCGTATTAGCATAGTAGAGCATCATCCTTGAATGTTGTTTTAAAACCTCGAGTGCATGAAGGTGTTGAATTTACATCGGGGACCAGACCTACATTCGTTTTGAGGAAGTCAGTCATTTCTGTTTTCAATCGAGAAGTTCTTAATCAGAAAATTGTTTCCATTCCATCTAATGTAACGATTCTATTTTTTCAATTTATTTGCGTGTCCTGAGAGCGGGGTGTTAATCTTTCACTGGGGAATTACATTTGCTCTAAAACTATGCGGGGCTGAGTGAGGATTTGAATGTTCTAATCAGGGACCACATCATCCGTCAGCAAGTTTTGTCTGTTAATATTTGTGAAGCAGGAGTATTAGTAGTAGTTTTGCGACTGCAACTACGGCATTTTTCCTTCAGCTCAGAACGTTCATGGCAACCACCGTTTATAATTGTTTACATCTGAAAACTAGCAGTATTAATAACATCGTTTAGAGAGCAAGGAAAGCTGATGTTAACGTTTAGCAAAACAAAAACATTCCGTCAGGCAAAATAAGGTACAGTCAGGTAGGGTCCCAAAATAAAAAGTACTGCCACCTTAAAGATGAGGGAAAATATTGCTGTGTTTGGTATTCCCAGCACTAAGGGTATCTCAAAATCATGGATGCATTTTCACTAGCGAAACACAAGTTTGAGACATAATTACATGATGAGTAAATATAAATATAGATAGATATACCCTGTAATCTGTGTCTAACATTATGTTGCACCCGCAACCAAATCGCTAAGTGCACTCTTGCCTACTTTCAGAACAAACGCCAGCGATCACAAAACAATACGCCCACTTCTGTTTACATCGATCCACCCGGGAACATCAGGTACGTCGCCTTGTCATCCAAAATTCAGCATGTAGATCTGTTCTGTTGTAAACAAAAAAAAAAAAAAAAAATGACGATTTAAATAGGAAGAAAAGAGATAAAAACAGTACGCAAGGAAAAAGAAAAATATTCTTTTTTACACGGGCGATTATGATACACATGGTAAATTTTAGTAATTTAAGTTTAAAAAAAAAATTTTGTAGTGATATCGTACCTTTGGTCTTGTTCCCTGTATGAATTTAATTCTTTCGTTGATTTTTTCTCGTTTGCGTATTATCTTTTTATTAATTATTATCATCATGTGTTCTGACTTTTATATATATCTTTGTGTATTAATATATCTTTGTGTATTCATATATCTTTGTGTATTAATATATCTATGTGTATTAATGTATCTATGTTTGAAATGATCTCACGTCATTACACGGTTAATATATCACTAAATTATATATCTTGGTCTACATGTTGCTTTCAATGCAGTGGTTATGTATTTAAGAAATGGACATATTTGGTCCGACAGAATGAATCATAAATTGCGTTATATCATATAGAAACTGATTTGAAATGATACCCCGTCGTTACACAGTTAATGTATCACACAATTTAGTCATTGCAAAGAGAATATATTTATAATTCATTCTGTCCGACCAAATACGTCCTTTTCTCAAATACACCACCGTTGAGTAAACCGAGAATAGATTCAGCCTTTGCATTACCGGCAAGTGTTTAGCTCAATTATAAGAGCATCGCTACTTTGCAGCGGCTACCCTCTCGGTGGCAGGTTCGATTCCTGCAACATCCGTATTTTCTTTACTTGATTATTCTATTCATAGTGTCAAAATTGAGTGATAATGTATCCTTAGATCCGGACTTCATTCATCGAAGAAACTTGAAAATTTGCACACACACACTCCTCTCAATGAGTAAAGAATGTTTCTTTTTTTTTTTTTTAAATGCCCTAAATCAAGAGAAATAAATTATTCATAGATCATCCACTTTTCCAATTTTTCTGATTGATCACCCCCAATACGGCATGCTATAAAAGTCATTGGTTGAGAGAAAATACCTGATCACAAATGTTTAATCTGTCATGCATGTAACTGTTATTGTTGTATATAAACACTTTTGTTATTTATGAACTCTGACATCTATATGTACTAGTTGCACCGATGAAGTAATTCCTTGGTTGTTGACACTTGAACTGTAACTAAACCAAAATATTACCTCATGCCTTTGTAGTTCTCTCAACCTATGTCTGTATCTTTTCATTGTCCCCCTCATACTTACCAATCTTTGTTAACACGTCATGGGCCAGCGTGGCAGGGCATGGCCCAACACTCTCCATGGTTCCCACGATGAAAATTATATCGGCCGTTCCTGCAGGGTCATCGGTCCAGAAAGGCCCAGCCACATCACTTGCAAGTATTTATCTCTCTCTCTCCCCTCTCTCTCTCTCTCTCTCTATATATATATATATATATATATATAATGAGAGATGCTATCCCTAATTTCATGGAATATATCAAGCCCATTTATTTATCACTCACATGGCCAGTTAGATGGCCCAGGAGGTATGGAACGAAGTATTTAGATAGGTGTCCTCTTAAGGAGGATTAATAGGATCGACACAGGAAGTGATCTCCAGCTGTTTACGACACCTCATGTCCGTAGACGAATAGACATCTAGGTTACTGGCCAGACGACGTCGCTTATCGTATTGGTAATTATACGAGAAACGTGTCCAACACGATTTGGCAAATCATTTCACAGTTACAGGGATCGCGCGTTCGTCATCCATAAAATCCTCATTCTATTTAATTACTGACATTTAATGACCCATAAAAAATTCCAAAATTCATTTTGAACCTTTATTTCTTTTGTCAGAGGACATGGAGTGGCTTCAGCGCATTAGTTTTCTTCTCTCAATGATCGGTCTAATCCGAGCCGACGTTAAAACATATTGCACAGCACTGAATCCAAAACAATCAGGTACGTATTCCGTACACGTATGCAAAGTTTGATATCCAACACTAAGCAACACAGATTTTACAAGATATTGATTGAATACTAATCACAGTTTACCCTTGCTCGATTATGATAAGTTTTATGATAAGATAAAAATAAGATATAACCAGAAAGAAAAGGTCAAACCCAAATGCTCATTTTTGTGCTATGGAGAATTTACCTTTAATCCTGATATAAAGGAAAACTTTTTTCCTCGCCAGAAAACTTCATTTAGCTCTAAACACGATGTCCTTCGTTTTAGAATATCCTTTGATTATGACAAACGGATGATTCCAACAAATCCAATCCTAAGCTATCACAGAGTTTACAAGATATTTATTGACTATTAATTTGAAATGACCTTTGACCGATCATAAGTTTTATGACAAAATAAAAATGAAATATAAGTAACGATATGATGAAAAAACGATATGAATAAAATTTAAACTCTGATATAAAAAAAAATCCTGATACAGATATCTATGGACCACATATCATGGTACCTCTCATGTCTCTACCTCTCTTTATTCCTGACATGGATCCTCTGTGCTATCCAACATTGTAGCATTCTCAGTGGTACTTCTTGTGAAGACATGTTCAGTCATTCAGACAAATGATATCAGCGTTATCTCAAGATACTCAGGAAAGATTTCATTGATATTGATATAAACCACATAAATCAGATTTAGTCTTGTGGTTAAATGACATTTTTTGTTTGTCGAGCCAGAAAAGAAAGATACATGCTTGAATTCTGACATGTTCTTTTCCACGCAGAACCAATTTTCCTGGCTTCTGAATTTTCCCTTTGACTGGTTAACAATGTAACATTGTTGATCGATTGCACATGAAATGAAGATCTAAATAACTTCAAGGTCACTTCTAAGATTTCCTTAATGCAATGCAAAAGATGATGCGGGGAACTTTTGTATCAACTAAATAATTCAGATTTCAGCAGAGACAACACAGATATTAAGCGCTATTGTGTGATAGAATACACATTCATATTATGGATCCCTGTAGTTATTTATCACCGCTAGCCATAACTGACCGAATTAATCACTGGTGCTAGGGTTAGCTTATCTATGTGTTCTGACATTTCAGTTCTCCGCGAAATCCTCAAAATTAGAAGAAATCAAGCAAAGAATCACGTTACAATGATTAGTCTTTGGCAGAGCAGGCGTAGCCTTCAAGAAAAGGAAAATCCCATTAGTCCTAAAAAGAAGGGTATACAACCGATACATTCTCCCGATAGTCACCTATCGAGCTGAAATATGGAACCTAACCAAAAGACTGACCCTCAAATTGAGCACCATGCAATTTGCACATGAAAGAATCATGCTGAAACTTACATGGAGAGATCACAAGACAGCACAATATATTAGCGAAAACACAAGTCATCATAGAACCCATTACATATCCCAAATGGTAATGGGCCGGTCATGTTGCAGGAATACAAACAACTACTGGACAACACGACTCATAACGTGGATCCCCAAAGAGCACATGCAAAATCGAGGCCGGCAGAATATAAGAGGATGTGACAAACTAAGTAAGTTGAAAAAAAAAAAAAAATGATCGACTCCCAAACGTCCGTGATAGAAAGGTCTGGCAAATCCTGGGAAAGGTTTATGCCCAACAACGGACGATAATATTCTATCTATCAGGACTTTACCCTACCTTGGCCGTTCATAGTAGAAACGTGAAATCTTGCGTTTACACTCCCATCAAAAAGGGAAATACTTTCTTTAACCCCCCCACTCAAAGGTTCTTAGTGGGTTGATCAATATTCAATAGTTTAAGCTAAATTGCTCACTTGTTTCCTTTGAAAGCTTGGATCAATTTTTGTAATCACAGCCAAGCAAAAGGCGAGAGAAGTGATCACCCCCAACAAAACATACATTGGTGGTTATTGATAATTACCTTTGGAATGCTAGTCTATTTTGTTTGGTTATAATGTTGATATTATTGTATTTTATCCCCCATACAAAAACTGAGAAATAAAGAATTTTAACCTCTTGTAGGTATTGTCCGGCCGACCATACCGTCCCAATTTAGTGTCCATGCGGAAATGATCGATGTGGTGACGAGCTCGGTAACGGAAATCACGGAATATCATGATGGCCCAGGAAGACGTGCAGCAGTTTTCATTTCGGAGAATGCAGGGAAAAGCAAACAATACTACAGGTACGACCAGCAGCTCTTTCTGGAGATATACGAAGATATAGGTAAGTGAAACTGTCCATCAATCATATGATCAATTTTTTGATGAATCTCCTAGACAAATCACTCAGAATTAAATTACTTTGGAAAATGTTATTGTTTCTAATTTGTCATATTTCCATTGAACATTCAGTTTTGTTATGCTGATTACATCGTACGTTATATTACAATCAAAAACACATCTTTCATGTGACAACCTATTATTAGACTAGCTGTTTCAGGGTTAAACCCCACTTTGACTCCATTGGTGCAGCCTGTACACGTGTCAATACAGAGATAGGAGAATACAACTATTCCAGCCATCAGTCTCTACTTTGGACGGCTTGTACTGAGAAAAACAGAAGAAAGATAAAAAATGAATCATAGTTAAGACGAAAAGAAAGAATGAATCCTAATGTGAAAAATCTGGTTAGCGACATCAGATAATCAAATCTAGTGTCCACAGCTTTCTGCTTTCTCCTTCTTCATTCCTTCCTTTCTCTTTCTCTCTTTTCCTCTTTTCTCCCTTTCTCGCTTCCTTTCTTTAATTTTTTTCGTTCCCTTTTCCCCTTTTCCTTCTCTGTTTCATTGAATTAAAGCAAATATAAATATGAAAATGAAATGAACTCTATCAATAGTAAGAGTTTGACGATAATCTTGAATGTCAGGTGAACCAACCCATTACACCAATTCCCAAAGAACATAAGCCCAGCGGATAACTACATTAGTACCAAAACCAGAATATATTTCAACAGTGTTTTTGATTTCAACGCAGTGTTGATTTCATTGCTTGGGGTTGTACTCTTCGACTAACCACGTACCGTGGTACCTCTCACGTCTCTATCTCACAACATGACATGGGCTATCAGCTCTGTCACTCAATGCTATCGAACATATTAATATTCTCAGTAGTATGTCTTGTGTAGACAAATGGATCTGCACTAACTAGAGAATCATTCTCTAGGATTTTGACACCCATACCAACCACCCCATCTAACTAAGAAGACCGGATCAAGTAATTGTGAACAAGGAAAATAGGAGAAGAAGGATCGCGGAAATAGCTGTTCCAGCCGACAACATAGTTGATAAGAGGGAGAGTGAGAGATTGGAAAAGCACTAGGAGTTGAGAATAATGCGCAATATATAGGTTATGCGCTTGGAAACACACCAAAAAACATTAGAATGGAAAAAATGATGAGAGGAAGGGTTGATTCTGTACAGACTACGGCGTAAGAAAGGTGCTGAAGGTTTGAGGAGACTTGCTGTCAATCAGTCTTCGGCGATGACATCCGATGTGAACAACTAAATGCTTAAGATAATAGTAATATACTCAGTGTGGACAGCAAAACCCCACAGTAATCACAGCATGGTCCCTTGCCAAGTGTGGTAGAACCTCAGTTTAGAATAAGCATCTCAAGCATATTTGATTTTTGTTACTGTCTAAACTAATTGTTGAATGGATTCATTTTGTCCACAATATTTATCTACTTTCAACAGGCTTAATATACATCTGCGTAGACTAGTGTCTTGACGTTACAAATATATGTAATTAGTTTTAGTACGAAAAATGAAACCACTTACTGGAGAAAATCAACCCCAGTGGCAGGGGAATGTCTCCTCCCTCTGCCCACTTCGTATAATAGATCGCTTGCCTCGGAATCATCAGACTCTTGAGTAATTTCTTTTATTTGCAACCCCCTCCCACAGATGGAGAAATTAGGGAGAGAGATCAACAGACCTGTGGATACACTCGCAGAAAGTAAATTCGAGGAAAACTGACATATCCTAGCCTCATTGCCTGGGCGAACTATCTTCCGAAATATGACTGCAAGTGAAGAAAACCAAGCCTAGTAATTACCAGAACTTTTCCGTGCTTTTCGAACTGCTAAACCCAATTTGTACAAATAGGTTACTTATGGCTCTATTCTGAAATCCTTATGCACCCCCCTCTCTCTCTCAGTAAATATGTGTGGATATGTGTATATGCAATTATGTGTATGTGTGTGTGTGTGTGTTTGTGTGTGTGCATATATTTATATTTATGTATATATGGCTTAGTAATTTAGCTCTATGGGTAATGAGGAAGGTACGCTACCCCTGGAAAACTTACCAACGCAGTGCACACTCATACCTTCTCTCACTAATAGAGAATACTATCAGTGCTAAGGGCCCTGCAGTTACTGACCGAAACCAGTCCTAAATTACCCACCATGGTATCTTTCTGTAAACCCAGGGCTGATAGGTCTCATGTACCTTGTTTGATAACTTACCTAGTGATTGTGTCACAATAAAAACAAATCTTGGCTGTAAGGATAAAATGCAACCTTTTCCAACGAGAACAAAAGAACAAAAAACATGGGGTCGAAAAGTCATCTATTAGAACAAACTCCCCTCCAAGTCTCAGATAGGTCCCTTGAACTGGACGGATTTCGACCCTGACCTATCAGATTCACCAACCAGCAAGTGTCAATGAAATACGGGCAAAATGGCCAGCCGAGGAGAATAGAATAGTTTTGACTGCATTCTACAAGGCATTGAATAACCCAACCGAGAACTCCACAGCCAAGAGATATTTTATATGGAGTAAATGAGTGGGCAAAAATACAAGCACTTACTTTGATGCAAATGAACTAACAAACGTCTGCGGAGACGTTGTAAGAAATCAATGACTAACAACAGCGGAAATCGATGAAACAAAGAACACCACTAACAACATCGTAGAGGCAGAAGTAAACTAGCCGGAACATATTAATGAAATCATGACAGATGAATCTTCAAAAAACGTTTGGAACAACCGTAAAACGTTCAACGCAAATGCAAAGTGGCTTAGGAGAGAGATGAAATAACAATATTTTTCCAAAGGAACAAAAAGTCTGCAAGAGTAATTCTTATGGGTGTAAAGGCTAACTTTCAATTGATTAAATGATACTCAAGAACTGTCGAACCAGACGCCGTAATCATGTATAGTCTGGATAGATTACCAAAAACATTTGATAGTGTACCACATACATACTTAGATACGAAAAGCCTCAGAAGTATATGAAATTGCACCAACTATAAATGATTTCTTCAAACACGGCACGATTCTATGGAACATCAAACTCCTCCTCAATCACTCATAAGGAATGTATATGAACTGTGCAATCTTTCAAGTATATTCTCTTTCATACCTCCTTTTATGTTAAGCCCACAACCCTCTTCCAATGGATGTGAAACCGGTAACAAGAGAATAAACCAGCTATAATTCATGGATGATTTTAAATTATGCAAAGGATGACTCTTAGCAAAAGGGGCTGTTGCAAACTGTTAAGAGATTCAGTGATATCATGGTCCCGAATGATATTTCAGTTGGAATGAAATTAGGTCTCAATAAATGTGCAAATCAACTTTCACGCGAGGAAAACAACAACAAAATATATTCTCTTACACCTGGACACAACCGTTCAAGAACAGGAAGGTACTTATAAATTCTGCGGAATTAATGAAAGCGAACATGCATTCAGGAGAGAAAGAATAGAAAAAAAGTTCTACAGAAGGGTTCGAGCTATCCTTAAAACTGTGCACAAGTCTAAGAACCCAAGAAACGCATCCAAGCCATCAACACCTTGGCAATACCTGTAGTACGGCATAGCTTTACATCATAAACTATAACATATCTAACACACGCACAATGTATGCTAAAACAAAGAAACTCCTCCCCAAAAGTAGAATACGCCATCCCAAAACAGACGTAGATCGACTCTACCTCCCCAGAAGAGAAGGTTGTAGAGGTATGATCCAGTTAGAACTGTCATACAAAACTGCAACCATTGGCTTTCACATTTATCCGTAGGCAAATAACGCCTGGATATGACTGGCAAAAAAAAACATGGAACAGAACTAAAGCCCCGACACAAGCTGGAACAGAAGTTGCAAAAATGTAAAAAAAGCGACAATGAATATCAATGTTAAAATAACACTGGGAACATAAACTATGCATAGCCATTATCCACTTCGCACCCAAAATGCTGATATAGATAATACCAAAACCCATCAGTGACTAGGAGGTTCAGGTTTAAAAGCCAAAACAGAGTGTTTCACCCATACAGTCCAAAACCAGAGACTTCTTAGCTGGAACTACCTGGCACACGTTATTAAAAACGGTGCTAACGCCAACTGCAGGTTCTGTGATAGAGCAGCTGAGACCATCGACCACATCATCATCATGTTCTTGTCTACCCCTCAATAAATACAGACTTAGACACGATAGAGTGGGCCTGTACATCCACTGGATAGACTGTAAGTACTATGGCGTACCATGCACTGCACATTGATATGAACACCACCCAGATTCTGTAACTGAAACATAATATGTGACAATATCATGGAATTTTCCAGTACACGTGGATCGAATAATCAAAGCCACCCACCCAGACATGATAATAAAGGACAGGAAGGAAAAGGGATGCCTATTTATAGATACAGACATTCCATTAAACAAAAACATATCTGTAAAAGAGTTTGAATAATTGTGTAAGTATAAAGACCTGGAAATTGAGATCGCAAAGTCGACTTAACACTGAAACAATACCGGTTGCAAAGTATTGTCTATGTAAATATTTTGACTTCCATACAACTATGTACTGTTTTTTTTTGTAGCTTTTTGGGTTGACATATATATATATATATATATATATATATATATATATATATATATATATAACTGCCAGTGTGTACTATGTCTTATAGTACATATCTTCCTTTCTACCCTTGTGGGGTTTGTTCCTTTTGGGGTTGGTCTCACCAAACTATACTAAACCCGCCGTGGTTCTGGGTTAGTAAAAGAAGGCAACAAGACGGGATTTCGTTTATATGTTTTATACAGAATATTGATTATCAATATCTCTGGAGACGGGAAATGCCTATTCGCAGTTGCAAAGAGAGGAGGCTGATTATTATCTAAGTCAAAATGACGACTGGTCTCTCATGTCACGAACGGTAGTCTAATGAATGGTAGCAGCGGTTGACGGTTACTAGGGCGGACGGCCGACACGAGAGAGGGCTGGCAGCGAGTCTCTTCTCCAAACCCCAATTTTACTCTGCTTGCTTGTTACGAAAACCCTTCCTATTTAAGCCCTTGGTATCGACACTGTATCTCTTGTAACCGACTTCCCTTATCTCTCCCTCTCCTGCCATTTCGACCTTTCCGGAAAAACCCAAAACATTGACCCTCATTCATCTCGCGACGCAGGTCTGTTCAATATCATAAATTAGTCTCCCCCTCTCCCAAGGACTCTGCAAATAACTTTTCTTTCATAAGCTTTTACTCTCTCTCTCTCTAGACCCCAAATACTGGCCCTTATATCTGGCTTTGTTTTTGAACCCCAGGACTTGACAGATGACACTAGATTGAAAAAGTACAGATAACTCAACTTCCCATGACATGATCATCGGATCGGGAACAAAACCTTTTTCCAAAAGCATTTGTTTTTGCAACCCAGGACTTGACAGATGACACCAGATTGAAAAACTTCCTATGACATCTCGAAAAACACATTATCCCCTTTAACACAGATAACTCCTTTTGTAATAACAATAGTAATTACTGGTAATAACCATAGTAATTTTTAGTAACAGCCATAGTAATTTTCGTAATTTTCAGGACACGGGGGATTCCTGGCCCCCTAGTGTCACACCCTCTCATTGAACTACTTGACTTCCCTTTCATCCTTTCTTCTTACCCCTTCAGTAAACTAACTACCTTTCTTCCCTCTTTCTTTCTAACTAAAATAAGGAATATTTTGAATAAATAGGAATTTCTATAATTCTATTTATTATCATATTTATAATGGCGAAAAGATCAGTTATATATTCATTGAAGAATTACCCTAGTTTGCCGCAACACATTTTAACCCAGATTATATCACAAACTTGAAATTCTGCGAAGTAGGGGAGAAATGAAATCTGTTTCACAAAACGTTCCTCACGCTCCTGTCGTCAGCTTTATTCAAATTTCAACGTTACGAAATTCTCTCCTTTGTGATTAGTCAGTTTTTATCAAATGGGCGTAACAGCCGTAGATCGTGATCAGCAGAGTTATAATGTAGACACTTTGAATAGGTGTGACTCTTTGTATTTTAATTTGCTTTTGACGTTAACAGTGTTAATGATAACGGCAATGTGCCATTAAAATAGATTCGTGTTCACCGTTGCAAACTCTATTTTTCGCGCAAAATCGACCGCGAAAAAGCGTAAAAAAAACGACAAAACGCGCGAAAATACACTGTTAGCCATGTCACAGCCATTTGAATAGTAAAAAATAGCTCGCAAACAGCTAAAATTGCTAGAATTCTGAGAAATACTGGTTAAAATGGGCTACAAATAGCGCTGAATTTCTGCGCTGCCAGAGCAAGAAAAGTGGTAAATTTAGCACAAAAAGCGCCAAATTGGCAGCACTGCTTGTCAAATGAGAGAAACCAACATTCTGTTTTTTTCTTATTTAAGCGAATGTTATGATTCTTCAATTCACTGCTCTTCGTCATGGTCGTTTTTTTTACAGGCTCATGCACATCTGAGTCCATCTCTGCAGGAGATCAAATGACGGGCTTTAAGCAAAAAAATGGCACTAACAAAATCCTGTCTGTTTCTGATGCCCTACATTTCAATGCCCCTGGACAAGTAGAAAACTACATTGGACCAGCAGTCATTCGAGGGATTAACACTGACCATTGGTCTTCGTGCGTAAATATGCAAGACCCCAAAGCGAATCTGGCCATCGATTGGTATTTCTCTTGTAAGTTAACGTTCTTACTTTTACTTCCCTTAAATCCATTATCACGGTACTAATGTTTACCTGCAATCTAGCTTGTTTCAGTGTTCGAATATTTTCTCAACTGACATTTTCGGGACATGTAAAAAGTTTGTAAATTGTTTGCTTTTTTTATTACTCAAAGCAAGTGCTTACATATGAGATAATTATCTGGGCGTATTGAAAACCCGATCACCCATTATCATGCATAAGACAGAAAGTGGCATAGGAATATTGAAAGATCCTTTCAAATGAAAACTACGAACTCTTCAAGTGATACATGATTTCGATTCAGTTGGCATTCAAAAGTTAAATGCACAAATTGCAGCTGTGTTGTGTCAGTCAAATGTAATAATAATGCATTGGTAGTAGAGCTAAAGTTCATAATTTGTGTTTTTGATATTTGATTTCTCACCATTTCTATTTGTTGATCTCATTGCGTCTAAAAATCTAGATGATAGCAAATTTCTTTGAAATAGCAGGAGGAGATATTCGTCTTTCTTCATCTCATTATCAGACTCTTTAAATCTATTCATATCTAGATACATATATTTTCTATCTCAACCCATTCATATCTATCTATTTATCTATTTAACAAATTACAGTAGCCCCGCAAAGGGCCCTACCAACCAGCAGAGACTATTTTCTCTATGAGCGTCTGTATATATTTGTGTGTGTGTGTGCACACACACGTGTGTGTTAGTTTGTGTGTCGATGCTCTAGGTCATATCCCTGAACATTTTGTTTTGGTCTCTATAGTCTTTTGAACCAAAGTTTGTGCCCGTATTTTTTTTAGATGGAAAGTCTATTTTGGGGATCATTAAATATTAAAAAATCTATTTTTTTTTGGATGAAAAGTCTATTTTGGGGATCATGAAAAATAAAAGATCTATTTTTTTAGATAAAAAGTCTAATTTGGGGATCAATGAAAATAAAATATCTTTTTTTTTCAGATGAAAAGGCTATTTTGGGGATCATTGAAAATAAAAGAACTATTTTTCTAGATGAAAGGTCTATTTTATGGATCAATAAAAAAAAAAATCTATTTTTTTAGATGAAAGGTCTATTTTGGGGATCATTTAAAATAAAAGATCTATTTTTTTAGATGGGAAGTCTATTTTGGGGATCATTAAAAACTAGAGATCTATTTTTTTATGAAAGGTCTATTTTGGGGATCATTGAAGATGAAAGATCTATTTTTTTAGAGGAAACGTCTATTTTGGGGATCAATAAAAATAAATCATCTATTTTTTTAGATGGAATGTCTATTTTGGGGATCATTAAAAAAAAAGCCCAATGTTTTTATTGAAAGGTCTATTTTTGGGATCAATAAGACTAAAAGATCTATTTTTTTAGATAAAAAGTCAATTTTGGGGATCAATAAAAATAAAAGATCGATTTTTTTGGATGAAAAGTTTATTTTGGGGATGATTAATGAAAAAATCTTTTTTTTTTAGATGAAAGGTCTATTTTGGGGATCAATAAGAATAAAATATCTATTTTTTAGATGGGAGGTCTATTTTGGGGATCAATAAAAATAAAGGATCTATTTTTTGGATGGAAAGTCTATTTGAGGATCAATAAAAATAAAGGATCTATTTTTTTTAGAGGAAACGTCTATTGTGGGGATCAATAAAAATAAATCATCTATTTTTTGAGATGAAAGGGCTATTTTGGGTATCACTAAAAATAGAATATCTATTTTTTAGATGAAAGGTCTATTTTGGGGATCATTAAAAAAAAAGCTCAATGTTTTTATTGAAAGGTCTATTTTTGGGATCAATAAGACTGAAAGATCTATTTTTTTAGATGAAATGTCTATTTTGGGGATCATGAAAAAAAAAGATCTATTTTTTTAGATGAAAGGTCTATTTTGGGGATCAATAAAAATAAAAGATCTATTTTGTTAGATGAGAGGTATAATTTGGGGATCAATAAAAATGAAAGATCTTTTTTTTTAGATCGAAAGTCTATTTCGGGGATCAATGAGAATAAAAGATCTATTTTTTTTGGATGAAAAGTTTATTTTGGGTATCATTAGAATTGAAAAATTTATTTTTTTAGATCAAAGGTCTATTTCGGGGATCAATAGAAATAAATGATCTTTTTTTTAGATGGGAAGTTTATTTTGGGGATCAATAAAAATAAAAGATCTATTTTTTAGATGGGAAGTCTATTTTGGGGATCAATAAAAATAAAGGATCTATTTTTTTCAGAGGAAACGTCTATTTTTTGGATCAATAAAAATAAATCATCTATTTTTTGAGATGAAAGGGCCATTTTGGGGATCATTAGAAATAGAATATTTTTTTTTTTAGAAGTAAGGTGTATTTTGAAGATCATTAAAAATAAAAACTCAATCTTTTTAATGAAAGGTCTATTTTGGGGATCAATAAGACTAAAAGATCTATTTTTTTAGATGAAAAGTCTATTTTGAGGATCAATAGAAATAAAGGATCTATCTTTTTAGAGGAAACGTCTATTTGGGTGATCAATAAAAATAAATGATCTATTTTTTTAGATGGGAAGTCTATTTTGGGGATCATTAAAAATCAGAGCTCAATCTTTTTAATGAAAGGTTTATTTGGGGAACAATAAGAATAAAAGATCTATTTTTTAGACGAAAGGTCTATTTTGGGGATCAATAGAAATAAAAGATCTATTTTTTTAGTTGAAACGTCTATCTTGGGGAAAAATAGAAATAAAAGATCTTTTTTTTTAGATGACAGGTGTAATTTGGGGATCAATAAAAATAAAAGCTCAATCTTTGTATTGAAAGGTCTATTTTGGGGATCATTAAAAATTAGAGATCTATTTTTTCAGATGAAACATCTATTTTGGGTATCAATAAAAATAAAAGATCTATCTTTTGAGATGAAATGTCTATCTTGGGGATCATTAGAAATAGAATATCTATTTTTTTAGATGATAGGTCTATTTTGAGGATCATTAAAAATAAAATCTCAATCTTTTTATTGGAAGGTCCATTTTGGGATCAATAAGACTAAAAGATCTATTTTTTTAGATGAAAGGTCTATTTTAGGGATCAGTAAAAATAGAAAATCTATTTTTTTAGATGACAGGTCTATTTTGGGGATCAATGAAAATAAAATATCTATTTTTTTAGATGAAAGGTTCATTTTGGGGATCAATGAAAATAGAAAATCTTTTTTTTCAGATGAAAGGGCTATTTTGGGGATCATTTAAAATAAAAGAACTATTTTTCTAGATGAAAGGTCTATTTTATGGATCAATAAAAATAAAAAATCTATTTTTTTAGATGAAAAGTCTATTTTGGGGATCATTTGAAATAAAAGATCTATTTTTTTTAGATGGGAAGTCTATTTTGGGGATCAATAAAAATAAAAGATCTATTTTTTTAGATGACAGGTCTATTTTGGGGATCATTAAAAATAAAAGATCTTTTTTTTTAAATGAAAAGTCTATTTGGGGGATTGTTAAAAAAAAGATCTATTTTTTTAGATTGAAGGTCTATTTCGGGGATCAATGAAAATAAAAGATCTATTTTTTTAGAGGAAACGTTTATTTTGGGGATAATTAATGAAAAAATCTTTTTTTTTAGATGAAAGTTCTATTTTTGGGATCAATAAGAATAAAATATCTATTTTTTAGATGGGAGGTCAATTTTGGGGATCAATAAAAATAAAGGATCTATTTTTTTGGATGGAAAGTCTATTTTGAGGATCAATAAAAATAAAGGATCTATTTTTTTAGAGGAAACGTCTATTGTGGGGATCAATAAAAATAAATCATCTATTTTTTGAGATGAAAGGGCTATTTTGGGGATCACTAGAAATAGAATATCTATTTTTTTAAATGAAAGGTCTATTTTGGGGATTATTAAAAAAAAAGCCCAATGTTTTTATTGAAAGGTATATTTTTGGGATCAATAAGACTGAAAGATCTATTTTTTTAGATAAAAAGTCAATTTTGGGGATCAATAAAAATAAAAGCTCAATCTTTTTAATGAGAGGTCTATTTTGGGGATCAATAAGACTAAAAGATCTATTTTTTTAGATGAAAGGTCTATTTTGAGGATCAATAATAATAAAGGATCTATTTTTTTTAGAGGAAACGTCTATTTTTAGGTCAATAAAAATAAATCATCTATTTTTTGAGATGAAAGGGCTATTTTGGGGATCATTAGAAATAGAATATCTATTTTTTTAGAAGAAAGGTGTATTTTGAAGATCATTAAAAATAAAAACTCAATCTTTTTAATGAAAGGTCTATTTTGGGGATCAATAAAAATAAAATATCTATTTTTTTAGACGGGAGGTCTATTCTGGGGATCAATGAAAATAAAAGATCTATTTTTTTTGGATGAAAAGTTTATTTTAGGTATCATTAGAATTGAAAAATCTATTTTTTTAGATGAAAGATCAATTTTGGGGATAATTAATGAAAAAATCATTTTTTTTAGATGAAAGGTCTATTTCGGGGATCAATAAAAATAAATGATCCTTTTTTTCTGATGGGAGGTCTATTTTGGGGATCATAAAAAATAAAAGATATATTTTTTAGATGGGAATTCTATTTCAGGGATCAATAAAAATAATGGATCTTTTTTTTTGGATGAAAAGTCTATTTTAAAGATCAATAAAAATAAAGGATCTATCTTTTTAGAGGAAACGTCTATTTGGGTGATCAATAAGAATAAATGATCTATTTTTGAGATGAAAGGTCTATTTTGGGGATCATTAGAAATAGAATACCTATTTTTTTAGATGATAGGTCTATTTTGAGGATCATTAAAAATAAAATCTCAATCTTTTTATTGGAAGGTCCATTTTGGGATCAATAAGACTAAAAGATCTATTTTTTTAGATAAGAGGTCTATTTTGGGGATCAATGAAAATAGAAAATCTTTTTTTTTCAGATGAAAGGGCAATTCTGAGGATCATTTAAAATAAAAGAACTATTTTTCTAGATGAAAGGTCAATTCCATGGATCAATAAAAATAAAAAATCTATTTTTTTAGAAGAAAGATCTATTTTGTGGATCATTTAAAATGAAAGATCTATTTTTTTAGATGAAAAGTCTATTTTGGGTATCAATAAAAATAAAAAAAACTATTTTTTTAGATGGGAGGTATATTTTGGGGATCATTAAAAATAAAAGATCTTTTTTTTTTAGACGGAAGGTCTATTTTTGGGATCAATAAAAATAAAAGATCAATTTTTTGAGATGAAAAGTCTATATTCGGGATCAATAAAATCAAAAGATCTATTTTTTTTAGATGAAAAGTCTATTTTGGGGAAAAATAGAAATAAAAGACCTTTTTTTTAGATGAAAAGTTCATTTTGGGGATCATTAAAAATAAAAGATCTGTTTTTTTAGATGGAAAGTCTATTTTGGGGATCAATAAGAATAAAAAATCTTTTTTTTTTGGATGAAAGATCTATTTTGGGGATAATTAATGAGAAAATCTTTTTTTTTTAGATGAAAGGTTTATTTCGGGGATCAATAAAAATAAATGATTTTTTTTTTTAGATGGGAGGTCTTTTTTGGGGATCAATAAGAATAAAATATCTATTTTTTAGATGGGAGGTGTACTTTGGGGATCATAAAAAAAAAGATCTATTTTTTAGACGGGAGGTCTATTTTGGGGATCAATAAAAATAAAGGATCTATTTTTTTGGATGAAATGTCTATTTTGGGGATCAATGAAAATGAAGAATTTTTTTTTTTCCGATTAAAAGTCTATTTTGGGGATCATTGAAAATAAAAAATGTATTTTTTTGGATGAAAAGTGCATTTTGGGGATTAATAGAAATAAAACATCTATTTTTTTTAGATGAAAGGTCTATTTTGGGGATCAATAAAAATCAAGGATCTGTTTTTTTTAGATGGAACGTCTTTTTTGAGGGATCAATAAGAATAAAAGATCTATTTTTTCTGATGGAATGTCTATTTTGGGGATCATTTAAAGTAAAAGATCTTTTTTTTTAGATGGGATGTCTACTTTCGGGATCATTGAAAATAAAAGATCTATTTTTTTTAGATGAAAAGTGTATTAAAGGGATTAATAAAAATAAAAAAATGTATTTTTTTGGATGAAAAGTTTATTCTGGGGATCAATAAAAATAAAAGATAATTTTTTTCCGATTAAAAGTCTATTTTGGGGATCAATAAAAATAAAAGATCATTTTCTATGATGAAAAGTCTATTTTGGGGATTAATAAAATGAAGGATCTATTTCTTCGGATGAAAAGACCATTTTGGAGAACAATAGAAATAAAATATCTTTTTCTTTAGATAAAAAGTCTATTTTGGGGATCATTAAAAATAAAAGATCTTTTTTTCAGATGAAAAGTCTATTTAAGGGATCAATAAAAATAAAAGATGTATTTTTTTGGATGAAAAGTCTATTTTGGGTGTCAATAAAAATAAAAGATCTATTTTTTTAGATTGAAGGTCTATTTTCGGGATCAATAAAAATAAAAGATCTATTTCCTTACATGAAAAGTCTACATAAGGGGATCAATTTAAATAAAAGATCTAATTTTTTTGATGAAAAATTTTGGGGATCAGTAAACATAAAAGATCTATTTTTTTAGATTGAACGTCTATTTTGGGGATCAAAAAAAGTAAAGGATCTATTTTTTTCGATGAAAAAAAATAAAAGATCTTTTTTTTTTAGATCGGAGGTCGATTTTTTTGATCAATAAAAATAAAAGATATATTTTTTTAGATGTGAAGTCTATTTTGGGGATCAATAAAAATAAAAGATCTATTTTATTAGATGAGAGGTATATTTTGGGGATCAATAAAAATATAAGGCCTATTTTTTTAAGATGGGAGGTGTATTTTGGGGATTATTAAAAGTAAAATATCTTTTTTTTTTGATTAAACGTCTATTTTGGGGATCATTAAGAATAAAAGATCAATTTTTTTAGACGAAATGTCTATTTTGGGGATCATTAAAAATAAAAGATCTTTTTTTTTAGATGAAAGGTTCATTTTGGGGATCATTAATAATAAAAGATCTATTTTTTTAGATGGAAGGTCTATTTTTGGGATCATTTAAAATGAAAGATCTTTTTTTTTCAGATGGGAGGTATATTTTGGGGATCACTAAAAATAAAACATCTATTTATTTAGATGAAAGGTCTATTTTGGGGATCGATAAAAATAAAAGATCTGTTTTTTTAGATGAAAGGTTCATTTTGGGGATCATTAATAATAAAAGATCAATTTTTTTAGATGAAAGGTTCATTTTGGGGATCATTAATAATAAAAGATCTATTTTTTTAGATGAAAGGTCTATTTTGGGGATCATTAATAATAAAAGATCTATTTTTTTAAAGATGATTTCTGATAAAAGAACTACTTTTGATCAGTTTGAATAATTGTTTAAATAATAAGTCCTTGAACTCACGAAAACTATGGCGATTCTTTTATGTGAGGTATGGATATCTATATATGTACCTATCACAAATTGGTCAACTAACTGTTCGTACAGTATTGTTTGTATCTTATAGGTAAAATGTCGTTTTGGGATCTTTGCCTTTTATAGGATTAGGTTATTTCGTTTTTTTAATCTTTGACATGCGTAGGTTCGCCAATAGGTTCGTAGTATACTGAAAAAGCATTTATTTTAGACAACAAAGATTTATTTTTCAACTTCTTTATCAACGTAGTTTTAACGCACTATTATAACCTTTTGTTCAGAGCGGAAAGTACTGGCTTTGACCCCAATTCAAATCCCTATTTATTCAATACTCCTCAAATGATTTAAATCTTCAACTACGAAAGCTGCTGCTAACGCGTTTTCGTGCGAAAATTTGAATTGTCAACTACAACAATTGCTGCTGATCTCAAAATGAGAAAAGTGTAAAGTTTTCATGGCGTCAGATGGAAGACGTTTTTTCGAGTTTATATCTCACTGAGTCCAGTTCAGAAACACGCAGAGCAAACATTATACAGCGAAAATTTCAGATCAAAATTTACTTTGCCAGATTATGGACTTATTGATATAAAAAAAAAACGGAAGCTCGAGATGGCTCAGATTTAATTGCCATTTCACGATCTTTGTTTATTTTTGGGTCGGATGATTTTAATGAGACACTTCAACTTTCAACGTAAAGAAGAAAATAAAGTTACGCATTGTGTACTCTTTTATGGATGTAAATTTTATTACGTTTCATCTACAGCAGCTGATAAATGGAATACGGACAGCCAGTCTGAGCAAGTTCCAGTCCGGGTCTATATCAGAGGCATAGCCTACAAATCACCAACGATTACCCATAAGATTGAACAGTATTTTGAATTATATCACTACCGGACCGGACTTCCAAAAGACCAGACAGTTTTTGATGTAAGATATGTTTCAGTAAAACATCCAAATGCCATGCTTACCCTCTCTTTGTTTCTTTCTCTCTATTTCTCTCTTTCAATCTGCTCTTATATATTTGGTTTGGTCTGTTCATTACCTATCTATTTTAGTCGATCCATATCTATCTATCTATCTGACTTAATCCATATCTATCTATCCATCTATCTATCTATCTATCTATCTATCTATCTATCTATCTGACAATCCATATCTATCCATCTATTGTAGTTTCTTCTTGTCCATCTACCCTTTCATATAAGAAAACTTAGATTTCCTCAGTTTTCAAGAAGGTCTGTCTGGCTGGCTATCTATACATGTATCGTGCGCACAGACTGTACCAATGGAACTAGAGGACTGAGTATTTAATGTCTATAAAATTTTTTTTATACCCCATAGGTTTTTAGGTAGGGGGCTAATTAACAGTGTAAGTTTAAGCTAAATCAGTCCCTCAGTTTAAGTCCAACTATTTTTTGAAAATTCAAACTTTTTCGTAATTCATCAAAAGGCGAGAGAAGTAACTTAATAATTGATCAACCTCTCTTGATATTTTCTACTGATCACCCCCAACATGACATGCAGCCAAAAGACGTTAGTTATATTCAGTGACTAACTAAAGCCGACTATTTTTCTGTGTTCATATTTACCACCCCATCCCCTTATATATATATATATATATATATATATATATATATATATATATATTCTTATTTATATTCATTTAAAAAGCAGTTTTAATGTGTGATCACACCTGAAGTCTTAGGAATTTCTACGTAATTTTTAGTCATATTAGGAAGGTAAATCAACCAATTAGATCATCCCATTTGAGTGCAAACAAACGAACAAATAAACAGAAAAAAATCCATATTTATTACATGGCTAGATTATTATTAACAGTATCATTATCATTATTATTAATTTTCACAATTTTTGCTTGGTGGTCACAGCTGGAGACTGAGTGATAGCGAGTCTTCTCAGATCTCCTCTCTACTCTCTTACAATCCACTGCAGTGCTGTAGTTTACAGTTTCACCCCAGTTGCCTGGTGGTTGTCGCTAAAGGCTGAGTGACAGTAAGCGACCTCAAGTCTTGAGTTCTCCTTCCATCTGTCCCTCTCCTATCACAGCAGCGCTGTGGTTTGTACCACCATCACCGTTAGCGGTACGTTGTGTTCTTTTTCCTCCCTTCCTCTTCTCTCTGTTTGGCCACTGCAAACAGCTGGGGTCGTAGATCTCATATTTCTTGCAGTCCCCAAATGTATAGTCTCAATCCTTCCTTTTATCTCTAGTTTCTCCAATCTCACTTTTAGAGTCGTTGATATGGTTTTGGGTGCACCTACTATTACTCGTGCTTCTCCGAATTACTTGTTCCATACCCTCTTCAGCTCTCTTGCCAAGCCCTTCTTTTCTCTCTCTTTCCTATTTATTCCGTGGTCTGCTGGCGAGGTCATGTCTACTATTCGGCAGGCTCTCCACTCTTCTTGCCTGGATGAGTTGATCCGTTTGGATGTTAAAATTCCAAAGTAATTTGTGGTTTCTATTCTGTAGGGCTGTCTCCGATTTTTGCAGATATCACTTTTCCGTATGGTTGAATCCTATTTGTTTACTCAGTTCCCAGTGTATCATCGTTGCTACTGTATCGTATCTGTGCATATACTCCTGTCGGGTTAGTTTACTACATTCACTAGTTAAGTGGTTAACGGTCTCATCCCCTTTCCCACTTGGGCGGCATTTACTGTTTGTGCTCTGTGGATTTTTGTTCTGATATAGTTTGTCCTGTTATTTCTATTATTATTCGTTTCTGCCATTGTACTCTACGGCCTTCATCAGGTATCATCTGGTAAGTGTGGGGGAAGTAATGAACCGAACCCTTTAATTAACTGACGGTATATAAACCACACTCCCCTCTTAGCAGTTGTAGTATTTCCGAATTATTATTGTCTCACACTGGGATTGAACCTAGAACCATTAGATTACTTACGGCAATACTGTCTGATTCTCTAACCACTACGCTATGTGTCGATGAGTATAGTCCGAATAATAATAGAAATTATAATAATACCTCATCTCAAAAATTCAGAGAAACACCAGTTTGTCCTGATGCTTTTGTTTTGAGCTACCACGATGAGCGATTCTGTTTCTATCTTTAGGTTTCCTCTTTGTAGCAATGTCCATGATTTCTCGTCTGCAACATCCCGTGTCTGTCTTTTGAATTCTCCCTGTATTATTATAATAATAATAATAATAATAATAATAATAATAATAATAATAATAATAATAATAATAATAATAATAATAAGAAGAAGAAGAAGAAGAAGAAGAAGAAGAAGAAGAAGAAGTTTATCCTTGCCGTGAAAAATGGCGACTATTCTTAAGTAATTTTACAATTGCATTATTCTTATAAAATAACCAAAATCTATGTTGCGCAGCATTCTCTTTTTTCATGTTCAATGTTTCCTGAATATTTGACTGATCTAAACGTAGAAAAGATAAAGATGCAATTTATCAAGTTTTGCGTAACATGAAAATATACTACAACGGAAGTTAACAGTTCGTGAAGCGAAAAAAAAAATTTAAATCGGTTAACAGCATTTGTAGGGAATCAAGTGATCCAAGAGAGAGTGGTTAATGAGGGATAGGCAGCGTTCTTTTTTTAATCAGTTCATAGCGATGGTAAAGATATGAAGATGCAATGTAAAGAGTGGGAAAAGAAAGAAGAGTTTTCTCACGCCACACTACATCATATTCCTTTTTTAAATCGATTCTGGAGATAAAAAAATAGGAAGTTCAATAAAGAAAGAAAGAAAGAAAGAAGAGATTCAGAGAGAAAGAGAAAGAAAGAAAGCAGACAATACAGTGTTTATAACTAATGTTTACTCTTCAAATATATATTTATAACTTTTTCATTTGCCGATGAATCACGTTGCATTTTGGACGATATTTTCCGTTTTATTTTGGATGCAACCATTGTTTCAGTTTTGACATTTTGACGTAGATTAGCTAGAGAACTCAATAGGAAACAAATAGTTTCATTATAGAAACGAATGTAGAGAATGCTGTCAAAAATGTATCAACAACATCGCAGTTTTTGAACAGAATCTCTTCTTTTTCTTGACATATGTGTAGATTATTATTGTCAATTCTTTACTTGTATTTTCTTCAATCATGATCTTAGCTGCTTTTCATTGCAACTATCCAGCTGATCTTCGCTGTTTGGTTACTGCTGTACACTGAGGTTTGCATTACAGTGAATTTAGAGAATAGCGTTCTGTTGGCCACTAAGGGAATAACGTCTTTTTTTTTAGTTACGATTAAAAGCACCTAAAATCAAGATGAAAGAAAATAGAAGTAAAAGAATAATAACCATACATATAATAAATACCAATGTGCAGATGTCCTCTGTCGCACTAAGGGTCGCAAGTGATGTCGTAAAAGAGAATTTTATTCATGTTCTAATGACTTAATAAAAATGCTGAATTTAAAGGACAATAACAAAAACAAAACATAAAAAAACTACGAAGATCCGTCTGTGGTCAACAGAACGCTATCCCCAAGCTTCCTGCAATGCAAATCTCTATTATCCACGTACATAAAATGCAATGTGTGTCCATGTATTTCATATCTGTTGTCATTTTTGACGACACTGGTAAACTGGTATTAATAATAGTTGAGCATTTATTATACTAAAAATATCAGTTTCATCGATTTATTCAAATGGATGCCCCAAACAAAAGCACTTTGAATTCGCCATCATATTCAATAATTGAATAACCGTTGCGTCTAATTTGGAAGTCATCAAAATTTCCTTTGAAGAATAAATATGGTCAGAATAAATTCTATTTATGACATCACTGGCGGTTTCCATCGGAAAACATCTAAAATAGATTTTTTAAGATTTTAAAATAGATTATGTAGAATCTATATGTTATTAATAAGCCTCCACCCCCCCAAAAGTCGGAAGGCCTTTTTTAAAAAATGGGAGAATAAAACCATTTTTAGAAGTGGTTTTGTGGACTACTGATCCCAATTTTCAAGTCCCTAGATAAAACACAGTGGCCAGGAGCACTGGAATACACAAATAAACACACAAGCAAACAAACATTAAATAAAAAAAGATAGAACCCTTCGCCATATTTGATGGGCACGCTTGTTCAATGCTTGTGACACTGAAAACTGTTGATGCGACTGTTTTTTGAATAAAGATAATTTGTTAAAGCGCAGTATTTTCCCAAGTATCTCTGCGAATATCTTGCATCTTAGACAAAGCTCTATCTTCAAGATGGAACTTTCATATATAAAATAATTTAGGGCCCTTAGTGCCAATCCATGTATGGATGACTGCATTATTTATTATCGACGGGTATATTTTAATAATAATCAATGATAATGGCTAAGAAAACTTCATCTAATAAAAAGTAAAGCAAGTAATAAATGTATATTTTCTTATAATCAAAGATACATCTGATTTTTTTTTGTATCAAGTGTTTTTTTACTTTTTCATTTGTAATCTAAAATCAGATCCCCCGGGGAGTGATCTGCAAGATGGGACAACATCCGAAAATGCCACCAAAGATTCCAAAAATAATGTCTTTCCGACTGGAACACATCGATACTCAGAACGAGATTGTTACCTACTCTGATGTAAGAAATTATTCTTGTTAAATCGTTATTTTCAGTTGCACTAGCATCTCTGGCAGCGATTGCCGACACAGACTAACGGGCAGACAAACCGAAATGTGAGTTACATCCCTTGCTCAGCGATGCCAATATAGATATTTTTCTCACGAATGTAGATGTTTTTGGTTGTCTTGTTGTCATAAATTGCTATTTAGATGTTTAAACAAATTAAAGTAGGTAATATTTTACTTTATAGTAATTTTAGTAATAAAATAAATAATATTGTTAATAAATCAAGTAATATTTCGAAATGAATGTTGAAGAATCAAGTCACATTCATTTTATATTATGTCACATGTTCCTTCATTGTAGTCGTGGTATGATGGTTAGCACATCTGCCTCACACACTGATGGATCCGCGTTTACATTCCCGATGTAAGCGACAAGTTGGGACAAATTTCCCTATGCAATCAGTAGCAAAGTGGGTGCACCCTGTGATTATAAACTGCTGGAATGAATGCAAGAAATAAAAACACATTAATTATATACATTTAGATTATGAGACCTCTGGAAATCATTTATACAGTCATCAGTTTCGAAAAATTTTGTCATGTCTTAATTTAATCAAGGGTGTTTTGTTCCGTTTGGCACTTTTGTCCGGAAAAATTTTGTTTGATGCGTTCGATGGTCACTTATCATGCGCAGCCACTCCATTCTTATACTCAGTAAGTCCAAATATTCATTAACTTTTGCAAAAACAGTTGAAATTTTCTGAAAAAATTGAAAATACGATTCTTGTCAGTCTTCAATAAGACCTGATGAATAAAAAAAAATTCTTCCTAAATATACAGTGGTGAAAAAAACTTCTAATCTTTTTATTCCCGTAACAGGAAGTCTATAATTTTATTTCCTATGTAACCAAGCATGTCTACAGGTCATCAGAATTTTTCAAATACAGCCGCAACCCATTAACAGTTATCAATGATTTTAACACAGGTAAGTAACTTTTCTTACTTAAATGTTCTCAAGTAAGAATTTGAAATTTTGCAGTTAGGCTGGTGGGAAGATTCTACTTGGGAGACGGTAAGTTATGGCGTATCCAATTGTTTGCTTACATTTCATAAACAAAAACAAAAAAAAAAATAGCCATTTGTCAACATGCAAAAAATATGAAATTTAGAACTGCTGAACCGATTAGAATGAAAATTGTTATTCAGGCTCCTTGGCACTTAATGACTAGAAATATATTACTCACATACTTTTTGCTATGGCGTCGAACAATGAAGGAAAATAGAAAGGTAAGTTTGAAAGTTAGATTCGATTTTGGGGGGAATCTGTACAGCTCTTTACAACTCATTTGGTAGAGCAGCTATTCAAGACTCCCAATGCAAAAGGGATATGAGTTCGACACCTACTCAGAGCTTATCATTTATTTTCAATCCACGCCATTTAATAACGTCGGTAGAATGTACTCACGATGAAGAGTAACTAAAATTAAGAAAATTTCGAGATTCTAGTCAATAAATAATAATGATTAGTTATCTTTTCTTTCGTTGCTTTCTTGTTACGAACTTTCGATTGCTCTTCACTCCTGCCTTCTATGTGAGTCTGTTTTAATTTTTAAAATGTTGAAAATGTTCCGTTTGGATATCTGTTTTCCTTCCCAGACTTGTCACATCCGATGTCTCTACACACATACTAGGCTAAAATCTGCAGGATTAGCATAAATATCACTCATATAAGGAAGCTAGTGATCGGGAAATGAATGGTAGATTGAGGTTTCGAAAACGTGCAACTTCATCCTATTCTATTCTATTTGCGTATAAACCATTGGTTTGAATGGCATCAATTTTGGATTCACTAATTTTCCACATCGCCGCCTACAAAAGTAATTATGGTAGCCTTCCCTGGAGATCAAATGACAGCAAGACTCTTCACTACTCAAGAATTCTCCTTAGTATTCTCGCTGATTGCTTGGACCGTATAAGTGTACAACATCATGTTCCACAATTTTTTTTCAGTTCCACACTAGGTCTACTTTTACTGCTTTATGATATTCTCAGCTTTACACATATATTCAGTTTTACTCTCTTCTTTTTCTTCTTTTTTTTAATTCTAAGACAGTCTTGTTTTTCAAAATATTAACATGCAGGGCGTTATTGATCATTTCTCACAAATAATAATAATAATAATAATAATAATAATAATAATAATAATAATAATAATAATAATAATAATAGTGGTGCTGGTGGTGGTGGTGGTGGTGGTGATGTACCTGCAGACCATAGAGTTAAAAAGAAGGAGAGTGAAAAACGGGAAAAATACCAGGACCTAGCAATAGAGTTAAAGAAGATGTGGAACATGAAAACCAAGGTAGTACCGGTCATAGTGGGCGCGCTAGGAACAGTCCCCAAAACGCTGAGGGTGAGACTGGAAGAGATCGGGATTAGGGGAAGGATTGAGACCGTACAGACCACAGCACTACTGGGAACTACACAGATACTGAGGAAGGTGCTAGAGATATAAATACTGCAACGAATTTTAGCCCTGACATAATAGGTGAAAGAGAGAGGAGACGTTAGCTGAAGACCTGAAGAGACTTATTGTCACTCAGCCTTCAGCGATAACCACTGGGCAACCGGTGTGAAACTGTAAATCGCAGAATTACTGCGACCTATGAGTACTAGGAGAAGAGGGCTGGAGACTTGAGGAGACTTGCTGTCACTCAAACTCCAGCGGTTACCACCAGGCAACTGGTGTGAGATTCCAAATAATAATATTAATAATAATAATATTTATAATAATGATCATCATTATTATTATATAGGGGTGTCTTATGATATTGACAAGACATTTGGAAATTGCACCATTCGCCCGATTAGCCAGCTTCCCACTGATGTGAAAATGGTGGATAGTCGACATGTGAGGATGACAAATCCACAAGAATTTTTCCAACTTGAGAACCATTTTTATCAAGGCGTGGTGAGTATGTTTTATCATCATCAGTCTTTTATCGTCCGTCGTTGGACATCGACCTTCCCCAAGGTTCTCCACATCACTCTATCGTTGGCGTCATGGAGCCAATATTTCCTGGTGGATGATTTCATCTCTCGAGGAACTGTCCGCGTTTTGAAAATTTGTTGGGCGGTACATATACCTAGGACAACGAATCTCAATGAAATCCTTGGAAGAAGAAATCGCCCAAAGAATCACTCTAGAATGGTAAACCTTTGGCAAAGCAAGCTCAACCTTTAAGATCAAGGAAATTCCATAAGCCCTAAAAAGAAAGGTCTGCAATCAATGCATCCTCTAGATAGTCACCTATAGAGCTGATACATGGAACCTTACCAAGAGACTGACTCATGCAACGTGCACCGGAAGAGATCATAACACAGCACAATATGTCAGGGAGAAAACAAGAATCCGAGACATCATAAATCTATTAGAAAACTCAAATGGCAATGAGCTAGTCGTGTTGCAAGAATGGCAGGCAGCCGATAGACATCATGACTCACAACATGGATCATCAGAGATCACATGCGTAACCGAGGCCAGCAGAATACAAGTTGGAGAGATGAACTATTCAGAAAGTATTGGCTTCGTGACGCCCATGATAAAGAAGTCTTTCTAATCTTGGGGAAAGTCCATGTCCAACAACGGACGTTAAAAGACTGATGATAGTGATGACGATAGTATTTTGAGTATTAAAGTCTCTTATGATTAATTTACCAAGCAGCACTATAATACTACACATCATATGTCGGCACTAGTTTTTTGTCATCAGACAAAGGTATCACATTGCTTTTATCGAAAAAAAACAGTGTGTGTGAAACATTTGATGGAACTACTTTACAATATTTGCGTTAAAATAAACAGTCAAAGCTATTCATTGTTATTGTTTTTATAAAGATAAATTTTTGTATCCTTTTGAAAATTTATTTCAGAGTTGGGCAACGGAAAAAACTTTCCATGTAAAAGTAGGCAATGACGTCAAAAACGTTGAGAACCCTAGTCAATGCTGGCAATGGAACATCCCCACCAGGGGGGGCACATGTATGGGCAAAGCATACGGAGATCTTGGGATGTCCAATCGTGAGAGTCCCTCTCGGCCTTGCGGTTGTAGTCTCGAAGAAAGCTGAAAGTGATACGACTGCCACCAGTTTTACTGAAGGAGCTGCCGGAAGAACGTTAATTTGGATGTCAAATTGGATGTCGAACCAGTTTAAGGGGGCTCCATTCCCTGATTTGAAATCAGAGTTTCCTTCTCTTAGACTGATTCCCTCCCAAGGCTAGAGAGCTCAATCTACTCTGCTATTTTAGGGTGTAGGAGAAGAGTTGGGTTCGTGGCTTTCCCAAAGGAATTAGTGAAGAGTGAACATAAACAGCCCTGACCAGAGTTTGAGCTCGGATCATCAATTCCATTGTTCGTAATATTACAGAATACGCCATACATTTTTTAAAATTCCTTTTAGCTATTTTTTCGTTCACCTGAAGAAGAACGTATGTCTTGATATAATAAATGTAAATTATTGTCAAAAGGTGCGTAATCGAGCTATTTCAGCCATGCATCCGTTCATTATCAAAACTGTAGATGTTGTACGCTATTTGCTTTTGAATTCTTAATACCATTAAACTCAGCGTTTGTCATTTGTGCATGATGATAACATCATGTATGGGATGAAAATCAAAAGGAGTTCATCACTGGGCTAAACGTATGTATCAGTTGTTGAATATCAAAAATTAGAAAAATGAGCAACATCTACACCCCTTTTCCCGTCTTAATAGTGGCAAGAAGCATGGTTGAAATCTCTTGATAACATGCACGTTGAATAGCAGAAGCAAAGGTCAAAAGATTTATTTCGTATTCGGTGCCCACTGATAACGATAAACAGGATGTGCAAAATGCAGAAAAGCATTTTTAGGACGCCTCGATGACAAGTGTTGATGAAAAACATTCTCACGAATGTGTTGTCAAAAAAAAACCTAGGCGTTTTGCCGGAAGAATCCACTTCTGGGTGGGCAGATACATCAAAAAGCGTAAGTGGATGTGGACGGAAACACCAAAAAGCGTGTGTTGATCTGCCAAACCTATGGGTGTAGATTCCCTATAGGAAGATAATGAGCATTGTCTTCGGGAGAGCAGATTCCTGGCGTTGCAGATCACAAGATACCAAGACAACTCCTGAGTGCCCATCCGTCGTCCTGGGAACTCTCCTCTCTATCCGTTCTACACGACACCACTTGGAACTGTTCAAATAAAACCATATGTCTATTTTTTTGTAAATCTGTATCTTTTTTTCGTTCTTGATTGCTTTGAAGTCCGATACCTATGTAACTCGCATTCAAATAATATCCACATTCATTAGAAACAAGCATACGTTCTCTTCTTAAATTAACTGAAAAGTTAATTGAAAAATGAAAAAAAAATCATTCATTCCCAGTCGTCATCAACAAGTTTCAATGAAAGATAGTTGGCTAAATACACATCATAAGCCTTATTCAATAAACGCACTATTGAGGAAGGCGAGGATTCGGCTCCCCAGCCATTAATTTCATTATTGCCGTGAAGCCAGCAAGGCCCTCACATCTTCAATCAAATAATCAGTTTGAAAGTATGGTTGCTAGTATGGGGAAATAATTAATATATTATGTTTATCACGATGTTATGCAAACATTATTCAGGAAATTTCCTAAAAAACTAAACGAAATTAGTCACACCCCGTTCTTAGGCGCATGCTTCCTGTCTAAGAACCACTGTCCTAAGCCAAATGTTAATAATTTTTGGTATCCACTGTTTTAACTTCACGTTTTCATACTTTTTACGTTAAGAAAACGTATAATTATTATCTTTTTTTTCAGAGAACAACGCGAGACATTGAGTGTAACGTGTGGATTGGAAGTGGGCTTGACAAATCCAACAAAACCGATAGAACTGAGTGGTTCTTTGCGATACCTGTAAGTTTGGATATGTATATATATGTGTGTGTGTATTCATTGTGTGGATGTGAGATAATCCAACAGAATGCTGGTAGTAAATGACAGTGTGGAAAATGAGAGATTGAGAATATGTGTTTTTTTGAATGAATAAACGTCTTTCTCTGTCATTTGCCACGCTCTCGTTGACTTACTCTACACACACACACATACACACACACACATACAAATACATACATACATATATACATACATATGAATAATAAAATATGCAACAAGCGCGTGTATACGTATTAATATATAAAGTAAATCTTAGATAAAAAGTGCCCAACACCATATTGAGTGGTTATAAAATGGGTCAATATTTTTCAAATGGTTTATTACAGACTGTACATTCCGTTTCATTTACAAAAAAAAATTTAAATAGTTGATTTGAAATTGTAAATGAAAGTGAAATAGAATGTATAATCGGTAATGAACCATTAAAAGAAACTCATTTTATATATATACATATCAGCCATTATAAGTTCATTCCGTGACGATCGTGATTGCACTGACCTCTACCTTACTGACAAACCTATCTCTCTCTCTCACGCACACAAGCCATTAACCAATTTTCAAGACAACTGTCACCATCAATTCATTTTGCTGACCTGCAGCAGCAGAGTGGACTTGAAATGAAAAGTCTCATTTTACTAATTTCACATAATTATCTTCTGCACTACTCACACTGGAGATTTCAGACCTTTCTGCTGAGGATGAAGCTTTTTGCTTCGAAACATGTTCGGAATGAGTTATCATTTGCATTACCAGCGGCTGTTTAGCTGAATGGTAAGAGCAAGGCTACATTGAAATGGCTACCCTCTCAGTCACAGGTTCAATTTCTGCAGTAACGTAATTTTCTTTAATTGTTTATTCTATTTACGTTGTCTAGGCCAAATACATTCATCGTGTAAGAGATTATTTCAAATAGAACTTCAATGCGATATAATGCAATCCATAATCATATATGTGTACATGGAATTTTATATTTTTCAAATGTTACTTTAAATCTAAATGATACCACCCATAAACCAGACTGGAAAGAAAATTCTGAAATTACATATATTAATACGAAATCTAATCACCCCAAAAATATCATTAAAAGGTTCCCAGAATCAGTAGAGTCTGAGCTAATGTAGAATTCCACAAATGAAATTATATTCAACAACTTTATAAAAAATACACTAAAGCCCTAAATGACAGCGATTTTACCGAAACAAGCTTCAAATACGATGAAAAGGTGAAATCCGATAACAGCAAAAATGCAACAACAAAAAAGTAAAGGTAGGAAAATCATCTGGTATACACTGTCATTCAACATAGGGAAAATATTCTTCCAACTGATAAAAAAGCACTTTTCCCCGAGCAACCCATTGTGTAAAATATCAAACAAGAACAAACTGAAAATTAGTTATGATTGTATGGATAACTTTCATAGATTCATAACGAAGCATAACAATAGAGCAATAAGGAATAAAACTAAAAAAATGAATAAACCAGATTGCAATTGTGCAGACAGCAACAGGCGTCCTTTGTGAAACAGATATCTCAAATCGAATATTGTATATCAACTTGAAATATCAACCCAAAAGAAACCCTTAGAGGCAAGATACTTTCAGGAATATCTGAAACACCCTTTACATTGAGATAAGCCAACAATACGTTATCCATCACAAACAACAAATACAAAAATAATACATCACTATCCACACATTACTGGAAATTTCACACCAACAGTAAAATGGAAAATATTGAAACTAAAATAAATATGCCAGAACATTGAAACCCTATAATTCATATGCCTGAGTGAGGAATAAAAAATCCCCATCTTCATCAATAATAAACAAACAAACCCAAAACAGAATTATTGAAAAGAAAGGATGAAGTAGCTATAAAATGCTCAAAATTTCTATCAAAAACATAATCTAACATGCTGCATACAAGTATGCAAAATAAATCAGTATATCTATCTTATTCTTCTCTTTGTTATCAATAATAGTAGTAACATGATATTATTATTATTATTATTATTATTATTATTATTATTATTATTATTATTATTATTATTATACCCTCATTGTTATATCACATAGGAAATTATTTGAAATGATCTCCCGTCATAACATGTCATAAAACAAATTAAATCAAACGCTATCTGATTTCCATCCCCCCCGATTTCGACCTCTAAATGTAAAAAAAGATTTCCTTTTGATTTTGACCCCTAAAAGTGGGGGAATAATCCACTCAATTTCGAGATCTAGAAATAAACCATCCTAGGCAAAGTGGAAAAAAACTTCCCCTCAATTTTGAACCTCAAAGATGATAAAAGAATCTTCCGATTTTAACCTTACAAAGTGAAAAAATCATCCCCTTGATTTTGACCACCATATATCCCAACCCAATTTTGATCCTTAAAAGTGAAAAAAACCGTCACCCCTCCATAGGTGAAAACGTAGGGAAAGATTTTCGATTCCTAATGAGCCCCTTCCCATTTTGACCACTGAAAGCCCCCCCCCCAATCATCCTCCAATTTGGGAAATTTAAAAAAATATCTCCATCAATTGTGTCCGCTAAAAGAAAAAAATCCGTTTGATTTCGGATCCCTGAGAGTGGCAAAACACTTTTCACTCATTTCAACCTCTAAAAATGGGGAAAAAATCTTCCACTCGATTTTGACCCCTAAAAGTGTAAAATCTTGCCCCTTATTCTGACCACCAAAAACTTGTATTTTGACCCATACTTGTGGCAACAAAAATATCCCTTTGATCTGAGCTTGAATAATTAAAAAAAAGAATCCTTTACATCCTGACCCCTAAAAGTGAAAAAAAATCACTCAATTTGGATCCCTAAAGATGAAAGATTTCTCCAAAATTTGACCTCCTAAAGTTTTTAAAAAAATCCCCTCCCTATTGTAGGAAAATATTCCCCTCCATTTCGACTCCTAAAAGGGAAACATTGATGAATAATCATATAAATAGACCCTCCCCCAATTTAAAACCCCATAAAACGTATTTTGGAGGCTGTTTTTCAAAGACTGATCTGCTAAAAACAATTCCCTTACCAACAGACAATGCCATGGATTTATATCAAGTAGTTTGTGTGGTAGAATTTCAACCACTTCCTGGAAGGGTTAGTCTTCAATAACAGCAGCAGTTCAAAACACCTGCAAAGAATTTATTGGTTCTGGGACCCCATAACCCTATGCTTCTGGAATAAAAAGATTTGTTTATAATCAATGTGTAGATTCTGAAAGTTCTTATTTCGATTAATGACTTTTATTCCAAGCTGAGACATACCGTTTAAACGTTGATGGCGAAAACCACAATTATTTTGGCACATATCTGATAATCATCTTCGTTTTAACTGTTGTTTCTTCTTATTGCAATCAAATTCAGACTGGGTCCTCTTCAGCAATAAGTAAATAAATCAACAGCACTGATAGGAATGAAGATAGAGGGTGGTGAGTTCGATTCTCACATGGAACTTATTCTTTATTCTGATCTGCGCTGTTGATTCATTTACTCACTGCTGAAGAGAGCACAGTCGGAGTTTAGCTGCGATATAAAGCAACAATAAAATGAAGATAGATATTTGCAAAAAGTTAGTAATGATGAAATGATGATGCTTTGCGTTTTAGCTTTTTCAACATTGAGTCCTATTCAAGAAATAAAAAAATCACCTATTTGTTTTTTGAAAGTATTGTGAAATGAAAAAAAGATTACTTTCCTTTTATTTGATTTTATTTTGTATTGCAGAATGTAGTTGGGCAAGAAGTTACCACTGAAGACACATTAGTTCATTATGCCGAGTACAGGAAAAATGAGGTAAATCTTCAATGTATAGGAAAATGAGAATCAGATTGCAAATTAGATACATAGGTATATGAATAGACTGATGGAGCCCTCATACATATAACTGCACACATACACATATGAACACACCTACATGCATGCATGCACACACAGCCACACACACATACAAACAGATACTCACACACAGTCACACAAGTTAAATTCAGCTTTCTGCATCAGAAAGTATTACTAAAATTAATAATCTTTCTGGGAAAGGTGAATCTAGTGTAGTCAGTAACACCGCAGAAAATGGAATTGGCGACCCGAGTTCACACTTGGGATTGTTTATGTTAACTTCACACTTATGCCCTTGGAAAAGGCATAGATCTATTGCCCTCCCCTAGCTATGAGTATATAAACAGGGAAGATTGGGATCTCCGGCCTTTGGAGGGCAACCAGTCTAGAAGAAGGAAAACCCTGATTTTTCTCGGGAGCCCTCTTGAAGCGGTTTGAAGTCAAATGCCACGCCGATGCCAGACGTATCTTCTTTAGACTACATCAGCCGGACCCAGAGGGTTCGCAACCCAGGATCTCTATACGCCCCACTCAAGTATATGTATATATCCACTCCTATGACCAGACAACGACCCCCAAAGGTTGAAAATAAGCTACTTTTGGTCTCCGTGGTGAACCCCCACCAGATCCTGGCCCCGGTTGGATGATGGACTGGTGGAAACAATGATGGTCAGAAGTGACATCCTATCTGCACAATTATGATTTCGTTGCACTGATCCCCTTTCAATGTTTTTGATTTTACTTTTTTTCCTTTTTTAAACGGTTATTTTCAACCGACTCCATTTTCTATTTCCAGTTGCTGCCAGCGTTTTTAACAAACTTGTACGATTTCACGCAGGATGCGCCCGATATTTTGCAATTTGACATCAGCCAATGCTACACATACACAAAAAGAGAGAATTTTGAACTTTATTTTGACAGTAAGTATCACTCTCTGTTCACCTAATTCGCTATCTCGATTTTTCTAGTTTAGAGAAATGCCTTTAATTAGCTTTTGTTGAACGACCATAGCCACCAAAGCTGGCGAAGGGTTTTATTCTTTTATACATATGCCTGTACTAACTATACAATTTGGGCTACGGATTTGAAAATTGGCATCAGTACTCCACTAAACCTCATCTAAATTTTTATTTTGGGGAAAAAGCTTTTTGACCTTTTGGGAGCCTTATTTGATGGAGATAGTTTATCAATAATATATCTACATTCTCCAGAATCTAAATGTTTTTAGATGGTTTTTGTACTCTATTTTATGTTTTTCTGTTGAAAATACCCGTGATGTCATAAATAGAATTTATTCTGACCATGTTTATTCTTCGATGGATTTTTTTTACATGTCTTCAAATTCTGACGCTACGGTTGTTAAGTTATTGACTGTGATATGGCGTGTTCTTCAGTCTATTGCATATAGTCGTGTAAAAATCAAGAAGGACAATACCGGTGTGACGTCCTTCCGGTAGCTTCCTAATGCCAAACGTATCGCACGACGCTTTCCTTCAGACTACATCAGCAAGGCTGAGAGTCGGGTACAAATCTAATCTAATATTTGTTTTTATGGCCAGTTGAGCCCTGGTCCAGGCAGGGGGGGAGGGTAATTTTGTTTCCGTTTTTTAAAAATCTTCGGTTTTGGGGGTTTATATTTTATATGGAATCAGTGTGCATTTAGAGATTTTGATGCTATACTCTTGTTTATACTTTTGACAGAAGTTTAGGAGGGGGATAGTAAAATCGAGCAATACAGAGCTGGATGAATGAACAATCAGTAAAGTACATGATAAACAAATAAATAAATAAAAATACAGCAAATTCAATTGTACTCATCCGGTTCTTGCTGCAGCAGTGGGATTTTGGGAACTTCTAGCGGTTGAAAAAATTTGAATATTTCATTTTTCTTAAGTAAATAGTTTATGTCCGACTCCAGGCTACATGAAGACACTGTACCCTTCCAACTCCAAAAAGGAGTAAGACAAGGCGATTCCAGCTCACCCAACCTCTTCACAGACTACCTCAAAATGATCTTCCGTAATCTGGACCGGGGAAATAGAGGAATCCGAATAGACGGTGAATATGTGAGCAACCTCAGATTTGCATATGACGTCATCCTTTTTGCAGAGAATCTATACGACCTCCAATTAATGCTAGATGATCTAAACGAAGAAAGCAAAAAAGTCGGCCGACACATGAACATGTAAGACAGTCATGTGCAACAATCATATCAAGAATAAGGACATTACTGTCAAAATCGAAGATCCAAAACTGGGGAAAGTAGACCACTACATCTACGTAGGACAACGAATCTCTACGAAACCCACAAAGGAAGAAGAAATCAAGCGAAGAATCACTCTCGGTTGGCAAAGCAAGTTCAACTTTCAAAAACAAGACGATCCAAATAATCCTAAAAAGAAGAGTATACAATCAATGCACCTTCTCGATAGTCACTTATGGAGCTGAAACAGCGTGTGTATGAGAGAATCATGCTCAACCTCACATGGAGAGATTGCAATACAGCACAATAATCAGAAAGACAGCCGATGGACATCATGACTCACAAGATGGATCCCTAGAGATCACATGTTAAATCGAGGCCGACAAAATACAAGATGGAGAGGTGAACTAGACACATTCAGAAAATACTGTCTTCGCGACGCCCATGATAGAAAAACGAGGCAGATCTTGGGGAAGGTCTATGTCCAACGACGGACGTTAAAATACTGATGATGATGATGATGATGATGATGATGATAAATGCCCCATTTCATCAATAATCAATGGACTTATTGATGTACCTACGTATATCTATGTACATGAGGTGGAATTAGCGATTTACCAAGCTCATCTTCGTCTTGTACAAGACAAAATGTCTACTCAGCATTCCTAAGAATTTCAAGATATTGAAAATTTATTGAAGAATTCATCGAATCAAAACTGAAATCATTCTCTTATGATAGCGTTCACACTTTAGCTAAAGGAATCTTTTGCATGCACCTGATATATATGTATACATACATATTTTTTTTAAAAACTTTTTTCAGAGAAATACGCGGGTCATATTGCTACAGCGATGAAGAAATTTAAAAATCTTTTCATCATGTCCGTTGCATCTGCTTTGAGCATCTCTCCACTCAGAGTTCAAAACGTTGATGTAAGATATAATTGTCTTTGATTCTCGTTTCTTTGTGAGGTTCATTGTTAAAATTCATATATATATATATATATATAGCGAGTTTTGAAAAAATAATTAAGATAGGAAAATTAAAAGGAATGTTTTTTAGCGTAAATAGTAAAAAAATATTGCAAATGTATTTACCTCTCAGTTTCTGAATAGCAAGTGTCTTCGAGACTGTGGAACAGAAAAATGTTAATAATGCATCGATAAATGTATACAAAAAAACAACACTCCTGACATATTCCTGTCTATTGATGTCCGATACATGTATTTGATTACTAAACCCAAGTTAAATTCAGTCAAATTTATTGGATAAAACTAAATAGTGAAACACGGGAATTATATTTCAAATATATACGACCGAAAAGATTTCTGTGTTCATTTGATAAACAGTTTTAATCGAAAGTCGCCATTTTTCCTCTGGTGTTGGAACCATCTCTCGTTGTCTCGAAACTAGTTAAAATCGGATTTCTCTGATTTCAGGTTAGCCAGATGCTGGACGGTGGGATGAGTGTTTCTTTTGAGATTCTGGACGCCGCCCCTACAATTGGTGACGTTGAATTCCCAGTCAAGGAGAAGAGTCTGGCAACAGCTGCGAGTGAATTGCATCAAAAGTTGAAGAGCAAGACATTAGAAATATTCTTACAAAGTTACGATGGGGTATGAAGGTTTCCGTCGGAATTTCCAAGACGACTAATTACAACTATCATACATTTATTCCACGAGGCGCTCCACCTTGGTAGTTATAGTAGCATTTTAGACTTTTTCATGTATTCGGTAACCCCAGAAAATCCACTGGAGTAAATTGCTCTTATTCTGTTGTATATCTCCTCAATACATGTGTATATATATATGATGACGCAATTTCATTCTTGTGCAATCATCAGACCACCTCAGGGATGGTCTGATAATTGCAATAGCATAAACCTCGAGTTGCCATGAAGCACTGAAGTTTCTGTGTATACTCACTTACATATGTTGTATCCCTGATTTCGATCACTCTTCACTCATATATGACGTAATCGCTCCAATATTAACAATATGTATGTATATATATATATATATATATATATATATATATATATATAGTGATGTTACTGTTTCAATGGATCGTTCAAAGAAACCAACTGCTCAATACTGAATTAGGTGGTTACGAATGGTCCAGGTTTGACAAATCTATTATAGAGAATTCCTTTTGAATTCGAACAAACGCAGAAAACTTTTACCTTTTAGATTCTGTTTAGATCAATTCACGATTTCTTACGTTTAGAATTCTTGTAATTGATTATTTGTTTCGTTGCTGGCGACTCTCTCGGCCAAAGATAACTTTCTTCTGTGTCGAGCAAAGACGAAAAAGAAGGGTCTATAACCATTGCATCAGCTCAAACGTGGAGCCTAACCAAAATATTGATTCTGAAACTAAGAACCATGCAATGTGCATAAGAGAGATTCATGCTCAAAAACACTTGGAGACAGCACAGGATATTATGGAAAGCATTCGGAAACTAATGAGAATGAGCAAGCCATATTGCATGAGTGTCAGACAACTGCTGGATATCACAAATTACAACGTGGATGACCAGAGACCATGTGCGAAATTGTGACCAACAGAAAATAAGATGGTGTGACGACTAGGACAGGTTCCGGAAATATTGGCTGAGACGCCCTGGACCAAGAGATCTGGTGAATCGTGTCGGGCATTAAGAGGCAGAGTGTTATGTTTGAATATGGAACGGTCTTGTTTCCATAAGTTTACGCGGAACCAGTTTTCCTTCGTTCTGATAGCCCTTTTCTAGCTCGACACTGAACAAAACTTACTCTAGATGGAAAATTTTTCAATTTTCTCACATAACTAAAACGGAATATATTGGTGAAAAAGTTGTTATATTAGTAAAATATTCTAAAAAAAAAGAAGAGAAAGGTTAGCTGCTACCGGGACAAATTCGAGATGATTATATACATATATATATATATATATATATATATATATATATATATATATATATATATAATTTGATGTATATACAATACATGTATATATATATACAATGTATGTACATCAAATCATATATATATATATATATATATATATATATATATATATATATATATATATATATATATATATATATATATATATGACTTTATTCTTCTACTGTAACTAGTACAAAACTAATAAGAACAATCCTCACCAAAATTAGGGCTCTAAACCCATTGGTGAAATGTACATTCCCTTACGCGATTTGAACTCACGCCCAATGATTACCATACATACGTGTTGTTAAAGTAGAAAAATAAAGTCAACTTTATTCTTTTAGTTTGATAAAAAAACTGAAAACTTGACACAGGGTGTCCCAAGAATAATGCCCAATTGGTCCCGATAGCTTTAAGGGATGCAATCATTCGATGTGATGTTGAGTACACCAAAAATTGCTGATAAAATCGAAGACTCTCGTTCAGAGTTTCGAAACTTTTAAAACTCAAAGACCCTTTCAATAAAGGAAATATTTTGGCAGACCCCTTTTTAGCATTTAGCTCGTAGACTGTAATCAGTACAATACAGCTATATACATCTTTTTTTTACTTTTAAAGATAATATTTATTCTAAATGGATTACACTTGTTTGTATTATGATGTATAGAATTGGTTTGTATACATTAATGATGTTTTCAAACTGCTTTGCGATGGATGATGTCTCTCCGCCACAAGATTAGCAGTGTCAGGTTTCGAGGGAACACTTCTGTGGATCCCCAACCATTATTTGACGGATCCCTAAAAAGCCAGTGAACACTGTAGCTAGATGAATTGTAGAGTAAGCTACGAAAGAAATGGAAAGCAAAATATTTTGTCAAATTAATTACGATGAGTCATCACATTGACTTGTAATTCTTAATTTACTGACTAGGGGAACATTACAGTCAATAGTAAGTCCCCTTAAAACTTGGGAAAGAAGGTGGGAAAAAATAGGTATTACTTTTAGGTTACCCTGTAGATAACTCAATTATAAACTTGGTTTATTGTAGGCATCTTTTAAAAATCACGTTGATACAAGTCTTTCAAAAATAGTGCAATATTTTCATTATCAATTTTGACTAGTTTTTAACTAAGTAACTAAGTATGTTTAATTGTATAATTCTATTTTATTTATTTCCTGAAAGGGAAGAAAAAAAGTTACAGGCTTTCCTCCCAGGAAAATCGGACACACGGTCCAATTGTATAATTGTATGGTTGTATCTTTTGCCCAATTCCTGTTATAACCTAAAGCATGTCATGGAACATGTGAAATAGATTAATTTAGCTGACGAAAACCACTATAAGATTACGAAATTATGCATTACTTTTAGGATACCTAATAGATTGAAAATAAATTATAAAATAGATATAACTTGGGTCTTTTAGTACCAATCTATATATATATATGAATGACACCGTCATTTTTACTGATTAAAATGAAAGAATTAGTCAACATTTATCATAATAAATAATTCGATAAGAATAATTTGAAGATCGCTTCCAAAAGAAGGTTGCTGATTTGAACAAAGGTTAACATCTGAACTTCATCTTCTTAGATAACACGAATCAACAAATGAGATGTCTGTGGCTTTGATAGGATACTAATTATCGCTTTTTGCCAGGAGGGGATGGAAACGCGTTAACAATTCTATTGCTCTATCAGTAAATCGGCTTACACCTTTAGACTATTGACCCCATTGTTTTCGTTGCTTTGTTGTTTCAATAACATTTACACCGTCTCATTCTATGGCCTTCAGTGGGAAAGAGTCAAGATCACCTGCCAGTTTCATCGACCACTGATCTAACTGTTTCGTTGGCTTTGTTGTTACAACAACATTTAGGCCGATCCATCATATGGCTTTCTGTGGGAAAAAGTCTTTATCATTTCGAGAGTTGCTTGAACCATCTAATAGTTCTGGTTTCTTTGTTGCCACGACAATATTATAACTATCTTCTAAAGAAAAGAGTCATAATCACTTTGAAAGTTTTTTGTGACTATTCAGAACCTGGTTTGGTGGCTTTGTTTTCACAACAACCTTTAGGCTTATTCGTTTTATGGCTTCCTGTGGAAGAGAGTGTCGTGATCATTCCAAGAGTTGTTCGGGCGATTGATCCCATTTTTTGTTGTTGTTGTCTTGTTGTCACAACAATATTAAAGGTGGCTCATTTTATGGTATTTCATGGAAAAGACTCTTTATCTCTGCAAGAGCTGTATGCAATACTAATCACCTCGTTTTTGATGCTATAACAGCATATAGGTCATCTAGTTCTATAGCCTACAATGGGAAAGAGTCATTAAGATACCAAGAGTTGTTTGGACTATTATTGTCATTATGTTAGTTGCTTTCTTGCTGTAACAACATTTAGGTCGATTTGTTCTATGGCTTTCTGTGGAAAAGAATCATTATCATTCCAAAAGATTTTGAGTATTCATTTCATCGTTTCATTTCTTTTGTTATTCCAACAAATTTTGAGCCAACACATTCCATAAACCTCTGTGGAAAGAATCATTATCATTGCGTGCGTTGTTCGCACTATTGATCACTTTGTTTTGGTTGCTTTGTTGTTAAAACGATTTAAGGCTGGCTCATTCTATTGTTATCTATTGAAAAGAGTCATTATCATTACAGAAGTTGTTCAGACGATTGATCTCATTCTTTTGAACGACTTTCTGTGGATATAAGTTATTATCATCGAATAGTTATTTTGACTATTGATTTTAATTTTCTGGTTACTTCGTTGCTGAAACAACTTTCAGGGCGATGCATTCTTCGGTCATCTGTAGAAAATAGTTTGTTATCATTCAATTGTTGTTCGGACTATTTGTCTCATTGTTCTGATTGCTTTGTAGTTTCATTAACATCAAGATCGACTCAATCTATGGCCTTCTGTGGAAAAGCGTATTATCTTCCAAAGTGTTGTTCGGGCTATCGATATCCGTGTTTCAACTCTGTGGCCAAATGTGGAAAAGAGTCATTATCATTCTAAGAGTCGATCGGGCTATCGATCACATTATCTTGGTTGCTTTATTGTTACAACAACATTCACATCAACTCTTCCAATAGACTTCTGAGGAAAAGAGTCACTATCACTCAAGTGCTGTTCGGACTATTGATCTAATTGTTTTCGTTGCTTTGTTGTTACAACAATATTCTCGCCGACTCATTCTATGGCCTTCTGTGGAGAAGAATTTTTGAGTTGTTTGGACAATTGCTGATTTTGTTGTTTTGTTGTTACATCAACCTTTAGGTCTACTCTCTCTATGGTCACCCGTGGAAAAGAGTCATCATCATTTCAGGAGTTTTTGAGTAATAATCTCATCGTTTTATTTGCTTTATTATTGCATCAGAATTTAGGTTGACACATTCCATAGCCCTGTATGGAAAAGTGACTTTATCATTTCAGATTTTTGACTATTGATCGGATTGTTTTAGTTGCTTTGTTGTTACAACATTTAGGCCAACTCTTTCTATGGCCCTCTGCAAGAAAGAGTTATTATCATTGAAAAGTTTTTCGGACTATTGATCTGAATTCTTCGGTTGCTCTGTCGCTACAACAGCAAAAGCATAATTATCTTTCAATGAGTTTTTCAAACTATTGATCTCTTCGTTTTGGTTACATTGTCGTTACAGCAACTTTTAGACTGATCCGTTCTATAGACATATGTAGAAGATGCAATATTATAACAACAACAACAATGACATTCTTCTTCTTCTTCTTCTTCTTCTTCTTCTTCTTCTTCTTCTTCTTCTTATCATTATTATTATCATTATTATTATTATTATTATTATCATTATTATTATTATTATTATTATTATTATTATTATTATTATTATTATTATTATTATTATTATTATTATTATTATTCCAAGAGTTGACTACTGAGCTCATTTTGGGGAAAAAGGTCATTATCAATCCAATTGTTGTTTTGACTGTTGATTTCATTTGTTCAGTTTCTTTGTAGTTGAAGCAAGATTTAGGCCAACTCATTCTATTGTCTTTTGAGGAAAAGAGTCATCATCATGATAAGTTGTTTGGACTTGTTGATCTCATTCTATATTTTGCTTTTCTTGTAACTGCATAATAATTAAGGAATTAAAAATTAAAGAAATAGCAATGACCATTACAGAGCGGCGTAAAATATGTTGTGGTACCAAGAAAATCACCAAATAGTATGAAATCATTCGTCCGAATAAAACTCCTGGAAAGATAACAACTTATCTCAAAATTATAGAAGGTCGTAGAATAAGTATACCGAAGCATTGCGGTATGTCAAAAACAATAAACAGTTCGAATGATAATGACACACCTCAAAATTGAGAAGTTATTTTAAACTCATTTTGAATTCTATTTCAGGTGATCTCTGTAATCCCGATAGAATTTACAATCGACCTTAAACAATCAAGCATGACAAGATACAACGGAGGTAAGTTGTCACGCCATTCATTCGTAACAATGATGAAAACGATAAAAAGTGAAATTTCCACGCGTCTTGCTAATCCGTGGAAATTTCAATTTTTATGAATTTCACATATATATATATATATAAATAAATAAATAAATAATTAAAAAAGTAATGGATACATATGATCAGACAGAATGATTATAAATTGCGTTATATTACAAGGAAACTCTCATCTGAAGTGATCTGTCGTTACACGGTTAATGTCCTACTTAGTGTAGACAACGTAAGGAGAATAAACTATTAAGGAAAATGGGGCTGCTGCAGGAATCGAACCTGCGATCGATAGGGTAGCCGCTTCGACGTTGCGTTGCTCTTACCATTGAACCAACAACCGATAGGATTTCCTGTAGCAGATAAACTTTATCTTTATGTACCATTTGAAAATTTTGAGTCATTATGAAATTCCTGGAATAATGTTGGGAGAGGTGGAGTTTTGTAGCCTAGTCCGTTCAATTTCCGTTCAGGGTCATTTACCGAAGAAGCAAGATTTTTCTTTGCTTCTCTTTCAAGATGATTCGCACGATGTTGAGTTTTTCTGCTTTTGCAACTTGGTACAAATATCGAACAACTGTTGGATGGTGGTCAATATTTTATTCCTCTGCAACTCCTCAAACTGTCTTGCGTTGGTCTGCCTCAATACTAACCCTCAATTGGATATCGTCAATTATGGAAGGGCGTCCTTGTCTTCACAGCTCTCGTGTCTGCTTCGACATTTTTCGTTTACAGTCCCCTGGCTAAATACTTGGTTGATATTGCGAGTAGTTTCTGTTGCTTTTTGTCTTATTTCGAATTAATTCAACTAAATTGCTCGATTTTGCTTTCGTTCGATCTCTGAATTGACAGCCTCAAATAAACCATGACAAATGGTGAAAAGAAAACGTTCAACTTGAAAGAATAAAGCGAAATTCACTCCTTTATTTTTGACAGTTTATTTCAGAATTAGCATCAAAGATTAAAATCATGAAAGCAGAATTATTTTACATCGACCAAATAACTATAATTTGTAAGTAAGGGAGTGGAGTTATCAGCCACATTTTGATGATTAATCAATCCATGTACATTTTTATATTTTTCCATTTTTATGTGATTTTGCAGGTTCGATGTTTGCCTTGGCTTTCATGATGACATTAATCGGAATGGTTTTAGCAGCTATCATCACGTATAAAATCAAACTCTGATAAATATGTAAGTATTCAGGTCGATAGCATGTTCATATCTATCTATCGATCTATCTATCTATCATTGTCTCTTCGTAAAAATTTTCTCCTTTACGTACGTAACCGCGTACCTAGCCTAATGTCTGGTCCATTTGCTCTGTGCGTACGTACGTATGTATATTCATATAAATGTCTGTCTGTATACATGCATCATTACATATTTATCATATTGTTTTCCGTCTTTTCTTTTCAGGCATTTGCAGGGAGAGCGTGTATAATGAAATTCCCGATTCCGATGCATAAACATTGTCAAATAAATGAATATACTAACGACTTGTACTGTGAGTTGGATATCAATGTGAAAATGATTAAATTATGATAAGATACAAATAAGAAGACTGGCTGCTGCAGGGTCATACTCCACTCTTACTTCTATTTCGACCGAAGATCATTACTGCAACTTTGTATAGTATGTACGAGAAATAAAAAATTGTGAACATATATTTTTTTTGTGCAAATGTATTTATTTATTAGGATCAAATAAACCCTTGCATATTAGAAACTTGAAGGTTTGTAAGACTTGTCTGTTTGGCTTAGTCAGTAAAAGAGTCAACAACCGATCATTTAGTCGTGATTTCAAATCACGGTTGGGAAACGTTGATTTCATACAACAGTTTGGTTTCCCAAGATTTCATAAAGATTTTGAAAGTATAAAGATCTTGAAAGTATAAAGATCTCCGACAGAAAATGGTTGAAATAGAGAGAGAGAGGAGGGGAAGAAAGAAAGAGAGAAAGACTGAGAGGCAATTTGTTATTTATTAGAATTGTTAACTCCGAGGTACCTGATAATCTTTTTATTCAAACTAGAAAAGTCTTAAAAACGTAATGTATATTCAGTGTTTAGGCACCCAGATTTTTTTTCATGTTGATGTTTGGTTATATACAGATAAAATGTATATAAACAATTGGATCGATTGTAACTCTCCATTTTTCAATTTCTGGAGATTTGTCAATATTGTAGACAAATTTCGGTAAAAGTTCGAGAAATTTTCTCAATTGTGAACAAAAACAAAGTTTTTGTTTATAAAACATAAAACACAATCGGATGAGCCATGAGCCATAATGCATCATTCTCCTGATCCTACATACAAAATTTCCTTGAAATATTTTAAAGAATAAGTTATCCAATTGAGAAAGAGGACACAACGACAATGACGACAACAACGACGACAGACACTCCATAGCGTCGGGGACACCAAAACTGAAACAGATTTATGCACACATGCAATTCCCGTTAGAGTGTTAAAGCCAACCCATCAAGTGGATTTTACTCGCTCAAGACGAAACTGTAACTATCCTTAAAAGAAGCTCACTGTCGAGATGAACATTTGCAAGAATCACCTTCACAATTTTCCTGTTCTTTTAGATGTATCCAAACATCTCTATTAGACGGCCCCTGTTACGTTAAACAACAGTATTGGGAAGAAAGAAATTAAAAGGTGTAACGTCATTAAAAAAAATATTTCAATATTTTACAATCAATTGAATCAGCGAAAAACTATTTGCTCTTCTTTCTCCACCTCATCCTCCCCCTGCTACTTCTACCACGGATGGTGGACGTATGGTTGAACTTATAGTTGATTTTTTTTGCATCATTCAGACATAAGCGTTTAATTTATCCGTGTACGTACCTTTTGATCAAACCATGTATCATAATGAATTCCAGAGTTTTCTGTAAAACTCTTTCACTGCTATTGCCGTCAACTTTAGGGAGAGATATTTACATAAAAATAATTTTTCATACAATTGAACTCATTCTCTTTGGGTTTTTTTGTTTGTTATTTTTTTGTTTACCTTACAAGCATTGTCGTTTACGGATAAAAAGTTCTAATTGATATCATTTTCTATTTAACATCACTGGGAACAGATTCCCTTTTATTCCATGAAGATAATACACCGTAGGATAGATCGGTGGAAAAATTATGAGAACAATGACAAAAAAAAAAAAAAAAATAAGAAAAAATAGATAACCTTCCACTGATGCTTTGTACACATAACCAATATAAGACCTTCATTTTTTCCACAAAAGAAAAATACTGGACTCAAACAAATCACAAGAAAAATCAGCAGTTGTTACCCTTTTCACGTTAAATTCAAAACATATGGAAGGCGTAACCTATTTTAATAGTCGAAATAGTCATGCTTAAACTAGCCCTAAACACTAACCCTATCTTATATCTTTCGTAGTTGAATTTATTAGAATACTGTTTTAAATGGTCGAGTTTTCTGTTCATTTAAAGATAACTTTTTTGAAAAAAAAATGGTGAAAAAACTTGGATTGGAGAAAATTTCAAAATTTACGAAGGAAAATAAATCTAGCGCAGAAATATTTTGAATTTAACACGGAAAAGATAACAATCACCGAAAATCATTGTATTTTTGCATATAACGTACGTATATTCACCCGTATGCAAGGAAAATAGCTTTCAGGGCTAACACACCCTAAGGCTACCATTGGGATATTCGAATTGAAACCGAGTCCAAGATTGGAGCCAGAATGAATTCAGATCGTATCTAATTGTATCTGATTAGTTTCAGATATCAGGTCTGAAGTAGATTATTAAAGCCTTCTATTTCTGAAGTGTATTAACGAAGATTTACAATGATATGAAGCCACGCAATTATTCAACATATGTACACCATCATCTGATACAATTTCATCATTACTAATTCGACTAAGCACAGTTTCCGAGAAAATTCGACTGAAATTACAAATGGAAATATAAGTGTTAATTAATGGCGTCAATAACGGAACATTGATAAAAAAAAGCTAAAAAAGGGTCCCCAGACCCTAAAATGGTGATGATGGTATGTTATGCTGATTTTGCGGGGTCGCAGTGGGATTTGCACTTTTAGACTGTAGTGTAGGAGAAAAGGAAAGAATATGTGCGTTGGCTGTATAACGTTTCACTGTAAAATAAACACTATTTTCGCTTTTTGCTTTTTTTTTTCGTAAGATGAAAAATGTGGCGTTAAGTGAACTTTTGAAAATTGGGGAATACCTGTACTTTTATGCGTTGCTAAGCAAGTGTATATGTGCTTTCCGTTGGACGCCAGAGCGAAATAGTTCTTCTAATGGGATTACATAAAATTTCAGATATTCTCTAGAAATCTTGACTCGAAACTAAAGTACCTTTGTTTTTGCGTTCAATCTGGTTTTCCCCGAAATCAGTGATTTAATAATTACGAGTTGGATTTCTTAATGGATGATTGTTTGGAACAAGTACATTAGAATGTTTTTGCTATATTTTGACATAGAGATAAATTCCCAGTAGAAACGAGAAGCTGCTGCTACTATTACTGAACAAATGAAAGCAGAAACTAAATTTTATCAAATTTAACTACGAGGTATATAATTTAAGGTTATTGTTTATGGTTAGCTTTTGGGTAAGAGTTTATGTTGTGATTAACAACATGCAAAGAATAACACTAACCCCAACCTAGATAGTTTGTAGTTAGATTTGATTAAATGCAGTTTCAAGTGTTCAGGGCGTAAAAAAGTCGGCATATTGTTTAATCTTGCTCATTCCATACAAATGACCATTTTTCATCATTAACCATAACGTTCCAACATTCAAACATTCAGACCCCTCTCATCCTAGTTAAGATGGCCTGATCCAGGAATGGGGGCAAATGCTGCGGACACCTATGGCGTTAAGCTTCAGAGGTGGAGAAAGATACAACAGTCCTGCGCTGTTATGAATAAAAAAGTGTGAAGATATTTATATATCATTGCGCGTGCTCACTGTGTTATCCAGGTATGTAAAAAGCAATGTACATCCGAGCAAGATCAAGATTTTAATGTAGGGTTCCGTACACGGGAAAGCTAAAAAAACGTCCCTCTAACTAGTATCGCAAAGGCGTCAGGGCAAACAAGATCCATCTTTTTTAGTGCGATGGGACGGTACTGCTCCACCGAGACTCGACCGAGCAATTCTAGTCCTCTTGCGTTTAACAACACCGAGCCTCAATAAGCCATCATCGGCTATGGTATTGATCCTGGACAGAGTTCAGATAAATAGATAGCCGGCCAGTCAGTCGGACCGAGCTAAAAACTGAAGGAACCCATGAGAACAGTTTTGGTGACAGTTTTGGTTGACTGTTTCCAACAATCACTCATTAGTAGCTTGTACGTTCGCACAAAATGTCTGTCACGAAAGTGCCTGGGTTCGATTGTAAGACTTTTATGTAGAGATCATATTAAAATAGTGTGGCGTTTACCTAAGTTGTCAATGTAGATAGGAAAAACCAAGAATCACATATACGTGTGATTACGGGTACGAAGACACACAGCTCACAGCCCGTACATCTAAGTAAATTGGAACATGCTTTACTTTATATAAGGGATTTCTACAAGTAATAAAATATTTTTTATTTAGGCTTTATGCTGATGACATAAACATCAAGACGATGATCGGTCCTATCTCCCCCAAACTTTAGGCAACACATTGTATATATAAACTCTAGCACACAAATATACGATCTTCTTGTATTGTCCGTCATGTATATACAAGGATCAATAAGTCTGTAGTCTGACACGTTGTTATTAGTTGAATTTTCATCGATAATTCTTACGATAATGGTCGATCTATGTGGTTCAAATTCATCAGTTAAGTGCATTGACAAGCCAGGAGATTTTGCTGAAAAATAAGACTGACTGCTTTACGGTCAAGCTCCACTCCAAATTTTGTTTTGACGGAAGACAATTATTTTAACTTTTGTATTGTCTATATTCAATGAATAAAAACATACTGAAAATGTGTACTTTGGAGTTTGACAATGAATATTTATCATATTGAATTTATACCTTTTGCTTGCTTAAACAATCACCGCTAGGCTACTGGTACATTGCAAGTTTAATATGATAAAGTGTGGGAAGTGAAGAGTACGTAGAAGCATGTGGGTCTTGGCACGAAAGATCTATGATATTGTTACTGACAAAAAGTTGGTGCTTGACATCACATTCTTTACATCACGTTCCCGATAGTTCAATCAAACGATCCTCGCTCTCCCGCGTACTCTTCACTTTCCTCGCTTGAATTTCTGACTGGAATAGCTTATCGACTAGGATGGCTGGGATGAAAAGTAGCACCGATAAGAATCAGCAATACTGCTATGACCAGCGTATATAAATCTTCTGTCCCACTATTTTATCTCTTAAATGATAAGGGATTGAATTATGTTGTTCGGAAACGTAATTTGCGAATACTATTTTCGATTTGCTTTAGTAACTTTTGACTTGTCTGTCGTTATCAGCTTACCCGCAAGGCTTATATCACAAGATTTCATCTTTCTTTCATGATCTTTTGAAAAAAGGTATACAAAGGTACGTCAATAAGTGTGCAGCCTAATGGTGAAAAATGCATCTTTTAATACTCTGCAAATATCTATTTTTCAACGTAATTTTCTTTTACACTCAACTCAAAGTTTTTTATTAATCAGATCGATCGAACAGTATAGTAAGTACATCAACAAGTTCGCAGACCAGTGATTTTCAACCTTTCTCATTTCATAGCTCGGTGAGCCAGATACTAAAATGGTCGAAACACACCATCAGTATTCTTGAATAAATTATATCATTTAAAAGAAAATTAATGATAATGGAGTGTTTTTAGTTAAATAGATCTATAATTTATTAATTTTATCGCAAAAAGAAAATTGTTAGTCATGGATTTTGAAAGTTTAATACATATTCGTGAAGCTCCTGGTCAAAAATTGCTGCCGTAGACGAATGATGAAAAAAGCATTTTTGAATACAAAGCAATCTATTCGCCCACTTAATCTCCTGATTAAAAAAAATACAAAACATTTTCATATACACAAATATTTATTTTTCAACTCAATCTCCTTCTTTGTCAGTCACATAGGTTGAACATCACATGCAGGTGCATCTGTAGATAATAATGTCAGCCGTTAGATATTGTTATGTTAGTCGCAAATCAATGCAGCCGCCGCCGTCTTCGTTGTCGTCGGCAACAATCTCCCGTCTGCGTTGTTTCTCTAGCACGACATTGGACAACTTGCACTCGGTACCCTGTTGCCGTCGCGCGATTTCGTCCGAATACGCGTCCGGACGACCGATCGACCCACCGACGTTATTTGTTATCTTTAGTCAAAGGTACTTTGAAACTGATAAAAGCGTGAAGACCTTTCAACCCCTTGTCAACTCGAGTGCATAAACTGGTTCGAGTGAGAGGCAGTCATTTTTTAGTTACTTTTATGGAAGTTTGATAGTCGCAACTGAAGTAAGTCTGTAATTTTTTCCCTGAATATTTTTCTTGTTTTCGTATTCCCTTCATTCACACTTTATTCTTTACAATACGGCAATTTAATTAGTTTATACTTTTAATTATTATGATCTTTGTTCCTCATAATCTACGGCCCGATTTCTCAAATGATTATTTATTTGCGATTGAATAAGGTCTGGTCCTACGCGTAATTACTTCCTCTTTTGATTTCATAGGGATTCGTTGTCCTCGTTAGATGGAGAGATCTACTTTCTCCAGCTCCTTTTCTATTCTGAAAAAGAATGATGTCGTCAGCAGATCTGAGGTTATTTACATATTCGCCGTCTATTCGATTCCTTTGTATGCCTATAGTAGGTTTCAGAAGATAATCCCAAGACAGACTTTGAAGAGTTTGAGTAAGCTGGATCGCCTTGTCTTTTCGAGCTGAAAGGGAAACTCTTCATGTAGCCTGATGAGGTAAATCCTTAAAAGAAGAAGAAATCGTAGAATCACTCTAGGTTTGCAAGCTTTCAGCAGAGCCAGCTAGACTTTCAAGGACATGTAAATTTCATAAATCCTTAAAAGAAAGGTATAACAACCAATTCATCCTTCTGATGGAGCTTAAACGTGGAACCTAACCAAAAGATTGACCCCAAGCTGAGAACCATATGACATGCATGAGAGAGGATCATGCTCAACCTCAAAGGGAGACATCACAACACGTATCCCAAGATATGAGGAAACGCAGCCGAACTTGACGAACTAGGCAAGTTCAGAAAGTATTGGCTCCACGACGCCCATGATAGCGAGGTCTACCGAATCTGTGTTCAAAGACAGACGCTAAAAGGTTGATGGTGGTGATGATGAATTAGGTGTGGTTGTGTTCTACTTGCTCTTTATCAAACCCTTCAGTTTTCTAGGATTGTTGGGGTAATTTTTTTAAAGATGTCTCTTGGGGTTCATTCATTTTGGTTATAAAACATTTCATTTGGGGGGAAATTTTACTACTGTTATTTATTTTTACCATTCGAACAGATTTAATTCCGTATCTTCGTATTTTTGCATATAGTGGATGGCGAAGAGACGACCATTTTGGGTTGAAAAAAATTCTCTAAATAAATCTAGGGACAAGTCAACTAGATCATGTGATAGATGATACTTGTTATTGGGTTCTGACTGTAAATAATTCAGGGGTTTTATGGATGAAAAGATTTGATAATATGATAATAATTTGAACCCTTTTTATTGGCCATCAGTACTTCTTCGCAACATGCCTTCTGTAGAGAAAATTAAAAAAAAAAAGATTAAATCGTTAGAAATTGGTATTATTTTGATGATAATCGTTTGTAACTTTTTGTGTGAAATTTCACTCAGAAAAGCCAAATACCCGTAAAAAATGATGGGATTGTTTATATATTAATCGGTACTACTGTCTAGGATAAAAATGTATGTGCAGTCTGTCTAGGATCAACGTGACACTTTCGCACTCTACCGAAGATCAGATTGTAGAATCTGTGCTGTCTCTCACACACATGTATATTCAGTCGGTGGAACTAAAAATTTTTTTTTTTCTTGTTGGAAATTCATAAATAAGGAAGGGTCACAAATCATTCATTATATTTACTGCCTCTAGTATTTGAGCTTTTTGTAAGGTTTCTGATGTTGAGTTTCATTTGTGATAATTTTTCGTTACTTTTCATTCTGTTTAATCAAAACTACTTATAATGCTCCGGAATATTTTAGTGTTTTTTTTTGTTCCAAGTCTTGATTATTCTATTGCTGGATAGTTGGATACCTTAATTTCCTAATTGGATTGTTGAATTATTACTTGCGAAATAAGTGTAGGTTGATATGAATTCACAGCTTTGGCTGCACGTTTCCGATTCTATTTTTTTTTCAATATTCCACCAAAATCTTTATATAAACTGACACACTCTTATATTTAATAGCTGAGGGAATGATTAGCCGTCTTCGTATTATCAGAGGAACCACCGAAAATACTGTGATTTCGGTTTCGAATAGCAGTTTCTTTTTTGTCACTTTTGTCTGTAGCTGCCTTTGTATACGTCAACTTCAACATGTCACACATCTGAATGATTTCTATTTTCAGTAAACCATGGGAGCCATCAGTGTGTTGCTGGCCGTAAGCATCTTTTGCCTGACCCTCTGCCTGGCCCAACATGGACGAGATATGACAGTTTGTACTCCAACTCCATCTGGTGTCGGTAATCGTAAGTAATATATCATAATACATTTGTGCATAACCACCTACTAACTCATCTGCCAACATACTAACCTACCTGCCTAACTTCCAACCAACCTGCCTACCTACCTACCAACTAACCTACCTACTCACCTGCCTAATTATCTGCCTACCTTCCTACCTGCCCACCTACTTACCTACGTGCCTTCCTATCTGCCTATCTTCCCAACTACCTTCCTACTTATCTGCCAACCTACATACCTGTCTACTAATCTATCTGCTTAACTTCCCACCAACCTACCAACCTGCCCACCTATCTCCTTACCTATCTGTGATTAGAGTGAAGGTATCCCTATGGTGAACAAGCACCCTGCCAAAGGGTTGGTCGTAAAACTTGTATGAAAGAAGTTCTGGTCTCAACCAGGCTTGAAACATACAAGAATCACAAAACTTGGTTAGCGGCCGTTTATACTCCAATAAGAGTTACCGCTCAAGAGATGGATATTTTAGTATATATCAATAAAGCGAGAACATCTATTGGTGCTACTTAGGAGTACTTATAATCAAGCTCATCCTGCAGACCATTACTCGCTTAATGAGTTGAATCTTCGCTGAACGCATCAACCCTATGACTTTGTGCAAGAGTAACATTGCTATATCTACAATATATTGATATGTACTTGGCGAATAACTATTGCCAATGAAGTAATTACAGTAAAAGCTGTTACACCCATTGTCCACCTTGGCAAAACCAGCATGTATATTCACTCAATTGTTCCATATTAATGATATATACCATATTTTCCGGTTGGTAAAACGCAGCAAATAGTAGGATGTACGCTATTGTTATCTTGGTATATTTCGGTTAATATTTGAAGATTAGTCAGTTTACCGTATGATGAAGTCTAAGACGCCGACTCTACGGATTCATTTTTCTCTCTGTCACTGCTAATTATCACATTTTGGACTTAATATACAAAATCTTTCAGGGAGAAAAGTGTCTTATTCTTCAGGAAATACAGTGATTGAAATTTTATATCAATTGTTTTTATTCTTGCCAGCTGGTCCTGATGTGAAAATTCCCGATCAATTCTATGTCCATATTGAACTTATCAACGTAACACATGGGCTTACGACAACCTTTACAGAGTATTTCGATAAAGTTAACAACCGTGGTATGATCTTGCAGACGAGTGAAGGAGAAAAGTTGAAGGCTTATTTCGACTACAAGACCAACGAATTTCTGAGTGTGTTCCCACAGCAAAACAGTTTGTACCAATTTTTATCTTTACTAGTAAATACCTGTCAAAAAAAATTACGGATGTACAGGTTCCTTCCGAAAGTAAAATGTCCGTAAAGTATTTCGAAAGCCAATACGGCTTAAAACATCGAAGCAATTACCATTAATTTATGTTATGATTCATCAAATCTTTAAGCGACCCCTCACCCCTAAATAGTTGTGATGTTACGCTGAATTGAGTTCCATCGTACTAAAACAGATGGGTCGGGTTTGCCCTGACGCCTTTGCAACACTAGTCGTGGGGACTGGGGAAATTTTCACAGCTATCCTGTAACTGGAATTCCACATTGAAAACGACCTTATGTCACATCTTGCTCTCGTGGGGGAGCGAGTAAATACGTTGTGAATAAAACTCAGAGCGTAGTATCTGTCCGCAGAACACGTTTCGGTGTTCCGCCGGTGCAATGCTGTGGCCAATGATGGCTTACTAGAGCTTGGTATTGTTAAGTGCAAGAGGTCTAGGAATTGTCGTGTGGTCTTAAAAATTTACTCGGTTCAGTCTCGGGGAGCAGTACCTCCCGGGGCAGTACCGCCCTATTGCACTAAAAGAGATGGGTCAGGTTTGCCCTGACGCCTTTGCAACATTAGTTGCGGGGACTGGAGCAATTTTTGCAGCTATCCTGTAGCTGGAACCCCACATTAAAAACTAGCTTCTATCATGTCTTGCTCTCGTGAGGAAGCGAGTTAATACTGTGTTGAGAATGGATTAAGTAAATTGAAATACTACCATAACAAAATGGAGTCGAAGTTGTGGGCACCCAATGTATGTTCAATGTCTACTAATGGAAATATTACCGCATACCTAGTTCCCCAAAGCAAGTATATCGTGTAGCCAAAATCCATTCCCGTCAACAATCCTATTATTTTGATTCTTTTAAAGCAAGATACATTGTTTTCGTTCCAGATAAATGTATCGTTGATGAACTGAGTCAGGACGAGAATAATCTCTTGATGGGCACTACGTTAAAAAACGGAACGGTCCGTATGTTTTCAGCGGCACGCGCTCTTCATTTTAGTGACCGTGGTTCATACAAAGGGACTGAAACTGTTCGTGGGATTACCTGTGCCCATTGGCAGTCCTGTCAATATTGGTCGGCACTGGATATCACTGTCGATGCCCACTGGTATTTCACAGGTTGGTATATCGTTTGTCATATATATGGTTGCTGAAAAGTCACTTTCCATTTTAAAACTTAAATAATTTTATTAAAAAGATGAATAAATTGTCTCTTTAGATATATCTAGTCTGGACCTTGGAAATTACTTTGAACAAATTGCGAAATATTACATCTCACAAATGCTTTTGATAGGTCGTTAGACATTGCGTCAAGTGTACGTGGTGGGTTGTCTTCCTCTGCCAAGCTGGCCCACAGCGTCAGCTTCTCACGGCATCTGATATTCCCAGATGGTCACTCATTTAGGTAATGACCAGGCTTGACGTTGCTCAGCTTCGGTGATCCCACGAGAACCGGTGTATCAATGCAATTTTGTGCACAAGTTAAGCCAAGTAAAAATTCACCATAAATCACTTTATCTATTATTTATTGCTGTATGTGTAACCTCTAATATTATAGGTAGAATTAATTGAACAAATATATCGAAACGTTCATTCACTCCTAGGATTACATATTTAGTAACAAAGCATTTTTTTGGTAAAGAGTAAAAGTAAACAATAATTACGGTTTTATCTTCAGCGCCGATAGCATTTGAAATTGGCATAAATAATCAATTTTCGACTTTGCTGATCATTTCCCACTGATTTTTACTGCTACACCTCCTGTTTAGCTTTAGTCATTTTGATGAACTATATATACCGATTTTTGTTGATATAAAAGTCTATTTTAGCGTGCTTCGGCAATAAATCTGCATGTTGTACATTGAAAATCAAAAGGAAATTATCCGTGGTTAGAAATTGAGACAACATTATTGGCATAATAGGTATATTATATCAGTAATATAAATTACTTTATAGAAATATGCCACAAAACATATACTACAGTTATGCGTTATAAATGATTTTACTATAGAAATACCGTAAAATGCCCATATAAAGAGAGTTGATGGTTAATGAGCAACTTTAGTAACTTTTACTGTTATGTAGCTAGTTCAATCCTCATTTTGGAGTCCACACTTCCAGCCTCCTGTCTGACTAAGCTAAGCCTATTGAATACCTATTAGGTGCTAGCAAGTTGGTGGCTTAATATGCTAAATATATTTGGGTAAATATTTTGATGTAAAGCTTGAATAATCAAAATACGTAATCTTCATCTATCTATTTATATTATGCACCATGTCTATATCTTTGTTTGTACCATTTATCAATGAAGATAACTATTAAAACTGATTTTAGAGTGGTTTTCCTAAGAGCGACATAATGTTTTGAATAATTTTTTGAAGTGCAATGCGAATTCAAAATTATTTAAATACTGCCGCCCTTTCTTTACGGTATGGGAAAAACGATCAATAATAATTATTAATTCAGAAATTCAGTGTTTAACAAACCGTCCTCCAATCATAGTATCCTTAGCGTATATTCTTTTTTTACGGCATCCAAGCCAGAAAATAGTGAACAATTGTTTTTTAACTTACGTGTTTTAGTTAGTTGAAAGAAAAAAATCATTTAGCAACAAGTGATCAAATCTATGTGTGTGTATGTTAATAGTTATCTTCATTGATAAATGGTACAAACAAAGATATAGACATGGTGCATAATATAAATAAATAGATGAAGATTACGTATTTCATCATTATCATCATCAGTCTCTTGGCGCCCGAAGAAGTCGCTGAGCTTTCATTATCATCAGCATTAGCCTTTTAACGTCCATCGTTGGACATATATCTCCCCGAAGATTCGCCAAACCTCGCCACGTTCTGAATTTTTCTGACTCGTCATGCCATCTTACGTGACGAGTCGATGTCCAGCGTTTTTTTGACATTCTTGCCACACGGTCAGCCCATTGTCATTTGAGTTTTCTAATGGTTTCTATGATATCTCCAACCCATGCCTTTTCACTTGTATACCGTATATTATGATCTCACAATAGTTGTGCATGATTCTCTCCAGTGCACGTTACATGGTTCTCCGTTTAAGGGTCAATCTTTTGGTTAGAGTCCATGTTCCAGCTCCATCAGAAGGATGCATTGGTCGTAGCTCCTTCTTTTTTAGGACCAATGGGATTTTCTTGTTCTTGAAAGTCACTTGATTTTTTCTGTTAGATATGTTCATCTTTTATTGATATCCAAAACTCAATTAGATGACAGGAATTATTATTATTTCCGAATATATCGTAGTGTCACTGTAAGCTGACCGTTGCACAGTGTGGAGCGACTGAGCTGGTTGTATAAATGAATTGCTGTCTTAATGGATTATTTTATTGTATTTATTTTGTGTTTCTATAGTGGACGAACCTTGGGATACAGCAACCGGATTGGCAAATGTCCCAGTGCGTTTCCATGCTAAGGGAAGTGACTATGATTCCGCCACAGAGAAGCATGATATTGAACTGTACTTCGAATTTTACCATTTTAGAAGTGGTTTACCAAAAGACCAGACAATACTGGAAGTAAGTGACAAGGATATTTCAACTCTTTCGCTTTATAGATAGACAGATGGATAGATATGAGCAAATTGAGAGATAGATAGATTGAGATGAGCAGACTGAAATTAAAAAGATAAACAGTGAGATAGATACATACTGAGAAAAAATAATAATGATAAGAGAGAGAGAGAGAGAGAGACAGAGAGAGACAGTGAGAGACAGAGCAGCGGAAAGAGGAGAAAAGATAGAAATAGATTCTAGAGAGAATTGACATTTCTTTCCAGAGTTAAGATTTGTTTAGAAGCATCAATAATGACTATAGAAGATAGGGATAATATATAGAGAAAAAGAAAAAGAACAGAATACGTTCGAAAACTGCAACATTTTAAATGCATTTTTGACTGCATTCGTTTACATTTATTTCTATAATAAAACTATTTGTTTACTATTGAGATTTCAAGCTAATCCACGTTAAAACGTCCGAAACAAAAATAATGATTGCATCAAAAATAAAAAGAAAGATATCGACCAAAATGCAATGTAATTCATTGGCAAATGAAAAAGTTATGAATATATATGTAAGAATTGTATACATTAGTTATAAACACTGTATAGTCTGCTTTCTTTATTTCTTCCTCTCTTTCTTGTAATTTCCCCAAACTCTCCAAGTTGACTTGTATTATTATTGAATTGTATTATTGAATTGTAATAATTAGTCAGACCCGGAATTTAAGCTTTCAGAACTAAAGACACAAATGAGTTAGAATAGAGCGAAAAAGAAGAGTGATTCAGTGACGTCATATAATGTCAACTCGCGTTCCTGAGTTCTCGTTACTTTTTTTTTTCAAATTTCCGTTATGAAAAATATCATTTTTATGTAATAACACACACACACACACACACACACACACATATATATACATTTTCTTTTCGGTGAAAATTACCTTCCATGGAGCAAACCATTTTCTCCCTTGCCTTTGCCGTCAGTGGCGTATTAACCATTAGGCCAAGTAGGTCTTCCTTTCTCTCTCGCTTCCGATGCCAGTGACAGATTAACGATTAGGTTGAGGAGGCTCTTTCTTTATTTCTTTTCTCAAATTTACTATTACATTTTGACTTTATTTTCGTGTGCAGCAATGACGGATGACAACGATCAGAAGCAAATTGAGTGACGTCATGCACAAATAGCAGTGACACTTCTGAAACCCAACTCAGGTTAACTAGTTTCTGTTAAAGTTATCAAATCCCATTTACAGACACATAGTTTTGGAATAATATTGAATGGAGAAATGAATTCTGTTTTGTTTATCTTTTAGATTTTAATGAAGCTTAAGGGAGTTTGGCCTTAGTGCTACCAAGCTTGTCTAATTTTCTATCTCAAGAATCAATCTAAAAGAAGGAATAATATGACGTTGTGTGAGATAAAAAAGAAATATCTTTCTATCTTTGCCAATGCTATGAACCGATTAAAAAACGCTATCTCTCTTTAACCATTCTCTTTTCGGGTCACTTAATTGTATACAAACGCTGATTTCAAAATTGGTCTTAACAAAACATTTTTCACATTTTAAGAACTGTCAACTCTCGTCGCAGTTAAAAAGATGTTGAATAAGTTTTCCGTTATTAGATATAACAGTAAACACCCTCAAGAAAATTGCCAAAGATTAGTTTGCAGCAACAGCATGCAAAGATTTCAGTACATTGTTTCGCAAATTCGAATTAGTTAATCCTTAATATGATGCTGTCTAAACTGAATGGTTAATGGAAAGTCATTTTTATCAGTATTCTTAGTTTCTCGTTAACGATACACTTCGTATGAAATACACCAGTTATTTTGGAAAATACGTTTTAACGGCGCTTTTGAATACTCGTGGGTAGCATAATAATGGGAATCTACTCATATCTTCTCATTCTTTTCAGACTCCTAGTGGGGTTTATTGTCCTGGTCGAAAAGCCAAAAAGCCGCTACCCCAGATTCCGCAAACTATGACTTTCTACACCGAGATCGTCGATCGAAATGATGTAATTGTTTCAACTATGAAGGTAAGGGTCTTGTACAACATTCAACCGTCTTGCATAATGTCCATCGAAGCGATTCTTTATGCTCTTTGTTAGAGTCTAACTCTCAACACCACACATTTGGATACTTACTACTATGGCTCCAAAAATTGCATCTTAAATTTTCCACTTAACGCCTGTTTCCGTATGGAAAGTGCAAAAAATAGATATCTGATTTCGATGTGTTATGCATGGTGAGAGAAAATTAAATATCTATATGGAGATCAGATTTTCATGTAATCTGCATCAAAAGTGCGTAAAACAAACAGATATGATCATGGAGATCTGATTTCCATATGGAGATCTTGATCGCATATGCAGTGTGCTAAGAACTCGAATGCTAACATCAACCGGACATTGCTGCAGAGGAAAAAATCAAACAATGCACCAACTGTTCCTACAGGAACACATGCAGGGGAATAGATCATGTGGCCGTACACAAAATATGTACAAAATATTTCAACCACAGAAATGCAAAACCGATTCGAAGGATAGCTTGTAGTCAAGAAACTCCGATTCCACACGACCCGATTAGTTGTGAGGTGAGGTGATAAAGGTAACATACTTAAATTAAAGTACCGACAACCTTCCGTCAATGAATATAGCCATTCCATTGTTGTTACTCTGGCAAGGAATTTTATCGTAGATTTCCCACGAGTTTGTTGTTATTTATTCCTGTAAACCCCACTCTAGCGGATCAAGTTATAAGCTTCTCCTTTCAACTTTTCCAATGTCAGGGCAATCGCCTCTGCCTCATTCTCTGTTGTTCTTCAGGGTCCTCTTCAGCCTCTCAACTATTCTCCTGTGGATTCCAATCTACCATTTGAACTGATTTCTCGTACACTGACTTCTGATATTCTCGGTCCCAATCATTGTTTTTGCCATTGTCGTTGGATGTTGCTTGGCGAACTGGTTTTCTGTAAGCTTGTCACATAACTCTGAAACTTCAAAAAGAAAGACAGGATACAGATTTAGAAAAATACAGGCTTATATTTTTTTGGTAACGTTCCAAGTAGCGTTTGGAGAAAGGATTAAGAAAGTAGTTGGACGACGGATCGGCACACGGAAGCCGTCTTGGTGTCTTGTGGTCTGCGTTCACCGAGAATTTGGACTCCCCAAGACGGCAATTATTACCTTCTTATTGGGGATCTATCCCCATACGTTTGGCGGATCAACCCACGCTTTTTGATGTATCTGCCCAAATCCACCTATGCTTTTTGATGTATCTGCCCACTCAGATGTGGTTTCTTCCAGTGAAAACAACTGTTGTTTTTTCTGGCTTTCCATACGGGAAAGTGGAAGTGGCATGTCCTTTTATTAACACACTCGTCAGAATGTTTTTCGTCAACACCTGTCATCGAGGTGTCCCAAGGATGCTTTTCTGCATTTGCACATTCTGTTTATCCTTATCAATGAGCACCAGATATAAGATCAATCCCTTGACCTTTGCTTCCGCTATTCAATAAGCTTTCACCTACATGCGTCATGAACTATTCTGAGAAGGATCATCTCGAACTCCTGCTGGGCGATCTTTGGGGCAACCACTGGGATGATGCAGTGGCAGTTTCAGTACCAAGTAGTTTTTACAGTTTCTATTTCTATTATTATTTGGACCATCCTCATCTTGGTTGTTTAACAACCAAGATGAGGATGGTCCAAATAATAAAAGAAATGATAATAATACCTCATCTCAAAATTCAGAGATATAGTTTTTACAGGATAGAATAATTACACATACCCAACCATCCTCCTTTACTCGGGCTTAGAACCAGCAAAATGACACACAAGGGACTTGATTTGTTACGTAAACACTTAAAACGTTTTGAATTGTTGTGTGGCAAACTGAGACAGCCATGGTGAAGATGACTGGAGATAGGACAAAAAGCATACAATTACATTCTTAGGCAAAAAATGGGCCAAGCTCGAGATTGCATAATGTTAAGCTTCTAATGGTCTTAATGCAAAATATTTGGATAGGAATTAATTGGACAAGAATTAAACAAATAACTAATTTTAGAATAGCTTTCCCTCTGATTTCTATAGATATTAAGGACTTTTGAGTAAAGTTGCAGACAGATAAGTCAATGTTGATGACTTTAAATAGTTGATGAGTAGTTTAAAATGTTTCCTTTTTTGTGAGACCAAATATTTTCTACAGGTTTGAAATCTGGACTTTGCCAAAATACGAACCTGGTGGACCTGTTCTCAAGCCACTTCTGGCGGTCTTTGTAGTGTGTGTAGGAATATTGTCTTGTTCAAAATAACATAGAATCGTCCCTCTTTAAAATACAAGTGTGGGAAGTAAGCTTTTCAGTAATATTCTCCTGTATTCCAAAGCATTAATTGACTTTTCACTGTGAAACAGCACACAAGTACCGGCAGCTGGAAAGGCTCCTCACACTATAATACTACTTCCATCATGTGTAACTATGGTAGAGATGCAATCACTATTTTCAGTATTTTTCACCAGATCTTCGAAGACACCTCTCCGGAGCATTACCATGCAACTGAAATCTCGATTCATCACTCCACACGACTCTGTTGAACCATTATGAAAGAAACTTTCCATTTTCTGCTAATAATTTAATTCTGTCTTTGATGTTTTTTCCGGGACAGTAATAGCCTTTTAACACATTTAGATACGAAATTCATATGAGATAAGCCTCTGATTATTTTTTCTTTTCGAAAGAGTCTTGAATTTTCTGAAGTTTTCAATTCTGCTGACAGTTTTCGTCGGCTTTTTCTTTACTATTTTTGAAAACTGCCGCTGAGAATTCTGCCAGCTGGTTATTACTGCATGGCACTCCAAATCCTTTCTTTTTGGCAATATCAGTCGTTCCAAAGCGTTCTCTCTCTGAAAGAGAAATGATGATTTCCTCTGCTTTTAGAGTTTCTTAAATTTCAGGATAGCTACAGATAACAAATTATGCGGTTTCCAACACCAGCCCTTGCACAATACTGCAAATTAAGCCTGGTTACATTTATGAATCATTTTGGACTTGGCCCATTTGATTTTTGCCATTTTAGTTTTGGCCTTTTTTTTTTAGCCGAGGAGCGTAGATTGGAGCGAAAGTAAAATTCGGTTTATTTTGTTCCCAATAACGTACCTCAACGTCGACACCATTAAAACGAGATAACCAGAGTATTAGGATCAATACATTTTATCTATTCAAAAATAAGAACCATAAGTTTAGCAATGCTCCCACCATAGAGGGAGAAAATCAAGTAGCTTTTCTTTCAGTCGATTGTAATATTCCCCAGGTTATATTTTCATTAAAAAATGTAAGTGGCCATTTTGGAGTTTTTTTAGCCACTTTTGGCCTTTTCAAGAAAACGCAGACCTCATACATTCTATAATGAAATCATATAAGCTCGTAAAAAATTGATCGGAGTAGGTTTTCATTTTGACGTAGCATCTCAATAAGACGACTTTCTATAGACCGGTTCCTTGGAGGAGACGGACCTACTAACTGAGATCGCTGAGCTCATTCAAGCATCCATTCTTTTGTGTTATTTTTCGATGTAATGAAACGTTTATGCAGTGAAATGGGTACGAATGTTCATCCAGGTTGAAGGAAATCACTTTCAACATCTACGGTAAAGTTAAAAAGGATGTGTAATTGGCACCTTTTTGTAATCTTTCGTGAATTTGTGTCTTCGGGATTCAAAATATTTGAAATACAAATTGTCAATTTTGAAATATCCCTTAGTAGTAATCATCTGCGAGATTTGCTTGCTGAACGATTCCTTCAAATGAAACAACCGTAGCCACCAAATGTGACAAAGGGTTCTACCCCGATCCCAATGAAACTAGGGGGGCTGAGGAATCAAACATCTAATCCTGTGCATGTGTTCGTGTGTTGCAGCACTTCTGACCATACTGTTTTATCTACAGACTTGAAAATTGGCATCCAAACTCCATTAGACCCTTTCTAAGAATTTTTTTATAAAAAAAAGAACCTTTATTCCCCTTTTGGAGGCCTTAGTTTGTCGGGCTTATTAATAGCATCTAGATTCTCGAGAATCTATAAGTTTCTGAGTGTTTTTAAAAACTTTCTTTTAGATATTTTTCTGTGGAAAACGCCATTGATGTCATTTATAGACTTTATTTTAACCATATTATGGAATTTTTTTCGTAACTTCAAATTTTTTTTTTTGAATTTTTTTCGTAACTTCAAATTTTTGCGCTACGGTTGTTCAGTTATTGACTGTGATGGCGAGTATTTTCTCTTTTTTTCTGAAAATACCCTTTTGCTTTTTTTCTATCCACCAGGAGGAATACGACCAGAGTGCCCAATTGGCTCGTTTTGCTTACACAGCGCTTCCAATATACAACCTTTACAACAAAAACCCTGTTGTTGACGTACATGATTTCGACACCGGTACGGAAATCTAAGTATTTCATTTCACATTCGCTTTTTCTAATAAAAAAATTAATCAACATAGATTTCTTTGGTTTCTAATCAGCTTTCTGACTACTTTTCTCACTAGCTGGCTATCTATGTGTCATGCGTACAGGCCGCACCAATGAAGCTAGAGGGCTGAAAAGCATTTATACCTTAATTCGAAAAAATTGTAGCCCTCCGCCCCTAGCTGTCGATTCGCCGCTCCCTCTGTTTCCGTTACGGGATGGGTTCTAGAATTAGATTTAAGGGATAGTACGCAGGTCTTGTAGTGCTTTTTCTTCTATCATCTGAAATCGACTTGTCAGGATGGATTTAAGCTTTGAGAACAAAATAATATTGACAGGGTCCAAATCCGTAGAGTTGGGTGGCTTGGAGTGAGATTCATCTTGTGCTTCGTCAAAGATTTTGTCCATCTGTTTGCAGATGTGGCTCAAATTTCGTGGTAAAAAGACACATCATCAGTTTTTCTTTCGAAATCATGTGGTGCAAACTTTTACAGATTCGTGCCCTTTCCAAAAACTCATGGAAAGGTCAGGCGTCAGTTTCCTCGGATCACAGCACTTTTCTCAACGTGATCTTACACATGAGAGCTTATCCAGATTTAACATCGTCTTTGGCTGAGGTTTAGCCAGATCGAAAACGTTGGTACCATCCGTGACATTGCATGCAGCAAAGATAATCCTTCCCATTGGCACACTGCAACATTACAAAATTATTACTAATTTGAAACAGAATTACTCAGAAACAAGTTGTTTTCCAAGATTCTTCATTGTTCAGTATGTATATATGTATAGTACATATAGTACAAATCAGGTTTGCAATGTAACATACAAACACGTTTATGTTTCTTTAGTTGTACCAAAAATTTCAATAAATTTACAATGAAACATAACAATAAATTTATTAGAAAGAATGCAAATAAGGAAAACAAACATATAGAAACTGCAACAGTACTAACAAGAATAGTTGCCCTCTACAAAACAAAAGTTTCAGATCAAATATAGTAAACCAAACAGAAATATCAACCCAAGAAAAAACCCTAGAAGTCAAATATTTATCAGAATATCTAAAACGTCATTTAAACTTAGATTAGCCAACCATACATCATCCTTTACGAACAAAAATATAAGAATGATACATCATTATCTACAGATTACTGGAAAATGTACAAAATGAATTACAAACCAACTATAAAATGGAAAATTTTACACAAACTTATATATGCCAAAATATGGAAAATTCATATTTAAATGAAGATTTCAAAATACTCAATTTTGTTAAAAAACAAAAACAAAACAAAAACTAAAATAGGTTTATTAAACAGGAAAAATGAAATAGCATTATAATGACGGCATCGCTCAAAATTTTTATCAACGAGTATGAATTTATGACCCATATATTATTACATGAAAAGTAATATAGATAGTTCACCCACATACTCATCTCAAAGAACCACCTAATCAACATTGTCCACTTCCTCTTGTCTAAGTAAATTAGGAATAGTACAATCCACCATGGCCATAAAGGACCCTAACATAGGTGATAAATCTAATGTAATAATCAAGGTCAAAACCAAGACCTCCCTTTGAACACATTACACCGTCAACTTATAGATAACTCATACACCCAATCCACAACCTTGACACGTAACTTAAAAACCACCAGCAAAACGCACACACTAAAAACTTAACTGATAAAATGACAATAAAACAAAATAAAAAAAAAACCTCCCTCATAGCAACAACCGCGAAATTTTCTCCGATTCCCCCAACAGGAATCTAAAACATAGATAATCATTCGCCTGAAGAGGCCTAAACATGACAGAAACATACTCGTGTTTGTGTCGCGAATCTACTCTCTAGAAAGTTAGTCATAATTTCCATTATAGTTACATTATAAATAGAGTCTGCTCTAAAGCGTTTGAATACTTTTTTCTCAAAACTTTCAAATTCAATTTTAATTCAATAAATTTTTTTCCAATTTGGATCCCCTAAAAGTCCCATACAATATATATGCATAAACAATAAAGTCTCACACAAAAATATCCCTAGAACTACTAAATTCTGTAAACCTTGCGACAAAAGAAGTCTAAAATGCAACTGCCTTAAGTACATAAACAACTTCATTAGCTCCACCACCAGAGAGAATTTCTAGATATACCATAGCACTAATTGTCGTAGCAAAAACATCATATACCTTCTAGAATGTAATAGATGCAGTTTACAATACATAGGCAAGTTTGAGTGGCAATTTAACTTTAGACTCAACAACTACAGACACAGAATTAAATCACAAAACAATTCCAGTCTACTTCCCGTAGAAGTACACTTTCGCACACCCGGTCACAATTTTGCCACAGACGCTAGCTTCACTATCACTGGAAAAAAAAGAAAAAACTCCCATTGACATAACTAAAATTCTAGAAAGGCATGAGGATATGTGGATCATAATCTCAAACTCTCTCCCCTAATGGACTTGATACTAAACTTAACAACCCTAATCACACAGATCTCTAAATCATAATCCACCCACTAACAATAACCTCAGATCTGCATCTACCCTCTCAGATACATTCAATGCTGGAAACCTCAAAGTCTCATTAGTAAAAATCAGAGCCAACATATTTTTGATGACTTGTAAGGTCAAAACCTATGTAGTTCTTCGACCTCATCACCCCTCTATTTACACTATCCCTAACCTACCCACACAATCTAACACCAAAGCACTTCCCTCCTGACACTCTACGTCCTCTCCAAGACCTACTACTGCTAAGACCACAGACTGAACTTAGTCTCACACAACAGGATAACCCTAGCAGATGGGATTCCATTTTTTGCTCACAAAGCAAAACTCTTGATGGTGGACTTATGTTCCACAGCAAACTTATAACCATTAAATGGTACACTCACATAGCACACACTACTGAAAATGGGAATTCCTCCCAAAGCATCAATGAAAACATTTACAGATGAATAAACCTAGTTTCCATACACTCTCACTCCTGAGTCTGCCTCACTTCCTATAGTTCAAATCATATATATATATATATATATATATATATATATATATATATATATACATATATATATATATATATATATATATATATATATATATATATATATATATATATATATATATATATATATATATATATATATAGTGGGGGGTAAATATATTCCTTCAAATACATATGATCATTCCTTCAAATATATAATTTTTATTTTATCTATTGATCTCTTGAATTATTTTTCGGACAGGTGTCTCCTATGTGACCAACACATATCTGGGCAACTGTACTGCACGTCCCATTCCACGCAGAGGCCTTGACGTTAAGGATATAAACGCACACGATGTCCGAATGTCGAGCGGTCAAGAATTTTTCGACTTCCCCAACAAAAAATTTTCTTATGAAGGAGAAGTAAGCAAACTTGCTTGACATTTTGAAGAAAACAAAAATTCCCTGGAATACCCTTCCCCTTCACACCCACAGAAAGCACATCATCATCATCATCATCATCATCATCAGCCTTTAACGTCCGTCTTAGGACATGGACATTCCCCAAGATTTGCCAGATCTATCGATCGTGGGTGTTGCAGCACCAATATTTTCTGAACCTGCTTATATCGTCTTGCCACCTTATTTTTTGCCAGCCACCATTCTCCGAGGATCCACGTTATGATTCACGATGTTCTGCAGTTGTCCGAAATTCTATTTATGTGATTATAAGAATGATCCTTTATTAAGCACGTTGCGTAGTCTTAACCAATGCATCCTTCCGATAGTTTCCTATAGAGCTGAAACATAGAGCCTTGCCCCAAAACTTTCAAATTTGGAAACCTTGAAATATAGATTTTTCAACAAAAAGAAAACAACAAAAACAGTTGTAATCATATCTTACATTTATTCATCTCTTGTCGCTTGCAGCCAGGCCAGTCGAAGAGGGTTCGAGTGTAGATTATTCCCTTGAGTGGATTAACGGAGTTGCATCGGGATCTCCAGCGACTTACGGGGCCAGGTATTCTCAGAAGTTGTTAGCTTAATCTCGGTGATCATTATTCATTTTTTTACCCACCCATAATGCCCGACTAACCGGCCAAGTGGGTTATAGATTCTCTTTTTTAGTAGGCATGGGTGTGTGAGTGAATGTGTGTCTTCAGACACTCCTGATCATAGTTTTGGGGGCTACAACTTTAAAATCTTGCACGAGTACACCACTACGCAACTTCTAAAACCTTTTTTTTTTTCAAAAAAGTCTCCATGGTCATTTTGGAACCAATTACGCCTAACTCTTGTTCTGATATTTTTGTTTGATAATTTTAGATAAAAGGTATATTTTTTTTAGGTAATTAGTTTTGACATATGCGTGGGCTACGATGATTCATTGATGCAAATAAGGATATTTTAGTTGCTTGAAAGTGCAGATGCGAAATAAAGAATAAGTTCTGGTCTATAATTGAATTCGCATCTCTTTTTACTGACCTCTTTTTACATGGCAACTGCTCTGTCGAATGATCTACTAATGCCCTGATGACAGACAGAAGATCATACTTTGCAAATCGATTTCTTCATTGATACCTTTTATCACAATGTTCTAGGCCAACAAACTCTCTGACCATTAAAGTATACAGTATGAAATCGGAATAAAGAAGTAGCTTTTGACGAGACTAAAACTTCCATTTCATATCACGCCGCTCCCTAATCAATTTGGCCATTGAAGCTACACGGCTTGACAAAGCTTAAACATTTTCTCATTTTCCTTCCGACCGTGCTAAATACACATTAGTAGTAGTGGTCTTAAGTTTTTGAAATTCCAAGATTAAGTATTTCCCTTAGTATTTGTTAGCTAATTGTTGCACAACCATGTGCTTAATGTGGAGTCTGGATGGAAAAGTTCGTTGTGATTCAAACAGCTCACGAAGAATAGAAACAGCAGAGATATGGAGTAACATGATATCCAAAAATAATTGAGTTGGGAACGAAAAGCAAAAGGAAAGATAAAGAAAGATGAGAAAGCAGACATCGCATGACTTGGTGATTGATCTTTGCTGCATACCTTCTTATTGTTAAAATGAGACGTTTGCATGCACGTGCACCTGGGAATAAATTCAATCATAGTCATCCTATAGTAAAACGAATAACAATTTTATTAACCATCCGAGTCGTACTCTCTCATTTGTAAAGACAATTGAGTGACTTCCTAATGCTTCTTAATTAGTCTATAGGTTTTTTCTCTCTCTTTCTCTTCCACTTAATTAAGGGTCATGTACTCTTCTCGTACAAATTCTTTCAAAGCAAAATTCGCCAGGATTGTTATTTTCAATTGTTCAACTATGTCATATGACCAACGTTTATGTTAAATCTGCTCGTTAGATTTATCTAATTCTATGTGCTGGAAGCCACCTTTGAATCTCAAAAGACATGGAAAAATAATCAGATTAAAAACCACAAGGGTTTCAGCTTTAGCTGGGTAGAGACAGAGCCCTCGGAAAAAATGTCTTGTTTGATTATTGGGTGTGTGTATCATGACGCGTACATACCCGTATACCTTCCGTTGTGACCACCGAAATTGATTTTGTGATGTGACAAAATTCAACCCAGCCCCCTGATATTTCCTAATTTCCCACTACTAGAATTCACTACTTCCACATTGCAATAAGGCTTTACTTGATGTAGACTTACCATCGTTTTCTCACACCATTCTTCGCTGGGGGGGGGGGGCTCTGATGAAGTCCAAATTTTGGACGAAATATTCGCTATCATAACAATGAAGAATTTGAGATATTCTAATTAGCTTTTCTATTCCAAACTGTCAAGATTTTTCACATCGTATATATGTATATTCTGGAGACCATCATCAACTTAGTATAGATATCAACATGTATTTTCTGGCAGTTTCTCCACATTCTCTTAATTTCTAATTTCAGGTTTGATAGTTACCTTCTTCAAATATGTTCAAATGGTATAAATAAGCGATTGCATATAAGCAATTTCATCATTGGTTTTAATTAAAAGGAGTACAAAAATGGTAGGTTAGAGATATTTTTTATCAGCAAAAATGTTACCTTTGAGTGGAAGTGTCTATTACTACACACAGAGACACATAAAAAGTCACATTGCCCATTATATTAGTAGATACATGTATGCATGGGTTGGGTGACATTCGATGCGGTTGAACCAATCCAGTCAACTTAATGTGAAAACAAGCCGACGACATGTTCCTAAGTAAAAAACATGAAAAAAACCCGAACATGTGGCAATAAGGAATAGAAAGACTACGGAAATTTTTAACTATAAAAAGCATTCATGTAAACAATATAAACAGTGATATGTTGGTGTTAGAAAACTTGCCTCACGTGAAAACTGTTGCATTGCATTATGGAATTATTCATCTTCGGTATATAATTTATTCAGATAAAGTTTATCGTATATTTTTCACAGATTTTTCTTATCTCCAATGACAAAAAATGTATGTGAAAAGCTTTGTATGTTTATTCATGAATATGCCTGCCTGCTTCCCGACGTATGACATGGGAAACTGTAGCGACAGACTAAGGGTTAAACGAAGGACCCCTCTGGAATATTCACGAGGAATATTTAATTGGAATAATTGTGTATGAATTGATTCCACTACCGAAGTAATGTCGTCTCATCCAATCCCCACTTGCACCACTTTTACCTTCTTTCATTCTATTTTATCAGAAAACAGCTCGAGGAATTCCTGCAGAATCCTGGGTCGGCGTTCGTAACGGTTGGCCTCGGAAGACGTCAAAACAATCGGTCTGGGAATGGTATTTTGCCAAGGTTAGTGAGAAAAAATACTTTTTAAAACCCCTACTGAGTTGACTTTCCCTAACTTAAGTTTAACGTTGGAAAGTGGAGCATTCGTCATAAATAGCCCCAGTCGCCGCTAACGAAATCACGAAAGCGTCAGGACGAGCCAAACCTGTTCCTCTTTGTGCAATGGACCAACACCGCCCTGAGGCGAAGCGCTTCCCTGCAGCTGGGCCAAAGAATACTGGGAGAACCCAAGGACAAGTCCAAAGGTCCCCAATGCACTTAGCCCTCATTGGCGACGACATTGCACCCGCTCACTCGGTCTGATGCGCACACCGCCACTCAATGTCAGTCAGTACCGACTTCTTGGCAAAGGTTATGGGCGTGATCATAATTCTTTCATGTGCTCGTTGTATGGCTATCAGATGTTTGGTCAATCTCTTGATTAGGTTCCATGTTTCACTTCCATAGTTGACTATCGAGAGGATGCATTGGTTGTAAATTCTTCTTTTTGAGGACTAATGGGATCAATACTCCCATTGAATAAGACCTCTCGACTGGTAGCTTGAGTAGATTTATCGTATTAAATGTTTAAAAGTACTCAAAATCCTGAAAATTGAGGTGGCCCATATTATGGAACTGATAGACTGGAATTACAACCCTTCATGAAAAGAGTTTTTATACTGGCTATTTTTTAATGAAATAAAAATATAATCAGTACTACCACCCCCAAATTATTTACACTTAATGTTTACATTTTAATCTTTAAAATCTTGGGTTGGGCCGGGCTTTTAAAATCCATATATTGTCACGTATTGAGTTTATGAGGACAACGATCAAAATGGAAAATGCAGAGCTGAAGAAAGTAGACCATTCCATCTACCAAGGACAACGAATCTCCATGAAATCCTCAAAAGAAGAAGGAATCAAATGAAAAATCACACTACATTGGTAATCTTTCGGTAGAGGGAGCTCAACTTTTAAAAACAAGAAAATCCCACTAGTCCTAAAATGAAGGATCTACGGTTGTCACCTCTGGAGCTGAAACAAGGAATTTAACCAAAAGATTGACCCTCAAACAATGCAACAGGCACAGGAGATAAACATGTTCAACCTCATATGTAGAGATCATAAGACAGTACAGTATATAAGAGAAAAGACTGGAGTCCGAGATATAATAGAAACCATTAGAAAACTCAAATGGCAATGGGCTGCTCATGTTGTAAGAATGATATTGCTCTGCACATTAAATGTCAAAATTTAAGCAATAAAAGATTTTATTTTTACTGAAAAAATAAATCAAACAAACATTTTGAGTTACTGAATAGTAAGGACGAAATACTAGTAGTATTGTATCTACTATAATGTACAAAACTTATAGCATGAAGATTATACGCATTGATACCAAGGCCAGACGAACAGACACAATTAATTGCATAACTCAAAAAGGCAGGAAAGGGGAAGAGAAAGAAATGAATATTTTCTCATATTTTGGACAGATTAAACGCTGTATAAAGAAATTTTCACCTGATGTGTGCAGGGGACCAATATTTTGGTGCTTAGGCATGAAACTTGAAGTCGTGAAATAAATGAATGTAACTTATGATCTCGTTATTATTATCACGATACATACTGAAGGGGCTCCAATTTGTGCTACTTCGGTGAACCAAGGTGAGATTAAAAGGCTGTGCGCTCGTCGCTGGAGGGACATTTTTCGTACAGGCCCCGCCGTCAGAGGTCTTGCACTCGTTAAAAACCTTCCAAAAATCTTCGTTCAGGAACCCAAGACATATATATATATATATATATATATATATATATATATATATATATATATATATATATATATATATATATATATATATATATATATATATATATATATATATATATGGTCTAGAAAGCTTTACAGATTTAAACACTAGGTATATCAAATTTTTGTCATTTCAGTCAATTATTTCCAAATACATGTTAATGCAATTTACAGAAGAAATCCTGATAAAATATTTCCTTAATATTTCCCAGGATACGACTACCGCTGTAATGGGAGGTTCCGTGGAACATTCAACACCTTTGCAGTTTCGAGTCAGCTTACCTCAGGTTCGTTTCATTTAAAAACATTTCAAATTCAAACAATCATTACCAATAATAATCCGGAACATTCATCAGAAGATTTTCATTAATGGTATATATTTTTCCTTTTACATTCGCAGGAACAAATTGACTACGATTTCAACATTTACGCTTACTCGAAAGAACAGCCTGACCTCACATCCTACGACGTCAGTCAATGCTACTTAACTCATAAAAAAGAAAAAATTGGCATGTCCCTCCCTAGTGAGTTCTCGTGAGAATTTATATTACGTGTGTGTCTGTGTGAAATATTGAAACCCACCGTATCAAGTGCCTACAGGAACATCAGTTCGATCCATGAAAGTCTCCTATTATAAAATACATGTTAGCCCAATTCTTTGATTAATTCTTCCAATATATTTGTTTCTGTGACATGTTTTCTGTTTTTCTATTTCAGTCATGTACAAGTTCTTCATCCAAAGCAATATCAAAATGTTCAAATTTTACATCATCACTGCGATCGTCACAACAGTTGGTGTATCCCCACTGAGAATTCAACATTTAGATGTAAGAAGTACTATTATTATTATTATTATTATTATTATTATTATTATTATTATTATTATTATTATTGTTGTTGTTGTTGTTGTTGTTATTGTTGTTGCGTCTGTAATGTGAAGCGTCTGTCTCTCACGAAGTTATACCAATGGAGAATGACGGTTGCTACAAAGTCTTAGTTTTTGTTGCATGCAGTTTAGACCACGGCTTCATACCTACAAATTTTATGACCACACCATTGCCAAGATGCATATCCACCATTACTAAACAACTTGAAGTGTATTCAAATGGGAGCACAGGAAATTTGTTCTAATTGAGAGTTTTCCATTCTTCGGTAATCAAACCCTTCCGTTCGTGAGGCAGATGTGCTAACCATCATGTTTTCTGATTGTTGTTGATGTAATTGTTCAATTTTCATATCAGCAGTGACTCTCGAGATCAAGCGACAGCGTTTTCTCAATACTCCAGCACTTTCCCCAGTATTCAAACTTATTTTAGTGATTATTATTCATATTCTTTGAGTTTTCTCACCAGTAGGATCTGGCGGCTTTCCATGGAAATCAAATATCTTTTGATTGGTGAGTACAAAACCATCATCTGCCTCAACACTGATAATCTTCTCATGAAAGGAGACACAATATCCCTATAAAAATTATATACTAATATCAATACCTGCATAAGAATTATTATTATTACCATTGAATTTTCGCCTAGTGAATTGGTGGTTTTCAATTTGGATCAAGAGATACGAATCCCCCTCAATGCTCCAGCACTACTCCTAATATTCTTACTGATTTCAGTAATGATTATTTGTATTCATTGATTTTTTTACACCTGTTGTACTTTATGGTTTTCACTCCAAGAGTAACTTATGACTTTCGCTGTTAACGAGTCTCTTCAATACCACAGCACTTTTCCCAGTATGCATCACTTTTATTCATGCATGACGTCATTGGTTTTTAGTCAGGTCATTGTCATTGTTGCTATATGCTGAAGTTAGTCAAAACTCAATAGTAGCATTAAGTAAATTATGGTCAAAACGTACCCACTCAACACCCAAAGACGGCCGTAGTGCACAACAGCTGAAACGTTGTGTCCGAGAAATGAATTGAGATGAGGAAAAGAGTCAAAACAAAACTTTACCTAATGATATTCCTTCATCTGACAAAAATTCAATGAAAAAAATTAAACATTCACTTCTTATTGTATCGATAAAAAGGGGTTGTTTTTTCAACCCCCAATACGTTTCTAGAGAGGGGTCAGTTTGCAATGCAAATTGCTGCTAATAACTTCACTTCTTTTTCCATTTTTTGATTGATCACCCCAACATAGCATGTTTCCAGAAGACATTGATTGCATAAGTGTTTCTATTGAGTGATTAACTAGACCTGCTCTATCATTAAATATAATATTACGTGATTGTTGTGATTTTGATGAGAGCTAAAATATTGTGTACCTAAATTTAACAGTTTCAAGTAAATATTATGCGGCTTGCCAGCTTCTTGGGATTTCTTTGATTGTTTTAAGTGCTCCAATAATTTTGGATGGATGCAATAAGAGCCTCTAAGGGACTTGATAAGCAGTAAACGTTCAAATTTCTAGTCCTGTAGCTGGTACAACCTGTGGGTACGATACCTTGCCTCATTGACGGAATTGAAAACTGAAGAAGTCTATGCTGACAATCTTGGTGACAGGTTGGAAGTATCCAATTCTGAAACCCTTCCAATAGTTTCACTCAATGTCTATTCGTCTCTTTCAGATAACCTTCGGCGAAGATCTTATTTTCATGAGTTTTGAATTAATGGATGTTGCGCCAATCGTTGGTGATGTTGCTAATCCACAAAAAGAAGTTTCCTTGGAAACAGCCGTGAAAACACTTCTCGACAAACTCAACTCTAACACATTCGAGATCGAAGTTTTTAACGGAAATGAGGTATAAGAGATTTTTCCAGTTCGATGTACATTTTTCGTTCAGGGAAGGCAATTGAATATCAGTCTGTTCATATCTATCTAGCAATATATATATATTTATATAATACAGGAATATAATATAATGCAATATCCAATATTTGATAAGTTTATTTCACAAAGTGCTCGATGCATTCAACATCAAAAATTAAGTTAGAGTAGACCTTAAAATATGATGAAATAAAAGATTATGTTTCTGCCCTGTTTGGGCTTCTGTGGGTGATTTATTTCATATCCTATTAAGAACATTTTTGAGGGGTAATTTTCTAGGATAGAAAACTTTCCTTCTCGTTTATATAACTTTTCTTTTTCTTTTTTCTTTTCCTGGTTAAACTGTTGGTCACTGCTTGTTTCATTTTCATATAGTGGAGATATTTTGCTTGCAGTTAGTTATGAATTATGAATTAGCAGTTATATCATACTGAATGCTATTTCCTTATCAGAATGTTAAACTATCAGCTTTTTGAGATATGTTTCCTCTCTGAGAATATTTTATCCTTAATTTTACATGACTTTAGTTGTTAGATTTGATATGTTTCTATATATCTAAGACAAATCTGAAAGGGTGATTGGATTTTTCTTAAAGTGGCTTGAGGTATAAAATAATAATCATGATGCTAACAGTAATGCTGCTACTAGTATTGTTGATTATAGAGTGGGAAATAAGATAACTATGGTGGTTAATTTATGAATACCTATATATGGGGTTTTAAACTATGTTTTTTAATAGAAATGTTCATATCCATCTATCTCAGTATATATATTTCAGTCTATTCATATCTATATCTATATCTGTTCATGCCTATCTATCGATTGAACAACCGTAGCCATCAAAGAAGGGTTAGGGCGAGTATTTATTTTAGTATTATAATTCACCAAATGTCTCTCTGTCCATAAGTGACATTCCTCTGCAAAAAACTACTGAACATAACCCCATGAAATTTGCTCTTGGTGTCTTGAAGCCGAGGACTGGTTCATAGCAAGTTAAATTTTGAAAATCACAAATGAAATGTTTTTAGTGTGGGGTTGATCGATTCACTGTGAAAAAAACTGAAACGGACAAAATTCTTGTGCTCAAGATCAGTTAAATGTTACTGATTGCTGGCTTTTCGGCCAGGGTCCTACAGTGGGGAGTTGATGTATATCGTTTCCACAGAGGATGGGAGAGTAAAAGGGAGAACATGTTAGTTTGGAGAGATTTTTTCTTAATGTCGTTTGTATACGCGGCAACTGAAAATGTCTTTCTGTTACTGAACCCCTCACAAAGAACTCTTGCTCTTTTAATACACTGATTCTTCAAATATTTTGATTATCCAAATATACTATTACTTTTCAGTGCTTAGACATAATTAGTAGACTAAAATGAATAAATTAAATATACTAGCTGAAATATCCGCCCTTACACGTAATAGCAAATTGCTGTAGAAAAGTGATCCCAAAGAAGCGTTGAAAGTTACTAAATTTCTGTTGGAATAACGTGAATTCTTTTTATATATCTTATCAACAAAACCTTTGATTTTTCATTTATTTGTGGTTTTATAAATAAACGACCGTGCTGATGGTAAAGAGTCACACCCTTACCCAATTGATGTTAAATATAGCGCACAAAATCAAAGAAAAAAAAATTCAAAACAATTACAATATGATTTAGATTGATGAATTTACTTTTTTTCAGTAATTCTCTTAAAAAAGCAAATGCTATCTGATTACCATCAATCTATCTTTCTATTTTATCAATTGCTTTTTAGGAGTGCAATTTAGATCACTTTTTAGGGTGACTATTTAATCTTGTGATTATAACTGAAATATAAATTCATACAACTACTTCTGCAATAAATAGCAGCGGTGCCTCTAACAGAGCTTCCATCATGATGAGTCAGAGATGATTTCGAGGCTGAAACCACATTACATTTTACCCTAATCACCCCAGCAATACCTCGCCGCATATCATCATCAGAAGCAGTAGCAGCAGTCATTCCACTGTTCTTTACGTTACTCTCTATGCTATTCTGTTTGTTTTCAAGGATCTGTAATTTTCCAGGTTTCGCACCCCGTATGCTATAGCTGGTATTATGCATTGATTGTATACTGCACGCTTCAAGTATATTAGCGATTAGCTTTTCAGCACGTCACTATTTATACCAATTGCTTTCCAACCAATTGTTAGGTTCTTCTGTTTTATTTCCATGTTCTTTCTCAAGCTTTGTTGCCTGACCTAGGTGGATATATTCTTTAACTTCTTCTAAGGATTCATCTTCTTTTCGGGACTTTATCATTGAACATATCTTTTTCATTCATCTTTAAGTCTTTTTTTTTTTCTTTCTCTATTTAGATCACTCAATACGTTTTGTCTGCAATTTCTGATATTTATGCATTATCAGTACCTCAAATAGTTCAAATATTCTATCTATGTTTATTCTCCCCCCAGTCTGTTTTCCGAAGGCTCGCTGTAAAGAGTTTTGGTGGTGTTATTGTGTTATTCCTTTTCCACTCTTTATCGCGTTAGTATCTTTATGAAATCTAATTATTGCAATGACATTTTCGTATATATTCTCCATCACTTTTATATAATTCTCACTTATACCATGTTCACGCATAGAGTATATATATATATATATATATATATATATATATATATACACACACGCATATACACACATACAAACACAAACATATAAAACCTATAAAATGAACGCCTCACATATAAACATAAGAAGATGTAGTGCCTACCTTTCCAGTAAATCATTTATATACGGAGTTATCTGCCCTTTGGAAATGATCTACTTCTAACCCCTATATCTCTAGAAACGGTAAATTCCTTGTTCCCCTTTTTGACGTCAGACAGAACTGCCAATCAGATAGCTGATTCTTATCTTTACCATATTTAAACTGTGGCGGTAAATGCCTCTCCCTCTCTGTGTTCCTACGGCGTCAAGGTAAGATCGTCTCTTCTTCTTTCTCTCTTTAGTTAGGATAGTTAGTATAGTTTTTATACACACTTTGTTCTTACACACGCATCATCACATCTTCATCTCAAGAACACATCCTAACCAAGTTAAGCACTATCATCATAGTTAGGACGGACTTCCTAAGATAATTTCTTAGTGACAAAACTAGGATCATTGTATAGACTCTATCTCACATTTACTCAGTGACATCTCTTTCCCTTCATCCTTCCTATCTCTACATTTTTTATCCTGGTAGATCTCTCCACATATTCGTGTTGGCAGAAACTCCAGCCCTTGTTGATTTAATTCGCTCACGAATTAAACCTGGCACTGTTGTTAACTTCTTTGGTTTGTTCTTATTTTCACGTTTTGTTGACAATCCAACTAACTGTGTACTAACACGCTGCTTCCCAGGATTTATCTTCTTAGATCAATTCTGGGTTATACACGTGTTAGGGGACTGATATATTAGCAACCTTAAATCAGGCCCCTGACACGACAAAGATATGCATATGGGCGGAAGGTAGGTTCCACTTTGGGATATATATATATATATATATATATATATATATATATATATATATATATATATATATATATATATATATTAGGGTGTCTTAGGTCGGAAAGGAAATCGTACTATCAGGATCAAAGAACCCAATAGCCTATCTTCAACACATGCCATCTCGGTGGATCATAAGATGCAAACTCTTGGTTTTAAAGGTGGGGTTGGCTGTGTACATGTCACCTTGAAACACACAGGCTGGAGGGTTATTTCACGGTTCCACCGCCCAATAATCCCATAATTGTTGGGAACCCTCCCAAAATCTACGTTCGCGAGCCAAACCATTCATTAACCTATTATCACAGTGTAAGCACTTCACACTTTCTAACTTCTGCCAGAATATATACGTGTGTGTGTGTGAGTGTGTGCATGTGTGTGTGTGTGGTCATGTACCTGAAGTCATAGAATTGAGAGGTTTATCTATTTGTCTTTCTATCTATCAGTTCAAAGCATTCAAAAAACTGTTTTTTTTGCCTGGGTTTGAACACCGGCCACGGGATCTGGGGCGAGGTTTTTACACAAAAAGTTTTGAGAAAAATAATCTTTAAAGGGTTTCAGACGTTGTTCTATTTACAATATGATTATAATGCCGAAGTGGAACTTACCTTCCGCCAATGTAGATATATTTCTATATTTATAGATAATTTCATCAGGTGTTCATTTTATAGGTTTTACTTTGTTTTTATACAGTCATACATCATTAAGAAATGGATATATAATTCGACAGAATATTTATGAATACGTTGTATACATCTGTGTGTGTGTGTGTGTCTGTCTGTCTGTATGTAGGTGTTTGTGTGTGCACGTGGGTGTATCTATATTCTTGAACAAGCACATTTATGCGGTTGTGTTTCTTGTCTTCTCTCAGAGAAGAGAGTCAGTAAATGAGCACTTGAAAAAGACATCATTATATTGTCGGATTATACGTCCATTTCTTAATAATATGAATGTTCGTTGGAAGCAACAGTGCAGACATGGACAGAGAATGAACAAGGTTAGAAGGATGGGGATGAAGCGATTATTCGAGCCTTTACCTTTCCGTCGACCTGTTTAGCTCAATGGTTGAAACGACTACTTTATCGGTCCCAGGTTCGATTCCTGCAGCAACCCGATTTTTTTAAATGTGTGCGTGGGGGGTCTGAGTGGCTGGTGTGTGTGTGTGTACGTGTGTGTATTCATATGCATTAATAAGCATATATATGTGCTTATGTGTTTATTGTCTATATCTCTGGTCACTGGCTTGCCACAATAATTTACAGAGAAGAGAGTTGGTGAGTGACCACTTGAGCAAAACATCATCAAATAGAACATAAATTTCCCATAACTGCTTAGCGGGATGAGGGGCAGTCAAAATTACCATAATGCTGTTGAAAGATCTTGGAAAATTTTGAGAAAGGTAAGAACAGTTTAGTCACTCACTCAGCTTTCTTTCGTTTTACAGATTTCGGTTCTCAAACCCAAAATCGTTACCATCGACGTCATACAATACAGAAACGCCGTCCACAAAACCACCTATAGTGCCAGTAAGTATCGATACATACGTTTTGAAAAAAGTATGCTTTTGTCAAACTCCGTTGACATTGTTTCCTTTCCGTAACAAGATTACCTCATCTACTCTTCTCAGTCCTAACCACCCATTGTAGAAATTTAGATATTTGCACACAGTCTCCCCGCAATGAAAAAGGAAGAAATATTTCCAAAGTCGGCGTAACAGTTGATATAGCTGCGTTCAGAGTGGAGTTTGGCCCCGAGGCTACCAATCTTGCTGTTAATACTTTTGTATCATGTATTTAAAATGAATACTATGTTTTTGGAATGAATAGTTGTGTTTCTAGTTGGCCAAAATGTGTAGGCTCTGAAGGTTCTTATTTCAATTGATAACTTTTATTCTAAGTTGAGATATATTTCTTTAAGGTTGATGGTGAAACATTGCGATCATTTTTGTACAGATATTATGGAAACTGTCGACCAAAACTGTCACCAAAAGTGTCAACATAGTTTTGTTTACGGTGTGGTTCGATCCTGAAGCAGCCAATTTTGTTTCATTTGAATTTGTTCAGCGAGCAAAAATAATTGAGTAATAGCTTATTTTATGTGTTGGGCACTCTAAAAAAATTCATGCGTCACCAGAATTCACCTGGCGATTTGCCATAGAAGACCAAATGGTCTTGGGATAAGTTTTAGAACCAGAATAATCAAATAAGTTGAAATCCTTCATCAGACTAAGCTTGTAGGAAAATGGGTTTGGATATATATCTTTTAAAAATCTCCAAAACAGGAACAACAAAAACAATCCTCACTTAAATAAGGGACGTGAACTGCTTTGTAAAATTTACATTCCCTACCTTGAGGGAATATTATCTATGGTAAATTTTCTTCAGTATAAAATCTTTATTTGCGGAGCCAAATAGTTTTGTTCAGTACCAAATTTGCTCAATTTTAGCTACCCTGGATATATTTCTTACCATCCTGTTTTGTTGGGTCTGTAATATTTTTTTTCTTTTTAGAATCGATGGCAGGACTCGGTGTAGTCATGACACTTCTTGGTGTTTTGGGCGGAAGCTTGATTTCCTTCTACAAATGCAATTAAATCAATGTAAGTAAAATATATTGGTTTTCTACTTTCGCTACAGTACTACCAAGGACAAGAAAATTCGTAGATTACGTTATTACTGTTTAATGGGAATTCGTGAAATAATACACTTAGAACGATGACGTACACAAAATCTCATGACAATTTTGCTCCGATGTCAATCAGCAACATAAATGGCAGTGTTAGAGTCATTCGATAGGATGCTTTTGCATACTTATACCTGGGAAAGAAAATTGATAGATTTAAGAAAAAGCTGATTAATTCAAACAACATTCCTTGAAGTATTTTGTCATCTTTCCTTCGAACGAAGATTAGACGTGAAAGTGAATTATTTATGGAATTGTTACAAAATATGTCATCCGATGTGGGATTTTTAAGGGATAAAGTCACATTTTTGCCTTTGCTGTTCATTTAGGGTCAAAGATGATTATTGAAACTTTTGTAATGTGTATAATCCAAAAGTTGCAATAATGATCTGAGACCCTACTCAGTATGACTACTTATTTTTGTTTACATTACCATTTACGTGTTAATGATAATTTGTATTTCATTTTTGCAGACCTGGCACAAAATCATTTCGACATTCAAGGAAATAATTTTTTGGACGGGAAAGAAGACATGAAAATCAAACCTTCAAAAATGAAAATGTTTAAAAAATACAATATCGTAACTTCAACAGACGTATTAAAAAGGGCTTTCCAGAGCTTTCCAGGACAAAACGCATGCTCTACTTTTCGAACTTCGCACGAACTGAGTTATCATTTTCATTTTCATTTTTTTTTTCTTTGATTGATGGACAGAGCGGCTGTGAGAATAGGCCGTTGGATTTGAATGTTTTCTCAAAAAATCTTTACATTGTGCATACGCAAATCTCTTTCAAAGATAAATTTATAAAATAAAGTTTAAAACATCATAAACGAATCCAGTTAGTTGTGTGCCAATTTTTAATTATGGTCCTGGTGATTATTATTACTAGCTATAACTGCAGAAATTATACAAGGCATGATAACTGAGATATCATCATTATTCTTGCATATACATTTTTGAAATTAAAGTATATCAGGTTGGAACAAAATAGATGGAAGTTTTGAACCATGGAACTTGAAATCTCATAACTCGTCTCAAACAAAAATTTATTAGTCAAAGTAAGCACGATGAGAATCGGTAAAATGTTGCCATAAATCCAACAGTGCCTTTATTCTATCATGATGAAACCTGTGTTCATAGGAGCTGACAAACTGCCGGAAGATATTTCCTGTCAAGCCTGCATTAGTGTACACCCGCTGACATAAATATGCATCTAAGACCCAGAAAAGTGATAATCAGTAAGGGACCGGTCTGGTGAATTGAGACGGTGGGACAGGATCTTGATCCCTAACTTGTGATTTGTGAATTATGTGCAATTATATCATATTACCGCAGAATAGACCCCTTTCTGTTCACCGTTGCTTAACAAAATGTTTTTTTTCATGCACTAGTTCCAAATCACGACACTAAATCTCTGCTGATATGGTCTGACTAGGTTGCAAGAGGCTATGATGGATTTCTCTGCAATGGAACCATCTCATTTGGAGTGAAAATTAGGTCGGGAGGGTTGAAGCGGTGGAAACAAGGCTGCCGATCCTCAAAAGGTCTCAACTAATCACAGCTGTAAACAGACGATCAAAAAAAGGGAAATTTCTGAAACAAACAAATTGCAGCAAGTGTCAAACCGTGCAAGGTACTCATCATTAGTCAAATCATGGGGTAACTACTTCAGTATTTTCTTCACTTTGCCAATTTGTTCTAGATGTCTTCCAACTGTTGTTCTGAGCTACTCCAGTCCTCAAGCTCTTTTGCAGATGTCTTCCAACTGTTGTTTTGGGCTACTCCAGTCCTCAAGCTCTGTTGAATATGACTTCGACAGTACAATGATCGAGTTTAAAATCCTGGAGTTTAATGACACGAAAATCACTTGTAATAGAAAAATTGATGCAAAAATCAACACAGCATTACACTTATGAATAGATGTACGCATTCACCAGAGGGAATGATGCGGAGAAAACGATCACTATTGCAATGTACAAACAGTCATTCATTTTCTTCCGACCTAACATAATTTTCTAAAGTAATTCAAAATCAATATAATGTATCTATATTAACTATAATCACATAAGAAGGCTAATGAAATCAATATATCTGCTCTCATTGTAAATTCTTTCGGCCTACTATATCTGTAGATTACTTTTTTGGCTTCAGATATATTAGAGAGGGTTAATGAATTCATGACAGTTATGATGAGTCTTTTTTGTTCCATTCAAGCATAAGCATCCAATTCCATTCTTATCCTCGTTCATTTACATTGCAAGGGTTGGTGGGGAGACAGTTATAGAGAAGGTTTAGTCTTTTTATCTCCCATTCGAGCACGAGCATTCTTTCCCATTCTTACTTTTGGTGTATCCATTGCAAGGTGTGTGGCGAAGGTATCCCTTCTGTTCCTATTCAAACATAAGCATCCCTTGGCATTCTTACCCTTGCTCATAACATTTCAAGAGTGGGTGGAATGGGATAAAAGAAAGGATGAAAAATAACATGAGAATGAGTATCAATCAGAAGGCAGACGGTCACACATATTATAATAATAATAATAATAATAATAATAATAATAATAATAATAATAATAATAATAATAATAATAATAATAATAATAATAATAATAATTGTGATTTTCTGGAAATCTTTTCTATTGGAAAAAGTTTTATTTCTATAAAAGTTAACTGCTGTTCTTCCCTTTTTTTTTTCGAAAAAAATATTTCAATGTATGACTTCCGCTTTTTTGTAACCTGTCCCAAACCCTGGGTATAAACTCATCCCAATCTCATTGACAGCATTAATAAAAGCATGTATCTTTTACAAACCTGATTCCGATTTTTTTTGGTATGCTGGCGAGGAACAAATACATAAAAAGGGAAAGGAACTAGCAAAGGAAATCATTGACCACCACCACATATGCTGTTTTGGGGTGATCAGTTAAAAAGTTGGAAAGGGGGGTGATCAGTGAATAAGTTACTTCTCTCACCTTATATTAGATCATGATCACTAAAAAGTTCTGAATTTTCAAAAACGACCCCAAAACAAGCGGACACAGAGTAGTGACCAATATAACATAAACTCAGATTGCATATTGAACCCCAACTAAAATCCTATTTTGAAAGGGGAATTTTTAAAAACGGAAAGAATTTTTTCCATACTCATTGTTAGAAGTGTGTTTGTGCAAAATTTCAAGTTTTTACTATGGTAGTAAGGACTGGGCGAAGATCCAACAAAACGTTTTTAGTATCGAGTGGAGTACAGTACACATGCAAATTTGCAAGGCTCTACGCCAAAAGATGTGTTCGGTAGGGCTGACACAAGATTAAAAAAGTGAAAAAGAAATTCTATTAATTTGAAAAAAATTCCCAAAATCCAAAACAAAGATTTTTGCAGGATGTTTAGTGGAGTCTCATTAGAATTCGCAAATACCTAGGCGAAATTGTGTCTGATTGACATAACAAAAAAACAAACAATTGGAAAAGGAAGAATATCTGGAGACCCTGCCTTTTGCTTCATTTTGTCAGTGATTGTGGCTACAGTCATTCAATAATAATAATAATAATAATAATAATAATAATAATAATAATAATAATAATTGAATACTGACACGAGTGGTGAAGTACTTGGAAGATTTGTTGTCACTTGATTGTGAGCAAGAACCATCTGATACCAAATTTCCAGCAGACCAAAGGGTGAAGCTTAAAGAGAATTAAATGTACCTGGACCTTGCCAGGGGACTGAATAAGTTGTAGGATCTAAAGGTTGGTGCCCTAGGAATAGCCCCGATGAGATTAAGTAAACAAAGATCCTCGGGCGAAGCTGATTGTATACAGATAACAACTCTAATGAAATCGGCTAGATTATTAAGGAGAGTCCTGAAGTGTTGAGGGAACTTGCTGTCACTTCATCCCCAGAGGATTTAAAGACACAACGACTGAAAATCAGATAAAAATACCAAATAAAAATGAAGATACAATTAGGTTACCAAAAATGTGAGTGCAGGTTTTTCGATGTTTCTGCGCCTTAAACGCTTTTTAGTCGGTCTGTTCCAGTTACATTAAACAATAAAAAGAACATTAAAAGAACATTTCTTCCGAACATTTTTTTACTAGCTGCTGTAATGTCATAATAGAATAATTCTATATCACAATATATTACAAGTATGAGAATCAATTGACTCAAAGAAAGACTGATCGCTCTTCCTCCTTCTCCCTCTCCTGTTACTCCTATTATGGGTGGTGGATGCATCGTTAAACTTATGGTTTTGTTTTCATTGATTCTATCTACTGAGCTTGTACAATAGCCATCTTTCTCAGGTGCATCTTTTCCCGGTGCGGTGCACATGCAGAAGTATAGTTTCTTTCTTCGTTTTGACCCTTAAAGCAAGCATCTGACACGTTTCAAGCCGGTTTGATTCGGCAAAAGTGGCTAATTTTTGAATAAAAACTTGTTGAACTACTTTTGAAGTAACCCCCTCTTCAACAAAGGTCGTACATGGTCTACAGGCTGCTCCAGCTGCTCCGGCTGCTTCTATCTCAAGTTTACTTTTGTACTGTAGACAAGCTCTTACAATCAAGTTTTGGATCACAATTTGGATTTCACTTGTAACTATTGTAAATATACTTCTCTGAAGGTTTACAGAACATAACATATCCTGAAGTGTTACAATTACTTCAAGTACTACTACTAAGAGGTGGTTTACAAAATTTGGAACGGATGCAGTGGGAATAGGGTTAAGGATAAAAATAGCTTCTGTCAGTGTGTTTTCTTTTTGATTTGTTTTTTCTTTTTGCTCAAGTGACATAGCCATTTTTACGACAAAATAGATTCACCAGATACCGTATGCGGGTTCAAGCCCGTCCCGAACTACTTCTTTGTTCCGATTTCTTCGCAATTTGAAATCGAACTTTGCTCTGCTTCCTCTCTCATACACGTCACATCCGATACCTGAGCCTGCATACTCTTGAAATTCTCATTCTCTAGCCAATGTACTTTACTCGTGACCTTCGTGTATTTGTAGAACCCTACTGACGTCCTATTTTGGAGTTACTCTTTTGTAATCCCTAATTCATACTTTACTGTCTCTTGATATTAAGTAAACGAAGAAAGAAAAGGCCACTAGACCCAATAACATCACTATAGACCTACTCAAAAAAGCTGAAAAACTAATTGCAAGAAAACTAGCCATCCTATTCAATTTATGCCTCAAACAAAGTAAAGTCCCAGAAAAATCCCCCCCCCAAAGAACCCGAAAGACTAAAGACCAATAAGCCTACGAAACTGCATTCATAAACTCTTCACCTAGGTGATCACCAACCAAATCTGCAAAACACAAGACAAAACCAACCACAGGAACAAACTGACTTTGGAAAAAGCTTCTCAACCATCGACCTTTGCCATTCAGTAAACCAACTAAAAGAGAAAGCAGCAGAATATAAAAAAGCCACTTCGATTCAGTGGAAATCCTCGAATTCATTGATGCAATTATACAAGGTGTAGACCGCGTATATATAAGAGAACTGTAGCATATCTATCAACACAGCAGTTCCTCCATCAGGCTACATAAAGACTCTGAGCCCTTTCAATCAGAAAAAGGAGTGAGACAAGGTGACACAAGCCTGCCTTGAGATGATCTTCTGAAACTTAGAATGGGAACGCAGAGGAATCAGGATAGATAGAGAATACTTGAGTAACTTCAAATTTGCTGATATCGTCCTCTTTGCTAAAAACATTCACAATCTCCAAATGATGATAGACGAACGGAATGAAACAAGCAAGAAAGTTGGCCCCCATATAAACTTCAAGAAAACAAATGTCTTGTACAATTAAAATGTTGGGGACAAAGACACAATGATCGGAATCGAAAATGCAGAGCTGCAGAAAGTAGACCATTACATCTACTTAGGACAGCGAGTATCCATGAAGTCATCGAAAGGAGAAATCAAGCGAAGAATTACACTAGGTTGGTAAGTTTTCAGTAGAGCAAGCTTGACTTTCAGAATCAAGAAAATCCCACTGGTCCTAAAAAGAAGAGTGAATAACCAATGCATCCTACCGATAATCACCTATGGAGCTGAAACATGAAACCTAACCAAAAGATTGACCTGCAATCTGAGAACCATGCAATGTGCACACGAGAGAATCATGATCGACCTTACATGGAGAGATCGTTGGACAGCACAGTATATTAGAGGAAAGACAGGAGTCTGGGACATCATAAAAACTGTTAGAAAACTTAAATGGCTGTGGGTCAGACATGTTGCAAAAATGGCAGATAACTGCTGGACATCATAACTCACAACGTGCATCCCTAGAGTTCAGGTGCGAACCTGTGGCCGACAGAAAGTGAGATAGCGTGACGAGCTAGATAAATTAAGAAAGTAATGGCTCTGCGATGCCCATGATAGAGAGGTCTGGCGTATATTCGGGAAGGTTCATATGCAACGAGGGACGCAAATAGGCTAATAGATTCCTTCAACCTTCTTATTCTCTATTGTTATTCCCTACAGAGACTGATTTCCCCTTCTTTTTTACAAAGTCCTTCAAGTTGCATGCACCCTCAGAGCTAGTTTCGACGCCTGAAGAAGACCAGAGGATACACATCGACCGATACATTATGAAAAAGCAAAAACACTACAAAGACGCAGAAATCAGTGAACTAACTAAACAAAATACGATAATCAAAACATTAGTTTGAAAAAAAAAAATTGACGAGACATATGTATTCAACAAGACTGTCTGCTTCAGAGTCAAACTCTACTCTAATAGGAGATTAAATATGAATATGAAGTCAGTTAAAAATGAGTTGATAAAAAGGGCGTTGTCAGAACAAAGATTTCCGAAAGAACGTGTGATCAAAACGACCAATTTTCTGAGGATATCATGGAATTCCAATTTCCCTTTTTTTCTCTTCCTGATTGCTAATTGGCCACATGGCTTCCTGGAAATACTCTTCCTTTCCTCCTTCTTTAAACTGACTTATGGCAACAATAAAATCAACTTTCTTGAAGTTTGACGATAATATTCAAATTTCTTAGATGAAGCATTATGAATTATTATGAATTTTTGACTCATCTTTTTTCACCTTGATTTTTGTTGCTTTTTATCGGAACTCTCAGATCACCATTCCACAGTCTTTTCTATGCAGCATGGATCGGAAATGATGAGTAAGCTTCTGGCGAGATTCAATCTCACATCCCGCTCCCGTGGCCTACCTGCCTACGCAAATACTTTGCTTTCTTTATTTATATTACGCTAGAGGTATAATACGCAATATATATATATATATATATATATATATATATATATATATATATATATATATATATATAACAATAGAGAATGAGACAAAATCAGGGGTAAAAGTATATGGAGACTTTATTTATTAATTAATTCATTTATTTATAAATTAGTTTGCATGCTATACATGTTTCGAGAAGCATTCCTATTTTCAGTAGCATGTTTGTATATCTTAGTTGTTAAAAGCTTGTTTCCATAGAAGACAAATTCAGCATCAGATGTTTCACCTACGAAGCAAAAATGGAAATAAAAAATGTGAATTAAGAGGAGGCCACGGTAGTAAGTCCGGACTGCTTTATGGCTGAGGAGGGATATGTAGTGGTTCGGTTGGGTATTTTATTGGAAGTGTTGGCAGCAGTTATGGGTATTTTATTGGTTATGTTGGTTAGGGTGGTATTCTTTAGAATAGGTTGTCCTGGATATTGGGAAGCTGCGTTATGGTTTAGTGTTACTACTTAGAAAGTTGGGGTCGAGTCTATCTCTAGTAGAGATCAAGGTAGTGGGGTGTAGATTAAAGGAGGTCCTTGTTATGTATGATCGAGTATCAGTTGGGAAATGAATGTTTTGTACCTTTATGGTCAAGTAGATATTCTAAAAAGTCAGATGGCTTCGAGTAGTACAAGTAAAATGGAACATACATAAGTGTCTATGGGTAGGTATCTGGGTGACTATGTTAAGTTCCCAATGTTTGATATTCATAAAGGGGGAGTTATTTACCGTGGATGGGGGGGGGGTCTGGATTGAATAGGAGGGAATAATAGTATATATATATGTGTGTTAATATATTGCATATATATGTTTTCGTTCATACTTATTCATACTCCATATTTCAATTCATGAAAGATAAATCGATTACAATAAATAAAACAATGTTGAGCATATAATATTTGATCTTATTTTATAGAAGATTATTACAATCGGTTGATGTGTTCCTATGCATTGAACACTCTTTCAAGTGATAAGATTTTTTCGAGTGATTAAATATCAAGAAAGCATTTTGGGCTTTATAATTGGAACAAGTCGCTCACGGGATCTTTAACATCTAATTCCTTGTCAAAATGCTCAACGCTCAAACATATCGGCCGATTGTAGTGATATATATATAAGAATGAATGGCCTGACAAAGATTGTTGGGAAGGATTTCTGCAGCAGTGGGGCCATAACCCTCCAGATCAAGCAGTGAAGTTTTAACCTTTCCATGATTTACATAACAAAAAGAAAAAAAACTGGGGCCTTCCATTCTTAAGATTCCTTTAGATGTGGACCAGAGTAATTCTTTAAAGAAACACAGAAAACCAGTACAAAATAACAAAAAAATGCAGCAAATTAAAAATAGCTACCCCCACCCCTTGCCTTGTGAAAGAATAGATAAGCAATCAAGGGTTTCATAAATCGGTCTTCTTATCCATCGGTTGACTTATCAAATAATCTGTTTATCATAATAATCATTGAACAAAATGTTTGTATTTTGAAATGTCAAAGTTCACTTAGTTATGGCTTATCAAAGAGATAACCTGCTCAGAAAACAATTTTACCACTTGCAATTCTGGGACTGTTAAATCGAATCGCACTTGGGAAGGTCACCAGTTGATATTCATTCTGATTACAGTGTTTAGCTTGACATTTGTTTGTTGAACATCGTTAGTCAATTTTCTCTCTCTAAATGAATGCCAGTGTTATTGACAGAATAAAACTAATAGTGGTATTATTCTGCTGATGGGTTTACAACAGAAATGCACGGAAAATCAAGAAGTAAGGCATTGTCAGTGGTCAGGCATTAATGCAAGAGTTAATGACAGAATAGGGCTACTTAATGAAAATGCACCACTTTCACTATAGAAATTATTGCAAATTATTTAAAAGTTATAAGTTTTAAATGATTTTACCATACAAATACATTGCTAATGAGGAAAAAAGATGTTTGTTAAAAGGACTTAAAGTAAGCATAAAAGACAAAATAGTGTTATGATATGTATAATGTAACTGCACTGCTATTCATTTTCCTTTAATGATATGCAATGAAAATCATTTAACTAAAACTAACTTAACTAAAGAAATGCATTGTAAATTATTTTAACTATAGAATACATTGAAAATTAGGAAAAAGGGATGGTGAATGGTTAGGAATTCAGGGTTAATGTCAGAATTAGACTATTAAATGTCTTATGCGAATGCGCTGCTGCTGATTCTATTATTGAAATGCATTGCGAATAGTTTTGCTGCTGAAATAAATTGTAAATAATTTTGCTGCAGAAACGCATTGGAAATGAGGAAAAAGAGGTGGTCGATGGTCAGGAATTAGTGCAATCGTTACAGTCAGAATTTGGGCTATAATATGTATACTAGTTTATCTGTGCTATCAAGGATGACGTTGCATTTGAAATATATGGATACATATCACATTTTATGTGCGTGGATGATAGACTTGCATTGTAGAAAGGGTGGAGAATAGCGCTCTCTTGACCATAAAGAGATTTTAAATCTCATTTGTTTTTATCACTTGTGTATTTTTTTTATCATTCTTTGAATTCAGTTTTCCTACTACGTCGTTAGAATATGAATGAAATTCTATTTCAGTAAGTTAGTTACATGAAGGAAATCCTATTTTACGACATCAGTTGCGACATTCAATATATCAGTTGCATGATTATATTTTACTGCGTCATTTGCATGAATGAAATTATATTCTACTGCATCAGTTGCGTCCCTCAGCGTGGCAAAAAATTACTAATTATTATATGTGTGTATTACATTCATATGTGCACGTGCACACCTTTGCAACCACCTTCCACTTAAACAACCCCAAATACATATTCATGTACTTTGCTCTCCTTACGAATGTTATTTTTGTCCTTCTTATCTATATTTTATCGCATTCTCAATTTAACTTTCTTTATTGCATCTGAATTGGACTAATTGGGGATGTCAAAAATATCCGCTCTCACACAAACATACAAGTTTTAAAATCACCGAAGAATTTCTTTCAATAAATATCTGCTTTAAACACCCATTTTTGAAAGCCAAATCCAGAACAACCCTCAACAAAATTATGGTTGCAAACTCTTCCCTGTTAGTCTGTCTTGTCACGTTAAACCAAATAAATATACACGATCTTCCTACCTCGAATCACAACCAAGTAATTGCAAGGCGTCTCTCTTACCAAATTAACCAAACTGACGTATCCTATATTTTTACGTATTTATTTATTGTACATACAATGCAAAAGTCACAATAATCATCTTTTGCTGAATTAGAAGTTAGGAGTTTGGCCTTGCAGTAGACAGGCTTATGGCTCTATTCTTTATTTGTTCATCAATTCATTGAAATAAGTCGTCCCGAGACTTGTTTAAAAGAACGAATAAAGATAATCATCATGATTGAAATTTTATTTGCTGTCATTAGTTTATTATCATCATTCTTCCTTTTCATGTCTAATTGTATCCATTGCACACACAATAGATGCTTGAGTTTCCTGATATCCTATTTACTCGCACACCCACGAAGAGTGAGATATGACACAAGGTTGAGTTTAACGTGGGATGGAGCACCTTCAAAAATAGCTCCAGTCATGAGAGCGTCAGGACAAGCCTGACCTGTCATTCTTAGTGTAAAGGGACAGCATCGCCCCGGGACGAACTGCTCCTCCGCAGCTAAGTCGAGTAATAATAGAACTTAAGGATGAATTCGAAGGTTCCAAATGCGCTTAGCAATGCACAGCCTCAGTGTCTGCTCACTGGTTAATGCATTGCACCAGCGCACCCGTCCAACCAGCCACCGGCCTATTTAGATGTCAAGTCAGTATCAACACTTAGGGCAAGGCTGTGGTGCAGATTTCATGCACTTTGAGCCAAAAAGGCCAGAAAAATGTTTTCCAGACACACTACCTAAATATCTGTCGACACGCCACCCTATGAACATTCTTTCATTCTTAAGTTGTCACATTTTTGTGATCACAATTTCCAGGTCTTTGTACTTGGACACTTTTTCAAACTCTTTTACAGATATGTTTTTGTCTGAGGGAATGGTCGTATTATTATCATTATTATCATTATTATTATTATTATTATTATTATCATTATTATTGACGAGTATTCTGACTGATATTATCATCATGACTTCGCTCACTGTTATCAGTCAGCTGATGGTTGCTGCTGATACAATGAGTGTAATAGACAAAGCAGAAAGGGATGGCAAGAGAAGAAATTAGGTAGTTGAATAAGAGGGTAGGAATGGAGAGGGAAGAGAAATGAAGTTAGAAAGTTTAATGAGAGGATAAGGTTGAAGAGGGGAGAAATATAGGTACTTTGATAAGAGGGTAGGAAGTGGGGCTTGGAAGAAATGAAAGAGAAAATAAAAGAGGAATATCTTTGGAAAATTAGGAAAATATTAGAGACTAAGCTAGATAGCAGAAATTCAAAAGGAATGAACCCATGGGCAGTATCGGTAGTGAGATGCACAGGTCCATTTCTTGAAGGAACGAAAGAAGAACTCCAATCATTGGACTGGTGAGCTTATAAACAAGGCTCTGCATCCCAGAGATGATACGTAGACTGTATGTGAAGAGGAACAAAGGTGACAGAGAACTCATCAGAAGTGTTCAAATGGCCTAAACGGAGAACCATGGACTGGCATGCAGTGGATATATTATGAAAAGCACTCGAAACAATACAACAAACAAAAAAATAGCAAACGAGGTAGTACGGAAAACAAGTAAAAATGCCATAAAAAATTCCATGGAGAATTCAAAAGACGAATAGAAAATATCACAGAAGAAAAATAGTGTTGATGGCTATGCAAAGGGCACCTGAAGAGAGAAACACAATCCCTCATCTTGGTAGCCAATAAATAAATGCACCAGGGCGAATTGTATCAAGGCTAAGATCGCCAGGACCCAAATAAACAGCAAATGTCACTACTGTGGAGAAATGAAGGATTAACAACATAATCAACGAACTAACCCAGAAGAGGTAAGAGAACAGACACGACAGGGTAGCGGCAGTCATACACTGGGAACTATGCAAGCGACTAGGATTCGACCTTACAGACAAATGGTAGCAGTATAAACCAGGGAGACTGTCCTGGAAAGTAAATTACTCTGAAACTCCGATATCTAAATCGACCACCTCATCCAAGCAAGAAGATCAGAGCTGGTAGTTGTTCACCAGGAAAAAAAGGAACTAAAAAATCGTAAACATGGCTGTACCTGTGGACAACCGAGTGGAAAACTTGGAAAGTTCCAGGACTTGGACCAAGAGCTGAGAAAGGCGTGAAAGTTTAGGGTAGTGCCAGTAATAGTAGGTGCACTTGGAACAGACATTGGAGTCAAGATTGGAGGAGTTTGAAACAAGAGGAAGGATTGTGACTGCGCAAATCACAGCACTATTAGGATTAACATGAATACTAAGGAAGTTACTTGAAATAAAATAATGTCCTCCAGTTACTAGAAATAGTTGGACAGCTAGAAAGAACAGTTGGGTAAGTGTAGGACAGCACAAACCACAGCACTGCCGTGATATGTGAGGACGCTGAGAGGATGTCTGGAATCCAGATCTGGCGAAAAGTCAGAAAATAATATATCAGAAAAACAAGGAAGATTTTCAAAACTAGACTCAACTGCAAAAACATGAACAAACTCAATAATCCCTGCGCAGTCTTCGTAGCAAACTTAAAATTCGTCACCATTTCTTAATTCTTGCACAATGACACCGTCACATCATCGTGTGTGATCTTGTCGGTGAGAGATTGTCGATAAGAGGGTCATGTTTAAAGTTCAGTCTTGACGCTTAACAAGATGGTATCGATTATGACCCCTGGTTCAATGTCCAATAACAATAACAATCTTTTTCGAGTGATCAGTAAGATAAACAACGACGCCTTTTTTACAAGCGGTTCAACTAATGTGCTACTCAACTGGTGATTTATAATCACAACGACAGGTAAGTAAACGAATAAGAAAAATGACATTTATTTTTATTCAATGAAGTATTGTGAAAACCCATTACCAGTCATTTTTGACTACTATTTACCTTCATCCTAATTTTCAGTTTTTTTGTTTTTTTTTAAACACAATTAGGCCGTCAATGTATGATAGTGAATAAACAGCGTGTATCAGAAATAAATTACAAGCTCCCGGTGAAACTTGAACTCACGGCACTCTTAAACAAGCATTCCGTGTGGCAAGAGAGGCGTGTGTTTTAGTCTCACCAGGAGCTCATTATTCATTTCTTATCTTCTCTACTCACTCACTGTCGTACATTGACGGTCTTGGTTAAGTGCTGATAAAAAAGTAAAAACTAAAAATTAAGATGAAGGTAGATAGTAGTAAAAAATGAAATAATAAATAAAATTCATCATCGATATATTTCTCCATTGTTTTTAAGCTATATCTTACAATTTGTTAAAAATATGAAGTTAAAATAATTTCTAAATTTTTGACAAATTCATAATTCAGATTAATGTTAAATACATTACATACATTAGTATTGGGGGTGTTTCAAGAATATTTTCACTTTTTTCCGAGATGTCCTGTATGTTTATTCCTCGTTAGTACCAATTCTGCTACGGAGAAATAGTAGTTTTCAGGTCCTCTTCCAAAGCCTTTCCCGGTGCCAGATCCCATGGATAATATAATGTTCAACACATCGTATCTCTCGGTGATCTTCATCAGAAAATTTCTCGAATGTTGATGGTCGTCTACTTCTGGAATTTTTTCAAGTCAGCGCCTTTAAACCAGTTTTAGACAATACGGTCAGATATTGTTTAGTTACCTTTCACTTTCCGAATTCTGCAAGCAGCTCTAGGTGCATTGTGGCCCAGTTTAGAATAATGCCTCAAATTGCAGGAATCTCAATACTTATATCTGTCACTATATTAACTGAAGCAACAGGTACAGCTCGTTAGTATTATTAATGGTATGATATGTATCATAATTATATTGTGGAGTCATTGGCTTTAGATGTGTGCATGACATAAGCTTTAGAGTCTATCAAAAACGTTATACACACCCCAATATTTTGACCAAGAATGATTGAAATAAGTTAGAATCACTCTTTGGTCTTAAAAATAAGAAAAAAGAAAAACTAAAGGCTTCGTCGTCTTTATGGAGATCCGAACTCGCTTTCAACATGAGACAGCATTATCTTATCTGATTCTCGTTCTTTCGTTCATATAGATATTCCAGCTTTACAAAAGTTTACAACACTTCACTCTTAAGATAGCTTCTATTCTGTGTATGAGCATCTGTATTTTATCTTGATTTATGCATCCGTCAACGAGAGGTGACCAAAGTTATCATGACATCCCAAGATAACTCGTGAGGATATTACGTTTAGCGTAAAACTGGAAGACATAGAATGAGGTTACTTTGAGGTCTGGGGAAGCAAAAAAAATCCGTAAAATTAATGGTCATCGCTTCTTTGCTTTCCACCGTTTTGGCTCACTGCAAATTTTGACGAACAGATTCACCTTTGGTGTTTGATTTTGTCACAATGTTTTAGCAGATCTATCCATCGGCCGAAAAGTGTGGAAATTCGCAATAAAGAAATCGCTTTGTACGAGACTCGAACTTTCAACCCGTACCTCAGCAGCGTGTCTTTCATGGATGATGCTTTAACAAAAGACTACCAAAGTTATCACTGATTAGATACTTCCGTTTTTCCTTTCTTTTAAAAAAGTAAGCCGTATAAATATTTTAATGCGATGGCAAGAAGAATGGCTTTAAAAATCTTCTCTTTCCCTAGTCAAACTCCTACAATAGAGTTTTGACTTTATTTTTGTATGTATCAACAATGACGGATGACAATTACCTGACCATATACCAGTGACGTCATCACGAATAACAGTCACACAGTAACGTATGCAAAAACTGAAGACTCCCACTCCTGAAACCCAACTCATGTCGACTTGTTTTGCTAAAGTTCAAGAACCCCATTTACAGGAGTTGAAATGGGACAGGTAGTTTCGGAGCAATAATATACGGAGAAATGAATTCTATTTTGTTTACCGTTTAATTTCTGATGGAGCAATGGATTTGGCCCTAGCGCAGCCGAGATTATTTCATTTTTTCTCTATTCTAATGATTCACTCATGTAAATATTTCAATTCGGTGAAGAATGGTTGTCAACATCCTTTCTTCAAAGTAATGTAATATAAATATTTCAATATGACGATGGAAACGATTTTAAATTTCTTTCTTTTTCACTTTTTTCTTTCTTGAAAAAAAATCATGATAGATAATTCAATCTGAGAAAAAATGATTTTCAGAACACTTTTTTTTTCTCGTAAAATTACTTGTGTAAATATTTTGAACTGATGAAAAACGATTTGCAGAACTCTTTTAATTGATGCATAATGAATTCAGTCAATTAATTTTGCCAAAAAAATCCCAATCTCTCACAGATGTAAAGTATATTACAAAATCAAACCATTAACGAGAGGTGTAATATTTTCAACTTTTGGAGTTTCTTCTAATTATCGATGACATCACTGGCGTTTTAATTGTTTATGTCATCAATGGCTTCCTAATTATTTATGATATCACTGGTGTTTTAATTGTTTATGTCAACAATGATCTCATAATTATTCATGACATCACTGGCGTTTTCCACTGGAATAAATTGAATATAGAGTAAAAACATCCAGAAACATCTACATTTTCCAGAATCTAGATGTTATTAATAAACCTGTCAAAATAATGTCCCCAAAGGGTCAAAATGCCTTTTTTCAAGTCTGTAGACAAGTATGGGGCACACACACTTATATAAAGGAAAGGACCTTTCGCTATGTTCTGGTGGCTACAGTTGCCCAACTCTTCCCTGCCTTTGGTGGCCATGGTTGTCCAATAGTACAGACCTGTTAGATGAACATTTTGAGTCACTCATAATTTTTAGACTCTCTGAAGTGATATCCTTGTAACCTCCGACTCTCTAAGTTTAAATCAAAGTTTAGCTACGGCAAAGTCGCGTTGAATACACCAGTAATCGTTCGATCACTAAAGCAGCTGGGATCATGCAGAGAGGAGACCAATCTCTGTACTGCGCTCAATAACCAAAGCTCAAGGCCTCCCTAGCCTTGCACCCTTTGACTGGCTTTGACTTGGCCATGAAGAAGAAATTACAAAACGAACTTCTAAATTCAACGAAGCTGAAAATAAGTTTTACACGCGTATAAATGGGATATAAATTGGTCTGGTCAGTCACTAAAAAAACTGTTATATGACCAATACCGTGTAGGGGTGATCAATCAAAATGGGAAAAGGGGTGATCAATCAATAAGTTCTCTCGCCTTTTGTTGGGCAATGATCATTAAAAAGGTTTGAATGTTCCAAAAACAAGCGTAAACGCTGCCGGACACAAACTAATGGGTCAATTTAGTTTAAACTTACATTGCTAATTGCTAGAAACGTATGGGGGAGGTTATTCGACCTAATAAGGAATATATGTTTATATTTTCAGTCCTCCAGATCCATTGGTATGGCCTGTACACGTGATACGTGCATACATAGCCAGTCAGCCAGACAGCCAGACCAACTTGAAAACTGGAGAAACCTATGCTGACAGTTTTGGTTGACTGTTTCTAATACTCCTTTCTTTATCTTTTCATTTTTCAGGAATGAATAACTTTGTGGCTCTCTTTATGACACTGCTTTGCGGGTCAGCTTTGGCGCAACATGACGTCTCAGTTTGCAAACCTTATATGGACTCAGGTAAGTTGATATTTGTCTCGCATCCTCAAAGAGGCCAAAATTAGATAGAAAATCTCTTTAGATTTCGAGATTGTAATCTGCAGACCTCTGATCTTCCATTAGATACTGGTCGGAGTCTACAGTTGAAAATTTTAATTAATATGAATTTGAAATTTGCAGCAACTGAGCTCGACAATGAGTCAATAAAAAGGTTGTACCAAAAGGAAGTCATTTGAGGACAGCCTTTTTTAATAATTTTAGATAAATATTTTTCATTAATCACCAAAAATCAGGAAAACTGTTTTGTTTGAAAAGAATGTTTGTCTTCATGATTTTTAGTCATCAGTGTAAAATACTTAATCAGAATTATCAGAAAAGACCCCTCAGATATTACTTCATGGTGCTGTATACAAAAAAAAATAAGCAGCAAAACCGACTAAATACTGAAAATTAAAACTTCAAATATTTAACCTGACAATGCAAATCTTATAACAGAGAAATAACATAATCCATCACACAGCTATCAAAAAACTATTATTATACACAAACCTGTACCCATATACTTGGATTCGAATGAATGTCATCCATTCAAAATTTCAAAAAAAATTTCGAGTCAAAAACTGTCCAAAAACTAAAAGCTAATATGGAATATCTCCTGCTTATCAAATTATTATAGACACTTTTTTGATGTATTATGTAGTTACACATGAAATGCTTTTTGCATCATAGAGAATAATGGTAAAAGTGAAACAATCATTAATGTAATTGCATTCCTTTATAGATTCAATGTATATAGATATAATTCGTTATTACTAGAGATTTTTGAGCCTGACCATTGACGATCCTTTTCTTCTTGATATTAAATGCTTTTTTACTGTAAAGTCATTTGCAATGCACTTCTATCATAAAATTAGGATGTTCGGAAAGTAATTACTTATTTTCGTGTTCAGAAAGTAATCACGTATTTTCTCGATTTCCACATTGCCGTTTTTAAGCAGTTTAAACCACAGCTAGTATTTAGGAGCCTTTACTGCAACTGGATATTCTACACAAATGTTCCTCATTGCCTGTGTAACGGTAATGCCATTCGGAAATTCATTCATTAAGCAATGGCGAATATGTTGCTCTTCAAATCTCTATCCTCTGTTGGATCGATCTTTACTATAAACAATGAACTGAATCCAGACGTCGTTTCGTATCTTGGCCTTGCCTTACTTTGTTGACATAATTAATAGCAGTGAAATACGATATATGAAAAGCTCAAGACAAAATTGTTTTCTTTCTATCATTTTACAGGGAAACCGATCCCGGGTTTACCAAAGGGTTACTCAGTCCGAACTGAATTGAATATTGTTAGCGAGAAAACTACTACTGAAGTTCATGAATATTTCGATGCTTCCCGGAATTTGTCTGCCTTTGAAGAGGTCCGGCCTGACTTGGAGATATATGCCATCATGAATAGCAACACAAACCAGTTCATCTACATTGAACCTGCTGAAGGTAAAGAATCGATTATACGGCAACATCTAGCTGCCTTTTGTCAGCTTCAAACTATGTATGCTTCTGGTGATTCCGTAGTTGTAACAAATCTCAAGAAGTAAACAAAAATGGAAAGTTCCGAGTTAAAAATAGGCAATCGAATCTATGTGGAAATCCATCCAGAATTTGTTTTGAGGATGGTTTCCATTTACGAAGTAGCTCCCTGTTCGTCGTTTGGAAACTGCACATGTAAATTTCCCTTTTTATCATTGCTCGTGCCAGTTTGGTAATTTAGAAAAATGAATCCAACTCATGTTTTTTATCGTAAAAATTTCTACTGCAACCCCAGCCCAAAACCCAAGCGTAAACACGACGATGAAACATGGGCATTATTTATATACGATGGTCCGCTCTGCCCTGAAATGTGTGCAAATCCGTCTAGGGTGGGGTGTGCTATCCCCCAAATTTATTTCTATAAAATCTATTTTGCTTTCCTGTATTGCCATATTTGAAGTTTTTTCGCAGGGCAACGTCATGTATCCCAGCTTGTGTATGTTTGTATATGATTATGAATTGCATTATATATATAATCTGATTTAAAATGATCTACTGTCATTACACAGTTACTGTATCACTTGGCCTAGACAACGTAAATAGAATTAACAATTTAAGAAAATGGGGTCGCTGCAGGAATCGAACCTGCGACCGATAGGAGAGCCGCTCCAACGAAGTGTTCCCGCTTACCACAGAATTAAACAGCCGCCGGTAATGCCCAAATGACTGTTTTCACTCCAAATTCTCATCTCGTTTATCTTATGTCAACTGTATTTGTTTCTTTCTGCACGACAGTGACATATTAAGAATTGGATGTATAATTTGACAGAATAAAATTATAAATTGCCTTATATCATAAAAAAACTCTTTTTTGAAATGATCTCCCATCATTACACGGTGAATGTATCACTTGGTCTAGACAACGTAAATAGAATAAGCATTTAAAGAAAATTGCGCTGCTGCAGAAATCAAATCTACGACCGACACGGTACTCGCTTCAACGGAGTGAAAACAATTATTCGCATTACCAGCGGCTGTTTTGCTCGATGATGAGAATAACCACTCATGATATATGGTTTAACCAAAAAGCACGCGTAGGGTGATTTCCCTCCCCCCGATTCTGCTCTATATCTTATGATTGAGCATTTTTAATTTGAATTTAAATAATTAAATTCAAAATTTTTTATCCGCGTTTAAAAAATAAAATAGTATTTTTGAGACTGGATCATATATATATATATATATATATATATATATATATATATATATATATATATATATATATATATATATATATGGGACTGTCACTATTGGACGGGAATCCTGTTATCTGGACGGTAATTATGTTTACTTTCTTTTACAGAAGCGTTCTTGAGCTGCACAAACAAAATCTTTTTTTTTTCTAATATTGAGTAAATTTTTTGATTTCCAGATCAAAAGCCCAAATCTAATCGAATAAAACTAAAAAAAAATACCGAGAAGAAAAATATTTTGCCTATTTTCCTGTTTTTAATTCCTAAAGTAAGACTTCGAGTTAGAGCAATTCCGGGCGCTTTTCTAAAAAAAGGTACACTTGATTAATATCTAGATGGATTTATCTATCAAATGTGTAAAAATCAAATGTATAAATGAAATTAATTATCAAAATGGTAAGAATCAAATGAAAAAAAATCTTTTTTTCCGATATTTGAAATGAAAAATTATTTGTTTTATTCCTCCTTTGATAAAGAGGAAAGAAACGAAAATGTTATTAAAATCAAATGATATGCTGATTTTGCCAGATTTTAAAATTTCTCGGGTGTCGATTTTCCAGAGATAGCATCCATTTTGTTCACCCCTACTTACACCCCTTCGGAATTTCAGAATCTTTGTAGCACACCTTAATCTTGGGACTTAAATCTTAGATCAAAAGCAAAATTCGCAAAGTTTATTATAGGCAGTGTGAATAGCAAAATCTTAAATCTAAAAGTCTGGATCAAGATTTTAGTTATAAAAACCTTTTGGGACACGGAGTAGAAAGAACAACCGTTATTTACATGTTATAAAACGAAAAAGAAGTTTACTTGCCATCCTCTTCTTGCAATCTCCTAAATTGCCTTATGTACCACTTGAGGGTAGGTGCACCCCAGGTAAAGATGGGGATGGGTTTGGGGACCTAGGTATACGGTAAGGCTGGGTTGTGAGAACTAGGTATAGGACCATTGTGATGATCGCTACTCTACTTAATACTCTCCGTATTCGAGTGATCAGTACTTTTGCAGGTTTGCCAATTTAAATGTGATTTTTCAATTCTTTTAATGTGGATGTCTCTGTCAAATTTGAGATTTTTAAAAAAGACTTATATAGGCAACACTGGACTTTAAAACACGAAGAAAATGTAAAAAAATGAATATTGTGCACTCATTAATTCGAAAAACCTAACAACCCCCCCCATCTAAATTGGCAACACTGATTTTATTATAGAGGGCATGGCTAAGTCGTGCCAAGTAACCGATCTGGACAAATTCATGCCGAGACTTGACCAGCAGACAAAGGAGTCAAATATCATTCGATTGGTGGACGCATTAGAGTATGGAAAAGGTAGTCCGTTATTGTACAACGGAAGCGGCATTTTACGCGGTGAGAAAGTTCAATTTTGGAAGGCGTGTGTCTACGACAAGGCCTGGCAAGCAACTTTTGATGTCACGTGGTATTTTTCCGGTGAGGAGTTTCATTCTGTCTCTCTCAATTCTATTCATATATTGGTTTGTTTATTTTTTCATCTCTGTCTGCTTATTTATACAATTATCAATTTAATTCTATCGATATCTCTTTCATTCTTTTGATAACTATCTATCTATCAGTTTATTTGTCTAATTCAATTCATAAATGATTTAATTCAATTAATTATCTATCTATCTATCAATTTATCTTTCTCTCTTCTCTTATTCTGTTCATTGATAAACCCGTTTATGCAATTCAGCTCATACAATATCTTCTGTACTTTTGTATTCTTGTGTTTCTTTCTTTCTTTCTTTCTTTCTTTCTTTCTTTCTTTCTTTCTTTCTATCTATCTATCTATCTATCTATCTATCTATCTATCTATCTACACACTTTATATATGACAGTTTGTCTCAAGTCTTTTGTTCACTTTAGCTGACGGTTGGAAAACCAGCTCTGGAACACAAGCTGCTCCAGTTCGAGTGCATCTTGTTGGCAAAACTACCGACGGGACTGGGAAAGCGAGCAAACATGAAAGAATCTATGATTTTTCAGAATGGGATCCAAAAGTACCAGATAAAAAAGTTTTCGAGGTATGGATAACTTCCTACCATTTGAAAAGGATCACATCACTAGGAAAAAAGTTACGGGCAAAAAATGCTATAAATTCGATATTTTAATTGAATATTGATACCTGAATATTGATAGCAAAGAACGATGAGGGTTTTTTTTTTTTTTTTTTTTTTTGCAATCGTTTCGAATTTAGCGATTGTTATCTTTTTCTACATTAAATTCAAATCATTTCTGTGTTGGATTCCGCTACACGCTGGAGACCTCAGAATGGTACTTTTTCATTTCAAATTTTGTAATTCTTAGGATCAGTTTTTTCCATTTTTTTTTTTTTAATCTCATCCGTGAATTTATTTTTCAAAAAATTCATTTTCAAATGAAAGCAGGAAACTTGACTATTGAAAGCTGTATTTTATTAAATTTAACTGTAAATGATATAAGTTAGTTTTAGGGTTGGTGAGTAAAGTCAGTGGTCAAGATTAGTGTTTAGAGTTGGGTTCAGGGTGAAGCTTATATAAGTCAATTACGGCACATATGAAAACAGCAAACTTGTCATTATCGCGATGGCAGTTTTGCCCATGAAAAATAGTTCCATATCTTATTATATTTCGATATAATTCTGTTAGTCTGCCTGTCTATCTGTATTTACTCGCCTACCGCAAAAACTACTTGATATAAATTAATGAAATTTTATATGGGCGCAGGTTTGATCCACGGGAAGCAAATTAGTTTATTGGTTGTACATGGATGCCTTGAATAGTGGTGTTACCACCAGTGCATGTTTTAATGTAGTACAGTTTAGGTACATTCTTCCAAAACACAAAATTTAGAGGTCAGATGTTCTGTAGATCGCATGAATGGAACTTTCATTTTCTATTTTATGAGTCGAAATCAGAAACAGAAATTTTTTCCTCTTTCTCGTTTTTCTTTTTCCTTTTTTGTAGAGGGATTTTTCATAAACTTTTCGGGGTCAAAATCGAGAGATAATTTCTTTCTTTTCTCTTTTGGGGTCTAAATCAAAGTGATTTTTCTTACTTTCAGGAATCATAATCAAGGTGAAGATGTTCTTTCATTTCCAGGGGTTAAAATCGGGGTAGGGGTAGTTTTCTTTTAATTACTTTTAGGGGACAAACTCCAAAGGAATTGTGAAAAACGTTTTGGAATTAGAAGGGGATGACCTTTTTTTCCTCTCCAATTGATCCCTGGAAGTAAAAAAAAATTGACCCACAAAAGTAGAAAAAAAACTCTTCCCGTTTTGACCTCAAAAAGTTAGGGGGGAGGGGATCTTCAGGGGTTAAAAGCAGACTTTTTCCCATTTTTAGGGATCGAAATCAAGGGGATGTTCTTCTTACTTTTTTGGGTCAAATTAGGGGGGGGGGGTCTCAACTTTTTGGGATCAAAACCGGAGATAAGATTTTTTCTCTCGTTTTTACGGGTCTAAATTGAGAGGTAATTCAATTTTCAAATTTAGTTGTCAAAATACAAGGGAATATTTTTTCACCTTTAAGAAATCGAAGGGAATTTTTTTTCTCACTTGTTAGTGTTAAAGTTCGAGGAGGGAATTTTTTTGATTTTATTTTTTATTTTCGAAGTCGAACGGAGAATTGTTTTCCACTTTTAGGGGTCAAAATCGAGAGGAAGACTTCTTTCCTCACTTTTTGAGGTCGATATCAAAGGGATTTCATTTTTACTTTTTGAGTCGAAATCGGGGTGGAGATTTTTTCTTCAGTTTTTGGGGTCCAAAGGTATTTTCTTCTACTTTTAGACGTCAAATGCAAGGTATTTCATTTTTAGAAGGAAAAATCAAGGAGATATTTTTGTTTTCTTCAAAGTTATGAGGGGATTTATTCTTCTCTTTTTAAGGGGTCGGAATCGGATGGTGATTTCCCCCCAACTTTTAAAGGGCAAAATGCAATCAGGAGGAAGATTTCTTCTCCAGTTTTTGGTGTCAAAGTTGTTTTATTTTTAGTGTTCAAAATCCGAGGGAATTTTTTTCACTTTCAGGGATCAAAATCAAGAGGGAACTTTACTTCCATTTTTAGTGGTTAAGATAAAGAGTGATCTTTTTTTCACTTTTAATAGAGAAAATTTCTCCTTTTTCCCTCTTCTCAGGTTAAAATCTACAATGAATTGGTTTTGTTTCTTTCATTTTAAGCGTTCAAAATCGAGGGAAACTTATTTTTCTCTTTTATTGGTCAATACCTAGGGGAACTTTTTCCTCTTTCAACATCACCCTCTCCCTTTTTTAAGCATTACCCCCCACCTTTTAAACATCACTTCAAACCCAAAAATTAAGGGGAACAGTTTGTTTTTCACTTTCTAAGGGTTAAAATCGAAGGGTGACTTTTTTTCTCTTTTATTGGTTAAAATCCAAGGGAACTCTCCGTTTAAACAATACGGGGGGTATTTCAACATCAGCTATCCGAAGCCTTTTTTAATATTTGCCCAATTTTGTAACATCAGTCTCCTTTATATGATTATCCCCTTTCTAATAATATTCCCCTTTCATCAACATTACGCACCGATTTTCATCATCTCCTTTCAACCTCAGACCTTTTTTTATATACCTCATCCACCTCTTTTGAGGAATTAGCCTTATTTCTTTTTTAACATTGACGCCCATTTGAAACGCCCCCCATGACCCCTTTTTCAATATTAAGCCTTCTTTTACATCAGTCCGATTTTTTTTTCGCTCTAACCGAATATCCATTTTTACATTAGCGCCCCACTTTCTCAACATAAGCCCCATCCTTTTTTCTCACAGTGTAAAAAGGGGTATTGAATCGATTTTAAAATCAAATTAGAATAAACTCTATCCGATTTCCATTTATACATCGTCTTACGTCTTTTTTGGACAACAATTTACTCCGCTCCTTAGGGGGGTTATTTAGTCTAGTGTTATGAAATTAACGCCAAATAAGTAACTATCACCAAATTTTCCTTTTTATGGCATAATTTTGACTCCAGCCGGTCTCTTTTTTTGTAAAAAAATTGAACCAGATTTTACGACCATCCTGTTTTGAATTACAACGTGTTGTATTTGGCTTCAGCTCCACTCTGGTTCCTACTGCAAAGGAATTAAGCAGAAAAAAGCAGCTCCGTCCACACCTTCGTATTTTTCATATGGTCTTGAGACTGTTTCAATGGGATCCGGTGGAAACATCAGAAGTGACCGTAAAGTAAGTAGAAATCGTCTGCTGGCAAGATGGTGCTGTTCCTCTTTATCAATCTTCTTCGGGATACTTTAATCCGTGTTTCTCAACCAATGCCAAGGGTGATTCCCCTTTTTTTTTTTAAATATGTTTACTGAAACCCACTTTTTTTCAATCAAATTTTATCGAGTAAAAAGACAAAATTAATGTGGAATTACACACTGTCTATCCTTGTCTAGATTTTGTTTGATGGCGTGTTATTAAACACTGTGTATGATATGGTTGGACTATTTTCCTCGTCTATGTGTTCATTTATTCGCAATGTTTCGACCGTGTACCTTCCAGCTTTTGTTGGGTGTTCCTGGTTCTAAAATGTGGAATCACTTCCCAGAAAGGACATCGAATGTAAGTGAAGCAACAAGAAATTTGACCTTGAAGCAATCTGTTTCATAGGAACGTCTATACAAACATGGATATGACGTGTCTCGTCCAATTGTGCATGCTTTCTGAGAAGTGATTCCACATTCGAGAACAATGAAGGCCAGAGGCAACACGACCAAAACCTAATGAACAAAGACAAGGTAAACTGTCCGATCATATCATACAAAATGATCCACGCTGTTACAAATCATTGACCCAATAGATTGAAACACATATCAACAGAAATTTACAGTAAAAAGATTTCTGAATTTTGTTTTAAAACTCACACAGATAGTGTTTAGCGATGTGTAGATGTTTTCTGTCACTCTTAGATAATAAAACAGAATTTCATTCATGCATAGACGAAATAAAATTGGAATTTCATTCAAGTTCTACTGACGTAATAAAACAGAATTTCATTCATATACGGACGTAATAGAATTAGAATTTCATTCATGTATTGACGTGATAAAATGAAATTTCATTCATGCATTGACGTAATAACATAGAATATGACGTAATGATGTAATGAAAATGCTGGACTCGAAGAATAATGAAAAGATTTAAAAAGTAATAAAAACAATCGAATTATAAAGTCCGTTTGTGGTCAACAGAACGCCATTCTCCAAACTCATTGCAATGTAAATCTCTATTATTCTCGTCTTCTAAAGGCAATGTACATCATTTATTCCATATATGCCGTCATTTTTTTACGGCACAGATAATATAGTGAGAATCGAGAATCAGTACTCATAGACATCCGAGGTTTGGAAGAGAGAAGAAATTTCATTTCGATCTCCCATATTATTCAGAGTATTTTCAGCCTGGACTCTACTCATTCAAAGTCATAAAAAAAATTCCAACGAAGAATGAATTTGGTCAGAATTAATTCCATGTATGACACTCACTGGCGTTTTCAACAGAAGACATCTAAAATAGAGTATAAAAATACCTAGAAATATTTAGATACCTGAGAATCCAGATGTTATTAATAAACTCTGTCAAAATAAGACCCCCAGAAAGGTAAACAAAACTTATATTACAAAATAGATATACTTTTTTTTTTTTTGCTGCTGATACAAATTTTCAAATCTGTAGACTAAATGGCCAGAAGCGCTGGAACAAACAAACAAATACATGATAAAACTTTTTTCCATCTTTGATCGCTGCAGTAGTAAAATATTCCCTCCTGTTTTTAGATACCCTACCACCCACAGTGATGATGCCGATCACTGAGTGGCGATTGCCGATTTACGTGACTCTCCCTGTGTTCCCAATTTAGATGTTTTTCATCAAAATCGTGATGTTTAGAGTTGCGTCAAGATGTTAAAAATTGTCATGTAGATGATGTATAACAATAAAATGGTCTGACTTCAAAGCTTATTTATTATTTTATATCATATATGAAACACTGGTGAATCAAACCTGTCCACACAATTTCTGTTTCGACGAAAGTCAGTAAAAATTGACAAAATCAAATAAATTTACCAGTGACCTGAATGGATTGAGAAATAACCTTCAACAAAATTGAGCTTACTTACCATCACGTTACAGTAGGTACCTCAAACTAACTGCTCATTTACGATCACATGATACTCACTTAATCATAATATTCCAGCGTGAAAAAAAAAAGTGTTTGAGTGGTTGTATGTGCCCACTCCGAAAAAAGCATGCAATAATCCTAGGGGAAAAAAAACTTTTTTGTGTTATGGGGAGATACAATCGGTGCAATGGACCCAGTGTAACAATTGTTATGATGATAACACTGCTGATCATATTGAACATTATTCCGTGAATTATTATCATAGGCCAGAGTTGACTTTATTTTCTTGCCGTAGCAAGAACAATCCTCACCTAATTTTGAAAAGTACGCTCTTCAATATTAGTCTATCCCATCATGTTAAACCAAACCGATATATAAAAATGAATATATGAAATGAATATTTCCCTACAGTGTTCTGAAGCCGATTCAACCAAACAAAAAAAGTTTTAGTAATCATCTTCAATCAGAATAGAAGTGGGAGTTTGACCCTTGCAGTAACAACGCTAGTACAAATTAGTATCCTCTGCCTTTTTTTTTCAACACCTGGTTTCAGCCAGATTAGTCTCCAAGCGTCTTCGTTTGTATAGTGCATCTGATCATCTCCGGCTAAATATCATTACGATCACTTAACTCATCCCCTAACCCCTAACGAGGTCGCAATTAATGAGTTGTTGAAACGCTGTCTTAAACAGCTTATGGCTCTTCATATAGACCACCCCTGATCCAGAATCATTACAAACTGTCGAATTATGGGGTTTACGTCGGATAAATACCTCATCCAACCCGGACAAATACTCGGTGAATGAGTACCAGTCGGATAAGAAAAACGAACACAAAAAAAGAAGATTTTGAAAGTCACCGGCCTCAATATGCCAAGACTGTTAATGGATATAGCAGTTATTTTGCTGCTACTGCTTAGGCATGAATAGCAATATTTATACTTTTTAATTTTTTTGTAGATCTATTATAATTCAATGACCAAGTTATTCCGAATGGATTACTTAGAACTGAAAAAAGATGGCCTTGGTTATGGCAAGGGACCCCTGTCTCTAATTCACGATTTCAACTCAGGTGAGTCATGAATAGAAAAAGGTAACATTAATCTCGATGATTCTTTGTTAATCTGGTGTGTCGAAGCAGGGCACCAGAACCACGGGTGCAGTGGGGCAGCTGTGTGCCCTCGATGAAAAAGGGAAAGCGTAAGACATACTGAAAATGTTTTGCTTATTATGTTATTGTCAACGAAACAGCAATAATTTCCCCTTTTTCAGTTTGAAATTTTGTTATGGCTGTGATTCTTTTGTCAACACTCAAGGGTTCGCAGCCCCGGGATGGGAACGACTCCAGCACTTTTTCCATTATGAATATAAATAGTAGAATGCCCTTTCTAAAAAGCTGCCCTCTTGCCCAAAATGCTTCCGGTGCCCCTGGGTCAGAGTAGATGAAGCGCAAAAATGTCTCAAACAGATTAGTTGCTGTCTAAAATCGATACTTTGATACATTTATTCGTCTTCCTTTTCCCTATCACGTTTACCCAATCTTTGCTGTTTCTATCACAAACTCTTCCCATATTTGTCTAACGGAATGTTTTCTCATCTTTTTTTCATTCTGTCACAACGTTCTTTCTTCTTTGAAGGATGAAGGTTTGCCAGTGGTTCGTAAATTCAATATTAAAGAGAAGCAAGCGATTATGTGCCTGTTCCGGCTGCTGCTACGGCTACTAACGTAGGAAATTAAATGAACGAAAATAGATAAGTTGAACATTTAAAACTAAATTTTATCCAATTCATGAGTAATTTTGATCATAAAGGATACAATTCAAGGTTTCCTTTTAGGGGTTTGAGTGAGTTTAGTTTTGGGGCTACGGTTAGTTTTAGGGTTATAGTTAGTTTTAGGGTTAGGGTTAGGGTTGCAAGCAAACATTTTTTCATAATTAATCCAAAATGAATTAATATACAGCAATAAGAATTTATGAAACATTTTTCTCTCTCTGACACTGTTCCCCCAAATGAATTAAAAAATAAGAAAGAAAGAAAAACACGTTTTTGTGCAATAATACTTTAGAAACAAAGGAAGACTTGTTTTTATGAAACAGACAACAATTTTGTTTGAATTAAATAAGTAATTAAGTAATAGAGATTATCTCCATTCGATCATAAAAAAATCGCCCTTCTCCCTTTGATATTGAAACTTTTACCCTTTGTTGGTTCTTTCCTCGTCTTTGTCGGTTCTTTCCTCGTCTTTGTTAGTTCTTTCCTCGTCTTTGTTAGTTCTTTCCTCGTCTTTGTTGGTTCTTTCTTCGTCTTTGTTAGTTCTGTGAAAACGTCTTGTCGCATTTTTTAGCCCTGTCATAACGATTCCACGTCTCTTTGTCTATTACATTGTTTTTTTGTATTTGCCATTCATGTCACAATGTTTCCGTCTATTTGTGAATCTATAACAACAATGGAGAGAAATGTAGTTGCATCAACTCCATTGTAAGGATGTGAATAATTGATTAATGCATCCTCCCAATATACACCTAAGAAGCTGAAACATGGAACCTAGCCAAAAGATTGACTCTCAAACTATGAACTGCACAGCGTGCACAGGAGAGAATCAAATTAACATCACATGGAGAGACCGAAAGATAGCACAGAGTATAAGAGAAAAGACAGGAGTCAGAGATATCATAGAATCCATAAGAAAACTCAAATGGCAATGGGAAAACCATGTTGCAATAGTGTCAGACAACAGCTGGATATCGCGACTCAGAAGATAGATCCCCAGAAATCATATAAGAAATTATGGCTGGTAAGAAAAGATGGAGTGACGATCTAGACACGTTCAGTAAATATAGGCGCTGTGACGTCTATGATCGACAGGTCTAGTGAATCTTTTGGAACGCTTATGTCCAACGATAGACGTTAAAGTCTGCTACTGCTGGTAATGATGAATGTGCTTATTCAATGAATTATTCAGATTTCTCATTTCGCGGTAATTGCTTCCTGAAATGTCGATCCAATTTATTACTGCACGGGGCCAGATTATTTTTTTAACCATTTACTTCGTTACTCGATGATTGCAAAAATCTTTTTTATGCAATCATCGAAAAAGCATGAATATGTCCCAAAAAGAGTGGACGAAACTTCTTGTACAGGAATATAGTTGTTTCTTTCAAATGAATTTTTGATTACGACCATTAATCATTATTTGCTGTCGTTGACATTTCATATGTGTAATATATGGTGGTTTTCCTAGGAGATAATGGTAGCAAGATTCCTAAATACTCAATCAACCTCTCGAATATTTCAACTGATTTTAGAAATTCTTTTACCTGGATGGTTCCGATTTTTCTCCTGCATTTGATGTTTATTTGTTGTTTTTTTTCGATTTTCGCCTTTATATAGTTTTTCCTGGTGCATTTGTTTTCTTTCTCCAGGTTTACTCTGCGTAGCCATGTCCATGATCTCTCGTCTATGACATTCTGTATCACTCTTCTGAATTCTCAGTAGTTTTTTCTGCTCCTATTTTTCTTTCCTTGTTTTCTGTGCCTTGTTTGCTATTATTATTATTATTATTATTATTATTATTATTATTATTATTATTATTATTATTAGTATCATTATTATTATTATTATTATTATTATTATTATTGTTATCTTTGTCCTTTACAGTCTATTGTCGAATCGCAACCTCACCCTTTTTTATTACCTCTCTTGATCATCCCAAGCGTTCCGACAATAACAGGGACAATCTGTGTTTTTGTCACATCTTCTGTATCTCGATTTCAAGGTCATTGTACTTGCCTAGATTCACAAGTCCCTTTACTGTTATATTTCTATCAGAAGGCACACTCATGTCTGTTAACTGGCAGACACTCTTCTTTCACATTGATATTCTTCGAATACGCTCCATTGTTCCAGGTGATATCTTGTTCCCTTGCAAACTCTTTTTAGATATCGAGTGCAACTTTTTTATGCTTCCATGTTCTTAGAATAGTTTAAACATCCAGTCCTGAGTGATTTCAAAGTACTAGTGTAATCCTACTGTAGCTGTTTTGTAGGTCAGTTCAATTTGCACCATTCGCCTACCACCGTTAGTTTTGTGTGTATTCTCATCTCAACTAGATTCCAGTTAATTGTATCAAAACTATTTGTTACTACAGGGATAGCTAGCGTATTGATGGCTCTTACTCTATGGGTTGAATTCAGCTAAGTCTCCACACTCTTTTGAAGCACACTTTCCTTACTTTCTCTTTTATACTGGCAGTAGGATCCTACTACGTTCAATAATTCCTAAATACTTACATACCTCTCCTAGTTCTAGTTCTTTTATTGCTGTTTTTATGTCTGTGGAGTTTAACTAGCTTACCTCTTTTGAATGTGACCTTAGCACACTTATCCAGGCAAATATCCATTTCTACACAGAAGTTTTTAAGTCGTCTTTAAAAAGCCCACAAGTTGATTGTCCTCTCTGCCATATAGTTTCAACTCATCAATTTAGATTGGGTGACTGATTATTCTGCCTCTCAACTTGTGTAGCTCAATGGATAAAAGAATTATTAACATACAGAAAAGTAGGGGAGAGAATGATTCTCCTTGGAATATGCCACACTTTATGCAGATATTCCTGGATGTCATTATCCCATTCAAATGAAAAAGGAAGAGGCCAGTGTTCCATTGTGACGTATTATGCTGCAAGAAGTTCACCAGCTCTGGGGATAACTTGAAGATTTCCGTAGCTTCTATTATCTACATGTGTGGAACACTGTTGAACGCATTTTTTTGTCGATCCAAGCTGGCTCTTGCGTTTACTGTGGCAAGTTTCTACTTTGGCAGTCTTAATGTTCTATCAGGAATAGTTTATATTCTTTCGTGTATGCGTATGATCTCTCCGTCAGTATAGATGTTAGGGCTGTGTAAGTCGTAGAGAGACATGTGATGAGTCTATAATTTTTAGCGTTACCTGTATCTTCCGTCTTAGGTTTGTAACCCCTATTGCCATCATGTCTGGAGCTTTTTCAGGTGAATTTAGTATCTTATTATACTGCCTCACAATATTATCGTGGTAGCATGTAAGGGAGGAAAGCCAAAAACTGTTATTTATTTTCTGCTACCTCTCAGAATAATTTTTATTTCATCAGTTCGAAATATTTTATCATCTCTGTAAAATTTGATTGTCTTTTCACATCTCTTTATTTTTCGGATTTTTAGCTGTACTTTCGGTTTTAATTTCTCTTTGATAGGTTCTATGATGTTTGAGATGTTCAATTTCTGTTTTTCCTGGCTTCTGTACTCTTTGCGTAATCTCATTCATTATTAAAATTTCTCCCTGCATTATTTCGATTTCTTTTTGTTTTCCAGTCAGATTGGATTTTTTTTATGTGTGTTTGTTTTTTTCTGTATTTGTTTTGTGTTTTGGTGCACTTCGATTCAATCAGCTTTACTGATGCATATCATGATGCATATCATTTCATTTACTTCAGTAAAATCCGTTTTCAGATCCTCAAGGTCTTCAGATAATTGTCCGGGTTCATCAGTAGAAGGTAATGGAGTTCCGGCTTGTATTTTTCTTGAGGTATTATTCGTGTGGTTCATAACTGATGTTTATCATGCGAATAATTCATCACTTATCACGTCTACATCACTTCTCTGTACTCCTCCAACCAGCTCCGCATATGATCTATATTTGTGAGTTGTGATATCCAGCAGTTGTCTGGCATCATTGCATCATGACCAGTCCATAGCTGTTTGAGTTTTCTGACACCACTTTTTTCTCTAATGTACTGTGTTGTCTTGTGATCTCTCAGTGTAATTTTGAACTTGATTATCTTTTGTGTACGTTGCATGCTTCTCAGTTCGAGGGTTGATCCATGTTTTACTATGGATATGCTCATTTACCCCAGGTGAAATAAATGCATAAATTACCAACGTAACAATGAAGAAAATCAGTTTGCAAATGATGGCAATGATTAATTGTAATGCTTGTAATAGCAGTACCAGTCCTAATTGCAATGAATCGATAATGTATTTGTATTGATGATTGGTACAGGGTCTATCACTGATATTGAGGCAAGAGGTCACCAATAAAAGTGTAATCTTCTTTCAAATCGAGAGATTAAAAGTTCAGGGAAATAAGCTTTCGTGGTTGTGTCTGAATGATGGTTGGTGAGGGAGAGGGGAAAATACTACTAGAAGTGAATAGAATTAGATATATTGAGAATATTAACTAAGAAAATCTCCTGCACTTTTCTAGTCCCTCAAACCCCAGCAGCGTCATGATCTGCATGACCACAGTACATTCATCTAATGTTCATTCAAGCGTTTTAGCATGGTTCCAACTTCGTCTACTATTTTGGATTCGATTCTAACATTCATATTCCACACCCTTTAAGTTCTTGGTATTTTTCTAGCTTCTAAATCCTCAGGAAAAGCCACATCAACGATCTGACAGGTCCTCATTCAGTTTACACATCTATCAGATACGGTCTTCTTGCTTGGTTGGGGTGGTCAGTCTGGATGTCAAAATCTAAGTTTACTTTATGATTTATGTTTTCCAGAATTGCTTTTGTTTGTGCTGATAAGATTTGTCAACATAACTGAATCCTAATTGATTGCACAGTTCCTAGTGTATGATTGAAATTACCTCGTCGTACCTAGTCTTGTGCTCCTTCTATGTGAGTGCACTACGTTCACTGAGTTTGAGAATGACATTTTTCTGGTCAATATTCAGGATTATTGAGAAGGGAAACAATTTTGTATCTCAAGGTAGAGTTATTTCCCTTGCACCGTAAATAATTTTCTAGTTGTGCTGATTTTTTTACAAATTTTATAAATCTAATTTCAATTTTTAAAAAAATCATGTATGATCCTTGATAATCATATGGAAAAAAAAAGTTTTTTCATTGCCTCTTATATACTGTGAACGTTTTTTCTTTAAATCTTTGATACTTATCCCAAGATTTTCAGACATCTCTGTTCTTGTTTTTTTTTTTTTTTTGCATGTTTGATTCACACTTACATACAATCACATCATTATTATATTATTCTTTTCAAATCTGGGTATTATTTACCTGAAGACCACACTTCTACGAAAAACAACTGTGGTGAACACACCTAGATACAAATGTAACGCCATCACAACTGATTATGTGCTTAACAGTCTCATCTCTTTTCTGCGATGATCATTTTTTGTAGGTGTTGCCTACCTAATTTACAAAAATAGGGGCCATTGCAACGTTTCCCGTATCGATAAAGCTAGACAAGACGCAACATCTGTAGATTCCAGTCACGTCCGAATGAAGACGAGTAACGAGTTTTTCAGGTTGAACAAAAAAAACATCCTCTATCAAGGACAGGTAAGTTGGAACTGACATACATTATAAGAAAAAATGAAATCGGAAAGTTGACTTTATGTAGAAGCATATAACTTTATCTTTTCATTATTCATTATATTCTTTTGCATATGAATGATTTACCTATGAGCCTAGATTCGGTCCGTATGATTGCAGAAAATAAACTCCATGAGTCAATGGTGATAGCACACTGAAAAATTACCCATACATACAAAAGCAAAAGCATATGGTTGCGTCGGATGGCGTCTCACAAAGATAGCTGGTACCATACAACGCAATCGTGTTAGAATTTGACTTGTCACAGAATATGACTCCAAACATCCACGATCCAATCCGTACTTCATGTAGCAAGTAAAGAGTTCTATTTTTGCGTTTGACAAAACTAATAAATTATTTCTTTATTGCTACACAATCTCTCCACTCGATCTCTAGCAACCATCGCCTTGCAGTGCGAGATAGAACAGCGAGTCCTCACAATTGCGTTTCTCCTTCCAGTTTTAGGAAGCTGTTTTGAAACGCTCACACGTTGAGATACTTTTCATTCGAAAATTTCGCTAAGCTTCCCTGGTCAGCCATAACAGTTTACATCCTGCACGATACTGGTGTTATGATGCTTTGCAATAACTGTGGACAGAATGATCATTCAAATTCAGCATACAAGCTATCTCCAAAGACGATTAACCAGATTCGGCCATTTTAAAATTGACCCCCTTCGTTGCAGTGTATTACGAATTCCTCGCGTGCATTTTCACCAAAACCCAAAAAATGACGTCTAATTGTAAAGCTAGCACCTATCAGATAGTGATTCACTCACTTATAGAAATTTAAGCTTAGGAAAATAAGTGTGCGTTACGTATGACAGCTTGACCAAAAAATTATGTCCACGCAACTCTGAATGTTTCATCGCGTTAACAATGGAAACGCCGAAATCTTACGTTAGTTTCACTCTCCAACTTCTGTGACTCATGACAATAATATGGAATCACTGCACTTAGAGGATGTTCATTGAAATTTTCTAACTTCATAGCAAATTTTAAACAATCACAGATATGACACAAAACAATTTTTGTTTAATACCTTGATATTATGACTTCATGAAATATAACTCAAACAAATTAGATTAAAATACTTAAATTTTTAATAAATTTTTCCATATCAAGTAGAGGAAATAATTATGGAATTATCTTGTAATTTGAATTTCTAAAATGAATATCAGCACAAGTCTGAATGCGTAAATAAGTCTACCGTTAAATGAGATTAGTTGCAGACCATAAGTTACCAGTTAGGCTTATTGTGGGAACTTGACTAATTCCTTACAGGAAACATGGCTCCAACAAGAGATGGAAAGAATTATAAAACATCTTCAAGAGAGAAAATCCAACATTGAGTGTGGCAAAAGATGTTGGTTGATCTTAATCAGCTGAGTCTAAAATGTTGTGCAAGTATAAACGATATGGAAAGGTTATGAAGGCGAACATTGAGTTAAACCCTGGAAAACGTCAAGGTCTCAGGATAGAAAAATCAAATATCTTGAAAATAGAAATTGCAGATCAAAACAAATGAAAAACAAATAGACAAAAACAGCATTGTCGCAGAACTTGAGTGTGGTATCTGCAATGCATATACGATGCATAAATACGAAGGTATTTGAAACTGAAGTCATAGCCGCTGCACAAAGATGAAAACGTGAACAAAGTAATAGTATTACTGAAATGTTAGACATACTTGCGTATCCCTTGGCTGTATAGCAAATGAAAAAAAAAAGATGATTAATCAGTTTTCTATTCGAGTAGAAAATGTATGTGCTTTAATATGTATGAGTATTTTCTCAACCTAGGGCCCTTTTATCACATGTGCTACAGAACCCGCACTAGCATAGTCCGACTCTGCTTTAGACCATCGCTCAAACTCTATCCACGTATGTTGAAAATTGAACCTTTCCAATGGCCGGACTAGTAGACCTTTATCATGCAATCAAGTATTCCTGTTACCACAAAATAACGTTCAAAAACTTGTCTAGGAGGAATTATGGACGAGTAATGGGCATAAGTATGTGGCTGGTGACCAGCTTGCAAGCCATATTGAAAATAATACCTCTCCCGGTTTCAGATTGTAGTCAAAATTTCATATGTATCAAGCACACATGATATTACAAAACAATTGAGAAATCCTATCAATGCTGAGGATTTTTATGGATTTGGTGGCCACCTAGGACGCCATGATGGAAATGCTGACAGGCAAAGAATATAAACATACATTTTTAGAAACTTTGGACGTTAAACAATGTAAAAAGGGAAAGGTCTTCCAATGGTTTGGCTACTTGTCCTATTATCGTTGCAACTGTCTCTAAAACTGGTATCATAGGTTTCTTCAGTTTTCAAGTTGGTCTGACTGTCTGGTTGGCTGGCCATGAATGTATATATTGTGCGTACAGGCCACAGTAATGGAGCTACCAGACTGAAAATTACACCAACTCCCTATTATGTTTACGGTTCATCTGTTGTTCAACTCCATCACCCTAAAAGGGTTTTTAATGTGAAGTTCAATTTGCGATGCAAGTTTATGCTAAATTGATCCTTAGTCAAATAGTATTCACGATTATTTTTCGAGAATTTAGAAACTTTTTTGGTGATCACTACACAAGAAAAGGCTAAATAAGTCACATATCCACCGATTGCCTCTTTTCCTAATGTTTTGATTGATCACCCCCATCATGCCATTATTGCTAAAAGACGTTAGTCACCTGACGATTTCTATTGGGTGTCTATTCATTCTTATATGCCTGTTTTTATGCAGAGGACAGTTCGTGGAATCAACTGTGATGTTTGGATTGATTCAAAGACTGATTGGCCCAAAGATAATTCTACCGAGTCTATATGGGAATGGTCGTTCTCCTCGGTAAGTATGTATTGAAGGAATTCAACTGGAAACACGCACAAGGCTTTGGTATCTAATCTAATTTTTAATGTTTTTAGCAAATTGTAAAAATACAAAAAAAGAAATAGATCTTTTCGGTTGTTGATTATATTTAATCAGATATCCATCATAACAAAGAACTATTTGTCCATAGAATAAAAATTTACAAGGATATCTACAAAGGTAATTATCCTTATAATTTTTTATTTATATATATAAACCAATCATATTGAATTATATCATATTGTATTCCTGATTTGTATTGTATGTATTTGTATGTGTGTGTATGTGAAATTGTACTTAAATAATCATGTATAAATAAATTGAAAAATATTGAAAATCTATACACTTGATAATACGCTACTGCGTTGAAATGATAGGCCAGCTATAGTGAGACTAAAAGTGAATAATTATTAAGAGTTCCGTTTTATTGATTATTCTTGTTTACCTTTACTGATCCTTCTTTAAAATATGAGGCTCTATGTATTTCCGAAAAACAGGCAAAAACAAACCACACACACACACACACACACACACACACACACATATATATATCGCAAATATATATTGCACAATCTACCAATCAGCCACTCTGTATTCTGAGTGTGTATTTCCCCCTCTCTCCCCCTGTATTTTGATTTTTAATGAAAACATACAAAACTCTAGTTTGGCATTTCAAAGTTCTTAATAGAAATGTTTTCTGTTTCAGGATGAAGTGTTGGCAAATTCAGGAGGAAATACCGAACTGCGATTCCCAGTTTCACTAGAAATAAAGATGCCATCGGTCAGTGCATATAAAAGAATGTAATTCTCGTGATTTTGCAATTAAATACAGATTAAATCCTGATGTTGATCATCATTTTCCAGATATTCTTTAGATAATTCTTTTAAACAACCAAGGTATTTAATTTATCTTCTTGTTTTTAAAAGTGTCCACATATCTATATAAGACACTTTTCAGTCGGCCAGTTCCGCTTACGTTCATCAACGGAAATAGGAATGAAGGAAGAGATGTGATATCATTAAAAGCTATAATGCCTTTGAAAGAACAGCTAATCCGATCAATGTTTTTACCAGCTGCTATGATAACGTAATAGGATGTACGATTATAATTTTCAGTTACTTTTTAGCTCAACTTTTAATCGAACTGCAATCCAATGGCAACGATTAAAATCCATAATAAGAAAATCAAAGGCAAGCCCACGGTGGGAATCAAATTCATACTTTCTAGCCAGTGAGGGTTCAGTATACGTCTGGCTGCTTTTAACCATTCAGCCACGGGAACATATTTCGACGGTTTCTGATTTTACATCCTAAAGCCTAATTTCTTTCAACCGATAGTCCGTTCTGATGATTTTTACAATTGAGACCTGGAAGTCTTTAAATACATAAAATACATTCTGAAAATTTTATTCTTGGATGAAGTATTGCAACAGTATTATTGATTTTTACTAGTTTTTACCATCATGTTAATTTTCAGTTGCTTTTCATCACAACTTTCAATCGGACCGTAATCCTACGGCAACGATTAAACAGCGTGATCGGAAAATAAAGAGCAATGAAGTTCCAGAAGATTGGAATACTGCAATCATAATGTTATTACATAAGAAAGGGAGATTTGTTTGCAAATTGTCTCAGTTGGTGTTTGAACTCGGCTCGCTGAATCCATGCTTTGTGCTTATAAACGTTAGGCCATCTGCATTGCTTAATCGCAACCATTCTCGTCATTCTCCCAACTAGCTGTTTATATAATGCGTGATGTTTGAATAGGATGGACCATTCGATGAGCCCATTCGACGTGCCGTTTTCCAGGCGGCACCACCAGTAAAGACGTAAACTAATTCAAACAGATCTGGCCTATCGCTCAATAGAAACTGTCACATGAACAATGTTTTTTGGTAGCTTACCCTTGCTGTTAGGAATCTGAAAAAGTCCGGATTTTCAGTTTAAAAAAAAAACAAAACAAAAAGTGTGAATTTTACCGGCCACAAACTAAGGAATCAGGAATAGGGCAACGGTTATCAGCTGGGGGAACGGTATCGGCGTATGTATGGTTCGACTTTCCTCTGAGGCTACCTTTTGTTTACCTCATACAAATGCATTCAGCAAAAAATGTCTCCTTACCGGCTAGTGTAGATGAATGACAAGATAGTGGGCGAGTCAGCACATGAGCAGACAACTTCCTCATCGCTATCTTACCACTGGACTCTTCCAATTTTCCTAATAATCATATCTTGTACCCAAAATTTTAAAGAATTGACACTTCCTGTAAACAAATTCTGTCACTTTTTTATAAAACTTCAGATGAAATTGTTGAGACACTATTAACAGCTTTGGAGTGATGAAATATTAAGTCTTGAGGCAAGTAAGAGATTATGAAGACAGGTGGATATTTTACCAAATACATAATGACATTTCATATATATATATATTTGGCGTCGCTCCCAACAATTGTGCCAAGGAGCCTGATGGAAAGACAAAGGTCCAATTAACTGCTCTGTATCCACTCTTCTCATTTTTTTCACTTTCCATGTTTGCTGTGTTTATATCTAACTCAGACAATTATATTATTAATATATTGATAGAATATTTATGAATGCATTATATTATATGAAATTCTCTTTGAAACGACCTCCCGTCGAATGGGTCACTCGGCCTAGACAGCGTAAATAAAATAAACAAGAAAATGATGTTGCTGCAGGAACTAAACCTACGATCGATAAGGTGACCGCTTCAACGAAGCGTTGCACTTAGCTACTGAGCTGAACAGTCCGATAGAGATAAACGCTTCACACTCATTCTACGTTGGAGTGACTACCTTATCAGTCACAATTCCTCACCGATTCAAACGTTGGAAAAGTAAGATGAACGGACATATGAATTAATTCTTATACGATTTATATCAACCAACCGCCAGATCTGGCATTGTCGTTGATATGAGGGGAAATGAATGAAATCAAGATTCATCAATGACTAAAAAATTTTTGTATTTTTTGACTCCCTTTTAGAAACGAATTCATGTGTTGCATAACATCTACGGTGTTGAAGAGGATTACCAGAAATATGAACAATTTGACATCAGCATGTGCTTCGATGATTTACACCGGGTTGATTACCTGTTTGCTATGCATGGTAAGTTGTAAGTATATTCACACACACACACACACACACACACATATATATATATATATATATATATATATATATATATATATATATATATATATATGTATATATATACCTCCCGATACAACTAAAATTCTGGAACTATATGAGGATATGTGGATTAATAAACTCAAAACTCTCTCTCCTAAAGGACTCAACACTAAACCCTAACAACCCTAACCACACTGACCACTAGCTCTATAATCCTCTCACTTTTAATTACTCTATGCTTATTACCACATGTGCACCATGATACCCCTACACCATAACACACCTCAATATACATATCCTCTTATTTTCAACACCAGCTTAACCTATACAATCTGGATCCCTGCCTATATATGTTTAATGTTACAATCTTACCCTATCCATACTTAACTTTTCCTTCATATACATCGATAATTGTGAATGATACACATAGTTGCCGAGACACCCACCAATTGAAACCTACGTATGGTCCATTTTACTAGTACTATTAAATGCTATCTAACCTACAATGACCACCAAGGTCACAGAATATGCATTTCTTAATTGATACATGATTGTACATAACAAGGACACTCTCTGAGTTATATCCCACATCACCGTATTACTAGGGACAGCCCTGACCTCATAGTCCACCACCGGAAAACTCCTAAATGATCTTTTTAAATTCACCCCTATTACTATCAACACACCAACTTATGGATATACTGTTAATATACCTACAGTTCTACTCCACCATTAATACTAACTTTCACTCCATCTTTTGTTCTTAGTGATGATGTTACACTGTATAGATACACCTATCCCAACCCACACACACTCTCTGTCTTATATCTATATTTTACCTACATCCAAGCCAATGTACTTTCTACAAGTATGCATTACTTAGCCAGACAGAAGTCCATGGAATAGAATCCATAGGTCTTGCATCGCTCATTACTTTTCCTGCAAGGTATAACATTGCATACTGCATAATGTTAGATGTATGTAGGTTGGGTGATGTTAAGTTGGGTGTATGTATTTGTATACATGTATGTATGCATATGCGCGTGTAGACACTATAAGCAGATATGTATGTTTGATCATATGTATATGGCTGGTTGTATTTATAAGTTATGCATGCACATATGTATTTATGGGTAATTTACTATTTTAAAATACATATGCTCGGACCCTATATTACCTTACTAAGTACCCATGTAGCATAGCAATGGACCATTATATAGATTCCCTGTAACCATGACAACCAATTCTCAAGAATACCAACCCACCTGACCAAAACAACCCATAAATACCAATAACTGTTGCTACTATCACCACCAAAAGCCCAACCAGACTATCTACCAAATTCTTTTACATACAGAAAACATTCCTGGTATTTAACAGACTCTCCTCTATGGCCTCCCATGTATTTTCATTTTTGTTTTCAGAGCGAAAAACTTGATACTAAATTTGTTTTCTTTGGAAAACTAACCTTTTAACTATTAAAATGCAACTGAAGATGGGAGCCTTTCCCACAACACGTATAGCCTACTATTTAATTGATTGACAAAATAATTAATTTGTCAATTAATTTATCAACTCCATGAACTTTTACTCTGGGGTTTGTCTCATTCCCAATAGTTCATATATATATATATATATATATATATATATATATATATATATATATATATATATATATATATATTCACGCAGACACGATCTACAAGTTCGAAGATCGTAACAACGTGAACTTCGGAGTAACCATGGAATGTTGATGACTGTTTCTACACCATATATATTTATACATGCCTTAACTCTGATATCGAGCATTCTTCTCTTATAAATAACACGTCTTGTGCACGCATATTACAACATTGTCTATAGTGAAGAGTTTCAGTGCTTCCAACCATTATCAAAAAGGCAATACATAGATGTAATTCTATGATTTTAGAAATCGGGAAAATGTGATGGCAACATGATTTATTCTTTTTAAAACTGCCTTTGAAATCACGTAGCAGGAACACCGCATGAGGACTGGAGAATCATCAAATACTAAACACAATCAATGTAAGAGTTGAATGCTTTACAATTAGCATTGGCGGTGTAATCTCTTGATCAGTGAGAGAATTCATAAATAGCATTGTTTTTGCTTAATTGCGATTTTCTCCTGTGCTAACGATAAAATATCGAACTCTTACATTGGTCAAACAACCCTTAATCTCTCACGAAGACTATCTTGCCACTTATCAGATCAAAGTGTTGTTAGTACTAATATGAATCAAAGTGTTGTCAGTAGTAATATCAATCAATATAGTATAGTATATGATAATTTCTCTGCCGAAATTTGACAGATACTTACCGACAGCAAAGATACTATAGCGTACTAATTGGAAAAATGTCTTCAAGCTGTTATGATAAAGAATTAAGAAAACGTACGTTGAATAAAGTAGCATTCAGACTCTGAGTGGGCAATTTAAAATGTGGTTGACATTTGATGATCCACTGGTCAACAGACGGCGTCTATTAAAGATAGCTTGATAGATATGAACTGGCAGTTGGGTGTTCGGTACGATTCATCACCGCTGGTTCAGCGTTGCCGATCGAGCGACACCGTTTCAGCACAGATCCAGTCTATTCAGCCCGAGATCGTCTAACGATATTATACAGTTCTAAGAATAAGCGTTGTTTAAGTGCTGCCCTTCAAGTGCTATAGCAAGTCATCACGATCGCTTAAGCACGACTGCTTTCGCACCGAAAAGGTAGCCTTTTATTGAATCGATCTAGGAAACAAAGCTTCTTAAAAATAAAAATAAAAAATAAATCAATCTCTTTCTTAATTTTTTTTTCAATATCAGAGCAAGTCCGGATAAAGAATCATTGAAAAACTATAGGTAAATAGTAGTAGGTAAATTGTGGTAAAAGGTTAATAATAATGTCCAATTTTCGTGTTTTTAATTTGTCTTTTTCTACTTTTTTGCCATAGATTTTTAATTCTACAATGATCTTTCTCGTCATTACAGAATGTTGTAGAATATTTTAATTCTAATTTGAAAAAAAAAAAAAAAATTTAAGCTGAATTTCTGGACAATTATGTGTATGTTTTGGTTTTTAACTTTAAAAAATCCCCTGGATAAATTATAGATTTTTAAAAGAAAAAATTTGATCTATTCGGTGAATCATAAAAATTTATTTAGCGTGAATTACTCGACATGGCGCGTAAAGGACGGCACTCGAACAGCGGCGCTCAAACGGTGTCGTTGGACCTGCATCGCTGAGCCTTCTCGGCAAAATTTAATGTAATATTTATTCTTTCTTTTCGAAAACTATTCCAGGCAGTTACGAAAAGATCATCAAGAATAAAGAAGATGAATTTAGAAATAACGTTCGTATGACTCTATCCATCTACGCCGGAATTTCTCCAATCAGAATATCCAATATTAAGGTAATTTTTTTCTTCATAGATTGATATGTCCATTAAAAGTTCGGTAGGGGTCTTCAAAAAAGCTTGGACTCGAAAGTCTATTGAATGAATTTTATTGTTTTTATTCATGAATTATTTATCAAGCTTTCGTTAGTCTAGCATAAGGCTACGTTGCTAGGGAGCTCAGTGAGGATCGGTCTGCTTGGCAGACGATTGAACGTCTTACCGTTTTAATCTTTCTAAGCAGAGAACTTTCAAATGTGCCCTTTGCCCTTTTCCAGGAACTTAAATTTTCTTTTATTAAAAGAATACTGTAAAGACCGGAATAAATGCTAATCTGAAGGTGCAATGTCTTGTGCAGCTAATGAGTAGAACCTTCCCAGCCAACTTGAGGTAATTTGCGCCTTGTCATCAAAGGGACACGCAGTTTTATGTTATCCTGATGGAATATTTCGCTTTTTCTCTAAAAAAATTCCGGTTGGATGCTTCTTTTCAATAGCTTCTTCCGGATGGTCTAATTGGGAGCAGTACCCGTGCAAATGAATTTTTAGATTCTCAGGAAAGAGCTCATAATAGAGGACTAAATTCAAATCCCAATATATACACAGCTTCACCTTATTTTGGTTAATGGTGATTCACTTTACTTGCCCCACGATCTGTTGATTCCAACGTTGTGACTAAGAATCTTTGTTTTATTGCCTGTCACAATCACTTTCAAAAACATAACATTTTCGGGATGTGTAAGTAGCGAATTGCACACAGAGATAAGTTGTTTTTTCTTTCAATTTTATGCCTTTGTTTTCACTGCCTTCATGTAAATACCAAAGAAGCATGCAGTCTCGTGTTATCCTGATTGAATATTTTACCCTTTGTATCAACTAATACCGGGCGCTTTACACCGACTTCAGTTGGTCTAATTGGGAGTCATATGGTTTCGAATCGTTTGAATTTCTGAGAGGAGCCCATAGAAGAGGATTCTTTCCAATCCTACCATGTATATAGTATCACCTTCTTCAGATGACTACCGGTTTTGGTCGGGTTATTGGTGCTTCGTTTCGCTTGCCCTAAGATTACTTTGGTTACTCGCTGTCATAAAATGTCTATTTTTTCGCCCACCCCGTCATAATTCGTTTAAAAATAGAACATTGGAATACGACCCTATAGTCACACTTCAAAGCGAATAGCATAACCAAAATGGTGCAAATTATTTTCAAAGCTTGATTTGGGTATTTTAATTATGTTCGTTATCTCCTGTGTCGTATAACATTGAGTAATCTTAGTTCATATCTTTATTTGCTATCGACGTCAACTGGTCTGACCGATCTTGGGTCACTGTTCAACGATGAAAATTTACTAACCATTTTGGACACATTCAAATATATACCGTATTTTCTCGATATCTGCACCGAAAATGTTGTTTATTTTCTTCCATCTTCAATGTTAGAATGAATCAACTAAGAATACACCAATTCTGATATTTTTAATGAACGCTGACTTGGCAGACGTTGAATACAATCAAAATTCTATCTTTTTTTATGAATGTACTGAATGCACCTAATGCCATCTAAAGAAAAAAAAAACAAATTTTATTTCACAAACTTGAGAACAATTGGTTGCATTCAATTTTTTTACACAAATCAGGTAGTGTAATGGCTTTGATTCTCACTGTGTGTCCTACACTTGAGCCAGGCTTTGCTAAATTAAACTAAATATCCAACGGGTGAAATAAATTGATGTCCACAAAATTAATTTATAGAATAAAAAGATCAATGAATGGAAATAAGATAGAATCTAATGAAAGTAGAAGAAAATAGCAGAAAAAATCAAGAAGTAAATGCATCAATTGAAATTATTATTATTATTATTATTATTATTATTATTATTATTATTATTATTATTATTATTATTATTATTAGCAATCTCACACCAGTTGCCTGGTGGTAACCGCTAGAGTTTGAGTGACAGCAAGTCTCCTCAAGTCTCCAGCCCTCCTCTCCTAGTACTCATAGGTCGCAGTAATTCTGCGATTTACAGCTTCACACCGGTTGCCCAGTGGTTAACGCTGAAGGCTGAGTGACAATAAGTCTCCTCAGGTCTTCAGCTAACGTCTCCTCTCTCTTTCGCATATCATGACAGAGCTACGATTCGTTGCAGTCCTTATATCTCTAGCACCTTCCTCAGTATCCGTGCAGTTCCCAGCAGTGCTGTGGTCTGTACGGTCTCTATCCTCCCCCTAATCCCGATCTCCTCCAGTCTCTCCCTCAGCGTTTTGGGGACAGTTCCTAGTGCGCCCACTATGACCGGTACTACCCTGGTTTTCATGTTCCACATTTTCTTTAACTCCCTTGCTAGGTCCTGGTATTTTTCCCTTTTTTCACCCTCCTTCTTTTTTACTCTATGGTCTGCAGGTACAGCAACGTCTACTATTTGGCAGGCCCTCCTTTTTTTGTCTACTATTACTAAGTCCGGCCTTCTTGCCTGGATGAGGTGGTCAGTTTGGATGTCAAAGTCCCACAGTAGTTTGTGGTTGTCATTCTCCAAAACTGCCTCTGGCTTGTGCTGATACCACTTTTCCACATGGTTGAATCCCATTTGTTTACTTAGTTCCCAGTGTATCATAGTTGCTACTCTATCGTGTCTATGCTTATACTCCTTCTGGGCGAGTTGGCTACATTCACTAGTTATGTGGTTTACTGTCTCATCTCTTTCACCGCACATGCGGCATTTGCTGTTTGTCTGTGTTCTGTCGATTTTTGCTTTTATGTAGTTTGTCCTTATGCTTTTGTTTTGGGCTGCCATGATGAGCGATTCTGTTTCTCTCTTAAGGTTTCCCTTTCGTAACCACGTCCATGATTTCTCGTCTGCTATATCTTTTATCTGTCTTTTAAACTCGCCGTACAATTTTTTCCCTTCCCACTTTTCTTTTCTAGTTTGCTGTACTGTTCCATTGTTTTCTACTTTATTGTTTGTTGCACTATCCCTCGCGCTCTTTATGATTTCTTCACTATTTGTTTGTACATATCTATTTAGGACTACTTTAGCTCTCTGGACACAATCTTCTATGCTGATGAGCCCCCTACCACCTTCTTTTCTTTTAACGTATAGCCTATCTGTATCGTCCCTAGGGTGTAATGCTTTATGCATCGTCATAAGTTTCCTTGTTCGCCTATCCATTGATTGGAGCTCTTCCTTTGTCCATCCTAGGAATGGTCCTGTATACCTAACTACTGACACAGCCCAGGTGTTCATTCCTTTTATTAGATTTCTGCTATTTAATTTGGTTTCTAATATTTTCCTTATCCTTCTAAGGTATTCCCTCTTAATTTTCTCCTTCATCTCTTCCCGTTTTATCGTGTCACATTCAAGGACACCTAGGTACTTGTATCGGTCTTGTGCAGTCAATGCCCTAATCTTGTTGTTGTCCGGAAGTTCAATTCCCTCAGTCATTGAAAGCCTTCCTTTGTGCATTACCATGATTGCGCATTTTTCTATCCCAAACTCCATTCCTATGTCCTCACTATATTCCCTTACTTCGTTTAACAGAGTCTCAAGCTCTCCCCTGTTTTTCGCAAACAATTTAATATCGTCCATGTACATTAAGTGGTTGACCTTTCCTTTTGTTTTAGAGAAGTGGTATCCTTTGCTGTTTTTCAGGATTCTGTTAAGCGGTATCATTGTTAGAACAAATAATAGTGGGGACAACGAGTCTCCTTGGAAGATCCCCCTTTTTATCCCTACCTCGGCTAGTTTGTCCCCTGCGGCTGTCAAATCTACTTTCCAGTCTTCCATTGAATTACCAATGAATTTAACCACCGGTTCGCTAATTTTGAACATTCTAAGGCATTCGAGTATCCAGCTATGTGGAATCATATCGTATGCCTTTTTGTAATCTATCCATCCCATTGCGATATTCTTTCTCCTTTTCCTTACTTCTTTTAAGATCATCTGGTCTATGTAGAGTAAATCGTTTGCCCCTTTGGTTCCTATCCTACACCCTTTCTGTTCTTCTGGTAGTAGCCCCCTTCTATCCATTGGCATGTATATTCTCTCTGCTATTTGCCCGGTCAGGATTTTCCACATAAGTGGTAGGCAAGTGATTGGTCTATAGTTGCTTGCTATGTTCCCCTTTCCCGGGTCTTTTTGGATGAGGGTGGTTCTGCCTTTAGTCATCCATTCTGGTGCTTTGCCTTCATTCAGACAATTTTGGAGTAGGTGAGTGAGTCTGCCGTGTAACGTGGTAAATTTTTTGAACCAATACCCATGGATCCCGTCGGGACCCGGTGCTTTCCAGTTGGCTACTTTCCTAAGAGTATGTTTCAATGTGGTTTCATTCAGTACTATTGGTTCTCCCTTGTCTATATCTCCTAGTTCTTTTCTCATGTTTCCTAACCATTGCGGTGTTACATTGTGTCTTTTTGGGTGCCCCCATATGCTATTCCAATAGTTCTTGGCCTCTGTGGCATCTGGTTTTATGTCCTGCCTTCTTTCCCCATTTAAATCTTGGTAAAACTTTTTCTCATTGTTTTGGAATGTGCGGTTTTGTGTGTATTGGGCCGTTCTTAGTCTGTATCTTTTTAGTCTTGCCTCTTTAGCTAGTCTTTTCTGGTGTAATTCTTCGACTACAGTTGCGATGCCTTTTTGCGCTACCTTATATTTGTTATAAAGTCTTACTCGTGGTCTGTCCGTGTGTGGTGTATTTCTAAGCAGTACTTCGTCTCTCTGTAGTTGGGAGATCTGCCTTTGTAACCTTCTCTCCCAGTTGGGTTTCCCTTCCCTATTATTGCTCAGGTTCCTATCTTGTGTTATTTGCAATCTCACACCAGTTGCCTGGTGGTAACTGCTGGAGTTTGATTGACAGCAAGTCTCCTCAAGTCCCCAGCCCTTCTCTCCTAGTTCTCATAGGCCATAGTAATACTGCAGTTTACAGTTTCACACCGCTTGCCCGGTGGTTATCACTGAAGGCTGAGTGACAGTAAGTCTCCTCAGGTCTTCAACCCTCCTCTCATCTTTCTCTTACCTATCACAGCGGTGCTGTGGCTCGTACCTCCACCACCATTTGTGTATATGTATGTGTATGTAGGTGTGTGTATGTTTTCCTCCACTGCTAATAGCTGGGGTCGTAGATATCATATTTCGAGCACTTTTCTCAGTATTCGTGCAGTCCCTTGCAGTACTGTGGTCTAGATGGTTGTGGTCAGTTTGGATGTCAAAGTACCAAAGTAATTCGTGATTTCCATTCTCCAGGGATGTCTCTGGTTTGTGCTGGTACCATTTTCCTGCATGGTTAAATCCCATTCGTTTACTCAGTCCCCAGTGTATCACTGTTGCTATTCTATCATGTCTGTGTTTATCCTCCTTCTGAGCTAGTTGACTACATTCACTAGTTATGTGGTTTACGGTCTCATCTCTTTCCTTATATAAGCAGCACTTGCTGTTTGTGTTCTATCGATTTTTCTTTTGATTTACTTTGTTCTGATGCATTTATTTTGGGCTGCCATGATGAGCGATTCTGTTTCTCTTCTTTTCTAGCCATGTCCATGATCTCTCGTCTGCCACATCCTATACCTGTCTTTTAAATTCTCCGTATGGTTTCTTCTGTTTCCATTTTTCTTTCCATGTTTGCTGTGCTGCTCCATTGTTTTCTACTTTTATGTTGTTCGTTGCGTTGCTTAGGGCACTTTTTAATGATGGATTCACTGATTGCTTGCGCATACTTTTCAAGATCTGCTTTGGTCAACTGGACACAGTTCTTCATGCTGATGAACCCTCTGTCACCTTCTTTTCTCTTTACGTAGTGTCTATCCGTGTCATCTCTGGGGTGTAAGGCTAT
>OY735217.1:43775411-43815411 GCA_963457665.1 Thysanoteuthis rhombus | reverse complement strand
ACATCTTATTTTAAGACTTCATGTCTAATCACTTGCTTGAGTAAAAAAAATTTTTCAAATCTTGAAATTGGAATGCTTGAATCATTAAAAATGAATAGCCTACTAAAACAGATCTAGGCTCCTTTGAGCTGACCCATACATGGAGAACCACGTCATTTCTGACAGGTATTTGAACAGAATGACCTTTTCAATTTCTCTGAAGGTAATAATGAGAGAGAACAATTTTGCTGATAGAAATATCACCTATGCCCTATTTGATATGATGTACTCTTCCAGTTAAACAAATTCAGCAATTTTCTCATAAAACATCAGATGAAATAATAAGATGTAAACGTTTATTGACATTATTAACAGCTTTGAATTAGTACACTATCAAGTCTTGAATTGAGAGAGAAAATGTGACAAAAATAAAAAACAATAAAACAAAATAAAAACTCCTCCCACTCATAGCGACACCCACAAGACTCTCACCTAATTCCACTAACAAGAATCTAAAACACATAATCATTCGCCTGAAGAGGCCTAAAGAGGCCAGAAAAATAAATTTGTTCGTGTAGCGAATCCACTCCCTATTATATATATATATATATATATATATATATATATATATATATATATATATATATATATGGGGGTGTATTAGCCTCTGTTCAGTAAAAAAAATAATCTCATTGAAATTCAAATATATCTACGAAATTCATTTTGAAAGAAAATAACTTATATAAATCTATTGAGTAACCGAATGATTTTGTTTAGTTACATACAATATTTTTGAATTTAGGATATTAATGGTTAGCGAGCTTCGTTCGATGAGTATTATTACTGAGTTGAAATCCTCACCGGAGTAATCATGCTTGTGGCCTGGTGACAATAGTAAGCTAAGCTAAGTAAATAATAATTTCATTGAACACCATATTTACTGTATTATCATCGGAGCAAAGTGAATGTCTGAACACATGAATAACTTAAACATCTTCAAATAGATTTTAATGGCAGCTGAATATCGCCATGAAACCATGAGCGGTCCATCAGTCAATTTTTCAAGCAAGTTGAGACTTAATATGAAAATTGATTGCTGAACTTGATAGTTGAGTTTCCGATATCCTTCATTAAATTATTTCTGAATGCATTGATTGGGAGGAAATAGTCTCTTCACTGAGTGTATTATATGGTTTGGTCACTCTAGTGGAGAAGGAATTCCTTCTCGGCCCGATAAATGGAATTTGTCTATGTCCTCGAGATTTGTAGATAATGATGCAGTAAACATACGCATGTCATGACACAAAAAGCAGTAATAGTCTTGATCTACAAAACCTGGATGTTATTTAAAACACGGTAGACCTCCAGGTTTGCACGGTGACGGCGTAATTCCAACGTCTCGACATAGAGTTTAATCAGCCTCTCTTGTAAATGACAAGTCTTTGATTTTGGTAGCTATTCTTTGAACTATTTCTATTGCATCAATGTTATATCTCAAGTAAGTCCAGTTTTCAGTTCTACTCTATATGAGACAACATAGGTGAATTTTAAATAAAAACAAGATTTGTATCACTCAGAACTTTTCAAAGCAGAAAATCAAAATTAACTCGTACAACATATAGAAAAAAAGACACTATGCTGAAAGGCAGGCTAAAAACGTTGAGTCTAAGTCCCCTGATAATGCTCTCGACTGGGTATATGCTAAAATACCTCTTTCATCTCATCCTCAAAAATTGACTTGGTACATGAAAACGGATTACATTTCGGAATCAGCATGAAAAATTGCATGAAGTATAAATGACAATTCGTTAATAATTTGGTGAAAAAATGTTGTTGACCCTTTCAACATAATCTGAAGCAAAAATTATCAAGCATTTTCTCATTATTTATTTATACATTTTTCCAGGGCGGAAAATCAATTCCGTTAAAAGACGGTTCTTTCCAAAAAGTTGTCAACATCCCAGCAGCCAAACAAGGAAAATATAAACCAGGTGAGAGATATCAATAATGTGTGTTTGCAAAAGTGTCTAGCGAAAAATTGGCTTTCAACTGTGCATTCAGTCTCTAGTTTAAGAAAAAGAAGAAGAACGCGAGGAACTTTTCCATACAACCATTATATTAAAAAGGTCATTCGATATTACCCAGGTTCAAGCAACTTTCCATGGGGTTCGTGATAGCGTGAATTTATATTCTCTCTAATCTAGATATGTAATATTCGGTGACCTCACCCAAAATATTGTGAGGTGACATGACACAAGTGTAAATTATGCTGCTGATTTTCATGGTTTTCAGCCCCCGTGAGCTTGCATGAGCGGCGTTATAGAAACTTTCTTGGGGTCGATATCCAAATCCTCGTTGTTTTCTCCCTGTCCCTAGCATTTTGGAAGTTGTACATGAATTAAACTGGAAATACTTCAATTGAAACTTTGAACAAAACTAATAAATAAATTTAAAAAAAACTAGACGGTAGTAACAGAGTACATATTTCTGTCAACGCCAATTACTAACCAACTTTGGACATGTTCAAGTCTGTTCACGTCCAATGTCTGTACTTAATTATCAAAGTAAAGTAAAATTCAGTAAAATCATTTGGATAAACCCAAATAAAGAATTGCTGAAAGGGTTGCCAATTTAGATGTTTTTTTTTTTTTTGTTTTATCCGGATTTGTCAATCCAGTGTCGACAATGTTCATTTTTGTTTTTCTTAATTCCATGTCTAGAAGTGAAGTGTTGCCAATTGAGAAGTTTTGTTCTTCTCAATTTTCGAATTTGAGAGTGAATTCCAGAATGAGAAAATTTGAAAATCAAATCTAAATTGGAAACCCTGGTTGCCAAACCTTAAAAATTGTGTATTTAAGGTCACATCCAAAAAATGTTTGTAATTCAGAATAAGAGCTGATAAACGCATTACAATGGTTGGAATGATTTTCTCATCATCTGTTTCTTGTGATATTTTACAGGTGACATGGCTGGCATTGGTCTTGGTATGCTAATCGTCGGAATTGTGGTTGGAGGCTTACTCACCAGATATATTGTCAGAAGAAGACTAGATGACAAATTCAAGGCAGTGCGGTTTGATTCTAAGATGGAACAATAAGCTGCAGGGGTTATCTTTGTGGAAGCCGGTCAAGCATAAGTATTAATCAGATGGACAGTGATACAGATGCTAATGCATCTGCGTTGGTTTGGGGTGGTTAAATAGGGATGTATCAATTGGATCGTGGAGCGAATGCTAAAAACTCATTCGTAATCTTGGAAATTACCAGAGCACAACTGATTTGATGTCTGTAGTCATCTAGTGATACCAGAGACGTATTTAAACCCGTTTTGTTCGGAATAGACTCATTACTGTATGAACTGGGATACTAAGAGCTATGCTTTTGGCTTCCCCTTGTATATGTACCTCTGTGTGTGTGTGTGCGTATCTTTCTACGTATGCATGTGACAATCATACAAATAACAATTCATATGTAGATCGATATGTGTATATATAAATTATAAAATGTAACGAAATTGAAGATATTGATGTCAGTAAAAATATCTATCTATCCGTTTTTCAGTTTGTCTCAATTTGCTCAAATACGAATCACATAAATCTATTCGCATATACACTTCACTGATTGCTTACATCCCAACACTCACGCGCCCATGCACTCTCTCTCTCACACACACATGCACACACCACATACACATATACAATAACACAGATACACATTTACGTAACCACATTCTTACTTAATATTTTACAAAGTGATTAGAGCCAGGTTCTAGCCTAGAAAAAAGCTTGGATTCTGACATATGATTTTCAGGGCTGACAGGGGCTTATAAACTTGAAACGGAAGAAAAGGCTGACGTCATGACGTTATTGTCTTCGCTTACATCACATTACCGAATATGCCCCTCTTACTACAAATTGAATATGAGTAGCCAAGTATCATAAGTGCCCAACGAACAATCTTTAAAAAGTTGATATTTTCGTTATTTTTAGAGCTGCATTTGTTTTCGATTTTGAAGCGTGGACACTTTATGAATCATAATACAGTGTGTTCAAGCTTTGAAATGAAATGAAAAAACCTTGACCATTGTTGCTCTGAAAAAGCAAAAATATCAACTTTTAAATGATGGTTCGTTGGGCAATTGTTATGCACGAACACTCTTATATTTCCAAGTATCAACTGACATCTACAGTTACAAGTGCAAACCCCATGCGGGTGAATGAGCATAGTCATGTAACAGCAAACGGGGAATGTTTCATATCCCAGTAAGATGTAAATACGATAAAAGAACAATTTTAGAGATGGTTTCAGCAAGAGAAAATCACCGTGTTCTCCAGCAAGCGAGCAACGGTGTCTTAACCTTACCTCACCCTTCATTTGGAGATGCTGTGTAGAAGTGGGATGGATTCTCCAATTCCCGACTACAATAAACTGGGTAGCCCACCACTGAAACGTCTAGCTTGACGAGTGGATTTCATAACTTTTTGGGTCTTTGGGAATAGATTTAAAAACAAAATGTGAAGCTTAATATCATTTGTTCCTTTTCCTCTAAACGAACCGCAAACTTCTGGTTAGAAAGAAAGAAAAATGAAGAGGAAGAGGAAACAAAAAACAAATTGAAGTTGAGAAATGAAGAAAGGGGAAAATAGAGCGAATCGGTTGAGGTGAAAAAGACAAGTAGAAAATAAAATAAAAAAGAAATGTAAAATTATTACGGATACCTACTATATTTTTTCGAATTTTCAATTTTTTGAATTCTCTCTATGCTGTGCTCTAAAATATTAGAAACTGATGTGGAATGCACTAAAATATATCATGTACTACTAGTGGTAGTCGTCTTTATTAGGCTTGGCTTACTCGGATAAAAAAAAAACAAATTAATATTAGAAGATCGTCAGTTTGCCTAACAAATCTGCATTCGAAATCTTGGCTTTTCTCTTGAGCTTGTAATCCGACCAAAGGCATAAGTGGAAAATATACTACTTGTCAGTTTTTTTCTTGCTACAAAATCTGAAGAGACAACGTGCATGGTCATGTGATTTTTTTTTTATAAGCGCTTTCAAGTTTTTTTTTATCGTGTTTTGTTGATGAGTGGTTCTCCGTTTTTTGAGTGTTTTTAAAGTACATTTTTGACAAGTGATTTTTTTCTTTTTTCAAGTATTTTTCATCAGTATTTTTTAATATTGTTTCCTTTTGATTAGCGTGTATGCTCCAAACTTTTCACAAAACAAGATTACTTGGTTGTTTAAAACGTTTGAAGAAACGAAAAATTACAAAGCAGTGAGTCATTCTGTCGTCTATAAGCCACCATAAAATGTAAGTTTACGGCAAAAAGCAAATAAAACAAAAGATTTGTCCAGTAATTTCTTCTATCTTTTTAAAAAAAATCTTTTGGCTATTTCTCCATATATATATATATATATATATATATATATATATATATATATATATATATATATATATATATATATATATATATATTATATATATATATATATATATATATATATATATATATATATATATATATATATATATATTGTACTCCTCCAGAAACCCCCAACTAAGTTCAGATTATAGCATTCTCCCACTCCCCGGACACAGAATATCACTATAGCACAACTGCTGTAAAATATGTTATTTGAACCATTGTAAAAATATGAATTGTACTATGACGTTTATTTGTAGACCGGTAATTTGATTTCAGGACGTACGTGCTATTGTTAAAGAATTGGGTAGCTCATAGATATAGCCTTTCAAGAATATAATCGAAGGTCGATTTAATTGAAGTATACTAGTTACGACATGCTGCAGAAGCATCTGATTTCAATACAATTAAGAGCAATAAAGCGGCCAGATAGGCACTACGTTATATCATATGGATTACTTACTGTCATTCTTTATTTGATATTTGCTAAGCTTGGCGGATCACAGTAAGAAAAACGAAATCGGTGAACCGAGTTCAAACTCAAGCTAAGACAATTTGCGTTCACTTCCGCGCTAATACCCTTAGGAATGGTATGGATTCATCTTAGACCTCTTCCCTGCAGCTCCTACAGCCAAGCTGATGCCAAATCTATTGATTCGCTTTACTTTGGACAACATCATTGAGGCCCAGGGAGGGGGTCTTTCGTTTGGCCAATCAAACGAGCTGGAGTGAGTGGACGAGAATGGGGTACATATTGTTTTGTCCATTCCAGAAATATATACTTTTATCTCGCTCCTCTGGAAAAGACGCAATGAATGCTCATGGCCTAGGCCTTCTCTCTGGAGAGGTCACATCTGTGTCATCCCATTGTCTACCGAGACAGACGGATGCCTTCCAAGCTATCGAGTGAGGAGGTTCTGCAAGACTGCTTCAGAAGTCAGCACTTTTTTTTTTACCTTGGTTCGAACACTAACCCCTAAAACTGGCAGAAAATATGCAACTCTCTTAGCCATGTAACCGTTCATATTCATTTTCCCTTCATTAAATCTCAGAAATCACCAGCAGAGCTAGAGGGTTGAAATTCAAAACATTATTCATTATTACGTCTTTTTTGTTTTTTTTAAAAATCTCCCCCATAGTAGGTGGTGTTCAATTTGCAATGTAATTTCATCCTAAATTGAATACTTTTAAATAACAATAACCGATTGATAACATTATGCTAAGGATATGAAAATTGTAACAGTTCACATTCATTATAATGTTATTAAATCCATTGCTATGAATAGATTTAGATTATGAAAATGAATTATAGTAAGCAGATAATTTTTCATTTAATTTTCAATTCATTCAAATACCAGAGTTCGGGTCCGTCTGATTTTGATAACAATGACCATTTGATAACTTCATATGTGATTATGATGAACAGCTTCCTCCGTATAATCTTCTTTGGTTCATGTCTTATTTCGATTTGTTTGAGTTTCGGTGAAACCAGTTTCGTTCTATTTTTTTCCTTCATTTTAACAATATCTCCTCTCTTCTTCATCTATTTTCCGATTTATTCTAACTTTGCTCCTTCCATTGTTCCTTGTCTCTTTCTCTTTTTCTACATTTTTTCTTTTTTTACTTTCCTTCTTTTTTTCTTTTCATTGTTTCTTCCATGTTTGCAATCATATGATCAACATTCATTTCCTCCTTTCAATTACTAATCGATTTGTTTCCGCTTTTCTTTCTTTCTACGTTTCTCCTTCCTTACTTTTTTTCTTTTTATTTACTTCCTTCACTCTTACATTTCTTCTTTCTTCTTCTCTTGATATTTTTACAATCACGAGACAAACATTCATTCCTTTTTTTCAATTACTCTTTTATTCCTTTCTTCTTCCTTTTTCCTTTACTTTTTCATTTTTTGTTCACTTTATTCATTCCTTTCTTTTTCTTTTTTCCAATCATACTTTTCGTCTTTATTTCTCCCTTTCTTTCTAATTTTTCTTTCGCTTTTCTATTTTTAATTTACTTCTTTCACTCCTTTTTTCTTCTTTTCTCTCTTCTTTGCAATCACATAACCTATTCTAATTCCTTTCTTTTAATTACTCTTTGATATGCACCAGTTTTTCCTATTTTTCTTTCTACTCCTTCGGCAACTTCTTCCTTTTTTCGTTCGCTCTTTTCACTCCTTTTGTCTTCCTTTTTTCTTTTTCTTTTTTCTTCTCTTTTTTATGATTCAATCTTTCTTTTTTCCCTTCTTCCTTTCAACTTTTTTTCCTTTGTTTCTCTCCTCTTCAATTAATTTTCTTCTCTCTTTTCTTTTCCTTTTTTTCCATCTCTTCTTTCTTTGCCATCACATGACAAACATTCATTCGTTTCTTTCAATCACCTTTCGAAACACTAATTAATTTCAGATAAAGCCAGCTGCTCAATAATAATAATGATAATAATAGTAATAATAATAATAATAATAATAATAGTAATAATAATAATAAAGATGGACTGAATGCTTGCTATGGCCGGGGGGTGCTAAATCCCAACAGATGCGCACAAAATCATCCGCATTTCTCTCATCGTTCCTCATATTCTCGTCTTTCTCTCTCCGATTTCTCTCCTGTCACTCGTTTGTTTTTCTCTCTCATTCACTCTCCCAATTTAGCTCTTGTACTGGCTTTTAGATATTTATCCTAGTTTTCTCTTTCTCTCTCTCAAATTACACTTGCTTGTTTTACACATTTAATATTTCTCTTTCCATCATTCGATGCCTTTTTCATCCTCTTCCTCTCCCCCTCTCTCTCTCACTCTTTTTTCTCTATCCTCCATCCACACCCACCCATATATATATATATATATATATATATATATATATATATATATATATAGCTTCTTATCGTGGACTTAGTTATCCAACTAGTCTATCGAAACCAATGAGTTCGATCCTCACAGGGTGTCCTGAGGTAGACCAACCTCAATAAATATATTTATTTATCTATCCATGTATAGATTTCTCTTTGTTACAGATTTCCAGCTTTTGACATACATCAATATATATATAGGTGATACGCGTTTGGGGGTCGTAGTGAAGACACGGTGGCGTAGCTGCGTAGTTGTGCGTATGTGTGAGGCTCGATATCGGTGAAGTGAAATGGGCAAAGTTAGTACAGAGATAGGTCACGGAGGAAGAATGGTTGAGATCGGATCGGCCAGTGGGTCGGCGAAAGATAACGATCTCAAGGAGATTAAAAGAGAGAAAGAGAGTGGCCGGCAGCAAGCCGGGACCAGAGGCATGACCAGTTAGAAATGCTGGCTCCAATGAGTATTGGACCATGTGCGTCCAGGGGTTTTATAGGGGTCGTCGTCGGAAGTGACGTTTTTGATATCTAGCTAAAAGAAGAGTTTCGTATTCAATTCTTGACTAAAAGTATAGGGGGCGCTACACTTTCATTATTATCAGTGATAGCAGAAGCAGCATTACTATTAACATTAGAATCATTAGATTTTTTATGCATTCAGCAACTTTACGAACAACTTAATCCCCTTTTTTTTTTAATAAATCTCTTAGGTATATAGAAACATACTAAATCTAGAATATATAAAGTAACAACTAAGGTCACGTAAAAGTGAACTCTAACACTGGAAAACAGGTTCAAGTGAGAGTGAAATACTCTCAGAGAGGGAACATATCACTAAGAGAGGATATTTTAAAAACCTACTGATAAAGAAAATGCCGACGGAATCTTCTGCTAATTTATGATTTATAACTACCAGACTGTAAAGTATATTCACTATGTACGACAGAAAAAACATTACAAACAGTACCCAGGAACTAAACAAAGAAAAGGAAAAGGAAGAAGAAAAGATATATAAATAAAATGAAAAGAGAGTCATCCATCCTAGAAAAATAGACCCCTCCCAAAAAAAAGTCCTAAATAGAGATCTAAAATAAATCGAATCATTCACCCGAAGAAGCCCAAATAGCACAGAAAAATAAACGTGTTTGTCTAGCAAATCCATTATTTATAATTTTTTAAGCTTTACTCTAACTCAGCTCAATGTTTGATGTTGAATGTACCGAGCACTTTATGAAATAAACCCATCATGTAACAGATATTGCATTTGATTATATATATATATATATATATATATATATATATATATATATAAATATATATATATATATATATATATATATATATATATCACCATACAAATTTCGAAAAGGTACAAGCTCAATGTCAACCAATGTCTATGCTCCCACCTTGCAATCAACCGAAGAAGAAATAAACAACTTCTATGATGACTCGAACTCCCTATTACAAGATACCAAAAGATACTTCAATGTCATCATGGGAGATTTCAACGCACAATTAGGACAAGGAAATGAAAGCTGCGTCGGAAAATTCGGATGCAAAAGACTATACGAGAGAGGTGAAGATCTGGTAAATTTTGCAACGGCAAATAACTTCAAAATTATGAATACATTCTTCAAAAAGAAACCAATAGAAAATGGACTTGGAAGAGCCCCAACCATGAAACCAAAAACGAAATAGACTACATTTTAACAGACAAAAGCCACACAATCAAAGACATCCAAATCCTAAACCAAGTGAATGTAGGGAGCGACCATAGAATGGTAAGATGTAGGATGCAAATAAACACAAACAAAAAATGCAGGAAAATGTTCCATACTCGACCGCAGCCACTGAACGTACCAGGAGCTCTACTCTTCAAAACACGGACAATACAACAACAACCAGAATGCCGACAATCAGTTCGAAGACATCCCCGAAGTTACACGATGGGAAGTAAAGCAAGCCATCAAACAAACAAAAAAAGGAAAAGCCCCTGGACCAGATAGCATTACCATCGATCTACTCAAAAAGGCTGGCAAGAGAGTCAACAGAAAACTAGCTATTCTATTCAACTTGTGTCTGAAACAGAGTAAAGTCCCGAAAGACTGGAACACTGCTATTATAATGCTTCTACATAAAAAGGTAACCCCAAAGACCTTAACAACTACAGGCCTATAAGCCTGCTCATCTGCATTTACAAACTTTTCACAAAAATCATCACCAACCGGATTACTAAAACACTGGACGAGAATCAACCACGAGAACAGGCTGGATTTAGAAGAAATTACTCGACCATGGACCATCATTCAATTAATCAGCTGAAAGAGAAGGCAGCAGAATACAAAATGCCACTCGCTGTAGCATTTATAGACTTCAAGAAGGCATTCGACTCTGTAAAAATTCCCATGGTCATGAAAGCTATCGCCCTACACGGTGTAGACCCTGTATGCGTTAAAGTACTGCAACACATATACGACCACAGCAACTCATTCATTAGGCTACATAAGGACTCTGAACCGTGTCAGCTCCCAAAAGAAGTAACACAAAGTGATATCAGCTCACCCAAACTATTTACAGCCTGCCTTGAGATGATCTTCCGGAACATGGACTGGGAAATAGAGGAATCAAAATAGACGGCGAATATCTGAGCAACCTCAGATTAGCAGATGACATTGTCCTTTTCGCAGAGAACCTACACGACCTATAACTAATGACAGATGAACTAAACGAAGAAAGCAAAAAAGTCGGCCTACACATGAGCTTTAGTAAAACGAAAATCATGTGCAATAATCATAAGAGCATAATTGTCAAGATAGAAAATGCAAAACTCGGCAAGGTAGACCACCACTACAGCTACCTAGGTCAACGAATCTCCATGAGATCCTCAAAAGAGGAGGAAATCAAGCGAAGAATCACTTTGGGATGGCAAGCCTTCGGCAGAGTACGCTCAACTTTCAAGAACCAGATGATCCCAATAATCCTAAAAAGATGAGTATACAACCAATGCATTCTCCCGATAGGATCTGAAACATGGAACTTAACCAAGAGACAGACCTACAAACTGAGAGGTATGCAACGTGTGCATAAGAGAATCATGCTCAACCTTACATGGAGAGATCACAAGACAGCACAGAATATAACGAAGGAAACAGGTGTTCGTGACATCATAGAAACTATTAAAAAACTCAAATGGCAATGGGCAGGCCATGTTGAAAGAATGAAAGACAACCGATGGACATCACATCTCACAACATGGATCCCTGGAGATCACATAAGAAATCGAGGCCGACAGAACACAAGATGGAGAGATGAACTTGACAGATTCAGGAAATACTGGCAAGGCGATGCCCATGATAGGGAATTGTGGCGAATCCTGGGGAAGGTCTATGTCCAACGACGGACGTTAAAAGACTGATGATGACGATGATAGATGGATAGATAGATAGATAGAGAGAGAGAGAGAGAGAGAGAGAGACCTATTGCTCATATTGCATTGACAGGGGAATTACACTGCGTCAACCCTCCAAGCAAGAAAGCCCCCTCTCCCTGTCCCGAAAATCAACATCTAAATCATCTTGCTTGCGTCTGAGGAGAACAAAGTAGGCCCAGCACACGCGGACACACACACACGCATACACAGATGCACATGGATATGTACGAACACAATATATATATATATATATATATATATATATATATATATATATATATACACTTATGCGCAAAAGGGTGTCACAAATTTAATGCCTAAGTTCCCAATTCTAAGGCAAGTAATTACGTAACAATAAGCATATTATTAAGAAATGGCTATACAATCCGACAGAAATATTGTTATATTTCTTTAAAAATTTTATTTGAAATTGTCTCCCATTATCACACGGCGAATGTATCATTTAGCCTTGGCAACGTGAACAGAATAAACAATTAAAGAAAATGTGTCTGCCGCAAGAATCGAACTGGGTAGCCGCTTCGACATAATGCTGTTCTTACCTTTGAGTAAAACCGCCACGGTAATGCATATATTCAAATTAAGGTTGAAAGGCCCTTGTTCTAAGCCAAATGATATATTCACCGTGTAATAATAGGAGATCATTTCAAATAGAGTTTTAAAATAATATGACATAATTCTTAATTATTCCTGTTGGGTTATAAAACCAGTCCACAATATATATATATATATATATATATATATATATATATATATATATATATATATATATATATATATATATATTGTAACCGTTCCATAGTGAATAACTAATGACCCCTCAAGTTAATTTCAGTTGTAGTACTGTTAGATCTATTTTTGAGTAAAAAACATAGAAATCCCCAGAACATCTTTATATATATATATATATATATATATATATATATATATATATATATATATGTGTGTATGTGTGTGTGTGTGTGTGTGTGAGTATGTGTGTCACTACAGTTACGCTAATTTTTCTATATTTTGCATATTTCGTCAATTGCTCAGATGTTCAAAGTTTGGTTTTGATTATATGTATTCGTCGGTAGTAGAATTTTCATGCTTTTTTCTTGAAAAAATGAATGAATAAATGCAAATCCTAAAACAACGTGCGCACATTAAAGACAAAATACAATTATAACAGCTAATCATTTGATAAAATGTCCATAGCGTAGAAACATAATGGCCCGACAGTACTGACCCATTTTATCATATGTTCTGTACTGAATTATTGTTATTGATTCATCTTTAATGGTTCTTTCTTTATATATGAAACACTGCATATTCCCAACAAATACAAGTTAATAAAAAGTAACAAATGCATATGTTACTCACTAAAGATTATTGACATTACAAACGCCTGATCAAATTGTTAATCCTAAAAATATACCTTTTCCTCTATTCTTCTATCAATCTAAGTAAATTGTTTACAATTCATTGTTGTCTTTGTCCGGTACATGCATAGAAATAAAGCAAACTCGGTGTTAGGATTTGAAAATGCCCTGAAACATTTTAATTACACAATGTTGTATACATTGATTTCTTGAATAATTCACCGAATCGGTCCCGTTCACGTGCAATAATTTGACTGAATTACCGAATCCTACAAAATTGATAAAAATTTAAATTAACGCTTTTTATACCAAACTATATATTCTTACTACCCGATTTTAGAAAACAAATATAGCATTTAAGGAAGACTGGTGTGAGAAAAGGATGGTAAATCTACATCAAGAAAAACTCAGTTGCAATGTGGATTTTGTGATGTGGTAAGAAATGAAAAAATTTCGGAAGTCAGAGTTTAATAAGGAAGCTAGATTTGATGATTCATGTTCATCGTATTCAATCTGCTCTTGCAAATTCATGTTATTTGTATTTCATAACATTTTTGTGGTTAATATTCAATTATATTCAATTAACCTATTATAGAAATTTCAGATAAAATTCAAAGGTGTTTCCGTCCTAAGTTGTGAATTTTCAAGATGAAATCTCAACATAACTCGAAAAACTATATTACGTAGCATTCAACTAACTGTTTAAAACAAAACAAAACAAAACAAACAATTGTTTAAAGGTTCTCTAGAAAGATTTCATATGAGGTACGGTGCATTTTCTAAACTCATTCCAATCTGTGCGTTTTTCATGTGTACCCATATATATATATATATATATATATATATATATATACATGAAGTCTATCCAAAAGTACGGTAAGAGTTTGAGAAGTACGTCGTACACACACACACACACGTACGCGCGCGTGTGCATTGAGATAGATGGAAACACTGTGTATCTATTTATTCGCCTTTCCTTCTTTTTTCCTAAGCATAATCGTAGCGTTTTCTACGATCTTCACTCGCTGTCAAATCCCTCAGTCAATACTTATGCACAACACAGTTTAATTTTTTCTTTCATCCCCCTTCTCTCTCTCTCTCTCTCTCTCACACACACACACACACACACACACACACACACACACATACACACACACACATACATTTTCGTTGGTATTTTGATTTAACTTCTACCTTAATCCTTCTCTGTTTCTGCCCCCCCTCTCTCTCACGATAATCATCATCGCGTATCCAATCTATGCCGTGTAAACTAACCTATCGACCAGGTACGTTCTCGGCCAGGTAGCCACACCCTCGCTCTCCTCATTTCACGTTAAGTTACCTGGTCGCTAGACAGCGACACCTGGAGGATTCTATATACAAGGCTTGTTCCATACCACGGTAAGTCTTGAGGCATACACTTATAAGTATATAGCATAAACAAAGAATAGAAAACTGTGAAAATATGCCTGTAAACAAAAATATCATACTTCATTTTGATACACATGTAAAGAAACACCATGATAATTGTAACATTATTGAGAGAGCTTAAAAATAATATGCAAAATAAAGTTCAATACAATTATAGAAAATCGAGACAGTTACCAGTTGTAAATAATTACTCAGGATAATTCACAGTGGCGTACTTTGAGATAGCTAGAGATTTAGGGCCCGGGATCTTAGGCTCCTTGTGGGACCCTTTTTAGTATTTGCGAGATTTGATGAAGAGGGAAAATTTATAATAAATAGACATGTACTATCACTCAATTAGTGAAAAACAGCCCCAAGGGCTGAATCCTTATTAATGCACTGCATCTATGTACAAGTATATCTTTTTTTATTTCCCCCTTTACCCCCTCAGCCTTGGTAATTCAGACTACTCGAAATACAAATTGTTTTTGTTGTAAACTTCTGTACTATTTTTTTTTCTACTGCTGTTATTGAAATTATTCACATTGGAGTTAACTGACTGTCAAGTGACATAGTGCAGTATTGGATGAGATATCACCGTGAGTAAAATTTGTGCATTTGCATGTTCATAACGGATGTCTAATGATTTTCGAAGGAGATTAAGTGACAACAAGTATCCTAAAATCCCTGACGCCTCCCTTAGCAACCTTAATTATTATTATTATTATTATTATTATTATTAATATTATTATTATTATTATTATTATTAATATTATTATTATTATTATTATTATTATTATTATTATTATTATTATTATTATTATTATTTGGAATCTCACACCAGTTGCCTGGTGGTAACCGCTGGAGTTTGAGTGACAGCAAGTCTCCTCAAGTCTCCAGACCTCCTCCCCCAGTACTCATAGGTCGCAGTAATTCTACGATTTACAGTTTCACACCGGTTGCCCAGTGGTTATCGCTGAAGGCTGAGTGACAATAAGTCTCCTCAGGTCTTCAGCTAACGTCTCCTCTCTTTCGCATATCATGACAGAGCTACAATTGGTTGCAGTACTTATATCTCTAGCACCTTCCTCAGTATCCGTGCAGTTCCCAGTAGTGCTGTGGTCTGTACGGTCTCTATCCTCCCCCTAATCCCGATCTCCTCCAGTCTCTCCCTCAGCGTTTTGGGGACAGTTCCTAGTGCGCCCACGATGACCGGTACTACCCTGGTTCTCATGTTCCACATTTTCCTTAACTCCCTTGCTAGGTCCTGGTATTTTTCCCTTTTTTCACCCTCCTTCTTTTTTACTCTATGGTCTGCAGGTACAGCAACGTCTACTATTTGGCAGGCCTTCCTTTTTTTGTCTACTATTACTAAATCCGGCCTTCTTGCCTGGATGAGGTGGTCAGTTTGGATGTCAAAGTCCCAGAGTAGTTTGTGGTTGTCATTCTCCAAGACTGCCTCTGGCTTGTGCTGATACCACTTTTCCACATGGTTGAATCCCATTTGTTTGCTTAGTTCCCAGTGTATCATCGTTGCTACTCTATCGTGTCTATGCTTATACTCCTTCTGGGCGAGTTGGCTACATTCACTAGTTATGTGGTTTACTGTCTCATCTCTTTCACCGCACATGCGGCATTTGCTGTTTGTCTGTGTTCTGTCGATTTTTGCTTTTATGTAGTTTGTCCTTATGCTTTTGTTTTGGGCTGCCATGATGAGCGATTCTGTTTCTCTCTTAAGGTTCCCCTTTCGTAACCACGTCCATGATTTCTCGTCTGCTATATCTTGTATCTGCCTTTTAAACTCGCCGTACAATTTTTTCCCTTCCCATCTTTCTTTTCTTGCTTGCTGTACTGTTCTATTGTTTTCTACTTTATTGTTTGTTGCACTATCTCTCGCGCTCTTTATGATTTCTTCACTATTTGTTTGCACATATCTTTCTAGGACTGTTTTAGCTCTCTGGACACAGTCTTCTATGCTGATGAGCCCCCTACCACCTTCTTTTCTCTTAACGTATAGTCTATCTGTATCATCCCTAGGGTGTAATGCTTTATGCATCGTCATAAGTTCCCTAGTTCGCCTATCCATTGATTGGAGCTCTTCCTTTGTCCATCTTAGGAATGGTCCTGTATACCTAACTACTGATACAGCCCAGGTGTTCATTCCTTTTATTAGATTTCTGCTGTTTAATTTGGTTTCTAATATTTTCCTTATCCTTCTGAGGTATTCCCTCTTTATTTTCTCCTTCATCTCTTCCCGTTTTATCGTGTCACATTCAAGGACACCTAGGTACTTGTATCGGTCTTGTGCGGTCAGTGCCCTAATCTTGCTGTTGTCCGGGAGTTCAATTCCCTCAGTCATTGAAAGCCTTCCTTTGTGCATCACCATGATTGCGCATTTTTCTATTCCAAACTCCATTCCTATGTCCTCACTATATTCCTTTACTTCGTTGAACAGAGTCTCAAGCTCTCCCCTGTTTTTTGCGAACAATTCTATATCGTCCATGTACATTAAGTGGTTGACCTTTCCTTTTGTTTTAGAGAAGTGGTATCCTTTGCTGTTTTTCAGGATTCTGTTAAGCGGTATCATTGTTAAAACAAATAATAGTGGGGACAACGAGTCTCCTTGGAAGATTCCCCTTTTTATCCCTACCTCTGCTAGTTTGTCCCCTGCGGCTGTCAAATCTACTTTCCAGTCTTCCATCGAATTACCAATGAATTTAACCACCGGTTCGCTAATTTTGAACATTCTAAGGCATTCGAGTATCCAGCTATGTGGAATCATATCGTATGCCTTTTTGTAATCAATCCATCCCATTGCGATATTCTTTCTCCTTTTCCTCACTTCTCTTAAGATCATCTGGTCTATGTAGAGTAAATCGTTTGCCCCTTTGGTTCCTATCCAACACCCTTTCTGTTCTTCTGGTAGTAGTCCCCTTCTATCCATTGACATGTATATTCTCTCTGCTATTTGCCCGGTCAGGATTTTCCACATAAGTGGTAAGCACGTGATTGGTCTATAGTTGCTTGCTATGTTCCCCTTTTCTGGGTCTTTTTGGATGAGGGTGGTTCTGCCTTTAGTCATCCATTCTGGTGCTTTGCCTTCGTTTAGACAATTTTGGAGTAGGTGAGTGAGTCTGCCGTGTAACGTGGTGAATTTTTTGAACCAATACCCATGGATCCCGTCGGGACCCGGTGCTTTCCAGTTGGCTACTTTCCTAAGAGTATGTTCAATGTGGTTTCATTCAGTACTATTGGTTCTCCCCAGTCTATATCTTCTAGTTCTTTTCTCATGTCTCCCAACCATTGCGGTGTTACGTTGCGTCTTTTTGGGTGCCCCCATATGCTATTCCAATAGTTCTTGGCCTCTGTGGCATCTGGTTTCATGTCCTGCCTTCTTTCCCCATTTAAATCTTGGTAAAACTTCTTCTCATTTTTTTGGAATGTGCGGTTTTGTGTGTATTGGGCCGTTCTTAGTCTGTATCTTTTCAGTCTTGCCTCTTTGGCTAGTCTTTTCTGGTGTAACTCTTCGACTACAGTCGCGATGCTTTTTTGCGTTACCTTGTATTTGTTATAAAGTCTTACTCGTGGTCTGTCCGTGTGTGGTGTATTTCTAAGCAGTACTTCATCTCTCTGTAGTTGGGAGATCTGCCTTTGTAATCTTCTCTCCCAGTTGGGTTTCTCTTCCCTATTATTGCTCGGGTTCCTATCTTGTGTTGTTCACTCCAGATGTGTGGTGGCCATTGCTGAAGAGATAGCAAGTCTCCAACCCTTTCCCAGCATTCCTACAGACCATAGTAGTGCTGTGGTTTGCACCCTCTCACAAGATGTTTGAAGGCTGCGACACTAAGTTTCATCGCTGTCCTCAAATATCACATCACTGTGGTTTGTACTGTACCAACCTTCCCAAGCTTTTCGAAGACACATGTTCTTTCTAGCTGTTCAGGCATTTCCGACGACTGGAGTCCGTTAGTCCCTTATTTCCAGGACCCTCATCATTACTCTTGCGAATCCGAACCGGACAGCGATTTGCATAGCTAAAAAGCCTTCCTCTTATCTTCAACTCTACAAGTCTTGTGTTCAATGTTTTTGGCACTGTTGCCAGTGCGCCTACTATGTTTGGCACTACCCTGACTTCCATGTCCAACACCTTTCCCAGCCCCTGGGCCAAGTCTCTGCACTTTTCCAGTTTTCACTTCACTACGTATTCATTCTGTAGTTCGTAGGCATGTTTGTCTGATTTCGCAGGTTCTCCCTTCCTTGTGTACAATTACCAGATCTGGTCTTCTTGCTTAGATGGGCTGGTCGGTTCGGAAGTAGAAGTTCCAGGCTATTTTATGGCTTCTTCTTTCTGGGAAAGTCTTAGGTACTGCTGTTGCTACCCTGTTGTGTCTGTTTTTGTATTTTGTCTAGGCTAATTTGCTACATTCTCTGATTATGTTGTTTACCGTCTCGTCTCTTTCTCAACAGAGGCAATATTTGCTATTTTTCTGGGTTCTGTCGGACTTCGCTTCGACATTTATTTGTCCTGATGCAGTTGTTTTTAGCTGTCGTAATGAAGGATTCTGTATCTCTTTTGAGGTGTCCTCAGCGTTTTTGAATAGTTCCCATCCCCTCAGCTACGCGTATGGTAATTCTAACAGCCTCCAAAGACTAATTGTCTCTTTTGTTAAATTACTCTTTTTCTTCTTCTGCTCGTCTTTTGTCTGTTATTTCCCCACTCTTCTTCTTTATCTTATATTGTTATTCTTCTTCTATTTTCATTTTTCATCTTCTACAGTTTTTCTTCATTCTTCTCTTCTTCCCACTTTTCCCCTTCGTCCCCAACTGTTATTTTTTTTCTCTTTCATTGACTATTTCCTAAAAAAACATCACAGAAGTTAAAAGTATTAATTGCCAAATCCTGTGAAAGTCACGTGACACAATATTTTCCGGTGTTTCTCATTATTTTTCTCGACAACAGCACAGCATTAATTTTTCTTCTCGGATGATATTGTTCCTAAAGACAGAAGCAATACCAATGATATAGAAGCAATAGTAATATCACCACGAGGGCAATTATTATTAACACAACCAAAGTGTAAAAATGTCAACAGTATTATAAATATACATACACACCCACACACATACATGTCAGTGGCACATGGTGCTTTGTATCTTAGATGTGCTCTGTGCAACGGAGGCACAAAAATGCGGAAACATTTTAGTGTCGGTGAAAAGCGATAGATAGTAAAAAAATTTACGGTACAATGTAGAGAAAGTGGTCCTGATTGTAAATTGTTGAGTTTCCCATCCTCGCTCATTCAGTGTTACAAACGATGAACAAATAAAGAGAAATGAGAGAATTAATGAAAAAAGATTTCGTGGTACAAAATTATTGAATTCCTGTCATTAGCAGTTGCAGTGTAAAAGATAAAAGAGGAGGAAAAGAAAAAGTTTTAAATTTGTTTTTAAAAAAAAACTTCTGAAAAGTTTCATTCGACTGACCACTCATCAGTGGATGACCCGACAGGAGTTTATTTGAACAATTTCGAAAAATGTCGTTTAAAACGGCAAACAAACACATTGAAGACACGTGCAAAAAATTATAGGCGTCATGATCGAAAATCTAAAGGCGCTTCAACGCTGTTAAATCAAAAAAGAGTAAAAAAAATGTTTTCACGCTAAAACTTAATCTTTTTATACTGCCTTTTCTCTTTATGAGGCGAGTTTAGCAACAATCACGTCAAAGTAGGCGCCCACTGACAGCTTCATGCTCATTATAAGTGGACTTTTACACATGTTGCTTCCAAATGGCCAAGTAACGGTATGTCTCCCCAATACTCCAATACTTTCCTACTTATTTATTCAAATTTTTGTTCTCTCGTTAGAAACTATTAACCATAACTGTCACCAAAACCAACATAAGTTTCATTGTTTTTCAAGCTCATCTGGCTGCTGACAGGTTGGCTATGTATCACACGTACATGCGGCATGAATAGAGCGAGTGGGCTGAAAATCAAAGCATTTATTCCTCATTATGTCAATAAAAACTTTTAAAAAAATTTCCCCCAGAATAGGTTTATGGTTATTGATATATAGTAATGGGTGTTCAATCTACTATCTACGTTTGTGCTAAATTGATTGTTAGTTTTTAGTGATCCAATAAATGGCGAGAGAATTAACATTCACCGATCACCGATTTTTCCATTTTTTCATTGATCACCCCAGTACAACCTGAAAGCCAAGTGGCATTGGTCACGTGACAGTTTCTCCTGAGTGATTTTTCAATTTGGTGGTGGTGGTGGTGGGGGGGATTTCCAATTATCCCAGCCTCATTGCAAGATTCTTCGAAAGGCTTCCAAACGCGCCAATTATGATCAATGCAAACGTCACCTTCATGTTCCACAATTTTACCAGTTCCCTGGCAAGGTCAAGAAATCTTCGAGGCGTTTCACTATCCCTTGGTCCGCAAAACGTAAGTTATTTTTGAATGCAGGGGAAAAGAAGAAATTAAAAGTACTGTAGTAACCAACAGGAGATTGAGAATGAACATGATTGAACATTCAAAATCATAAACAAACTGTCTTTTGCATAGTTCCAATTGTATGTCTATCGCTACCCTGTTAGACCTGTCGTTGTTCTCCAGAATGACAGCCGAGGAGAATTACATGAGAAGGAATAGGAGAAGAGGGAAGCTATAAAATGCCAAATAAAAAGTTAAACAGGACGTAAAAAAATTAACACATAATATCAAGTGTCATTCGTCAAGCAGAGGGGATTAAAAGAGCAACCACATTCTCCTAAGACCATTATAGATCAATACTCGATTATCTACATCCGTCAGATCTGGTGCAACTTCGAGTTAGTAAAGTCTCTGTTGATATTCACAATGATCCACTTCAGTAAAGGAGATACGGAGAAGAAAGACCGTTCTCATCAAGACGATTCTGTCTGTTTTGTGACTCGAAAATCGCCATTGAAACTTCCATTTTTTTCTAACTGAGCTCGAACAGCGTCCTCTGAGAACATCTCAAGTGTGGTTGTTTTCCATTGCAACTACTTGGATCGTTAGTCTACGGACATCATTAAGCAGTGCCAATCGGGGATAATGATATAGCTCCGACGAGACAAACTCCCGGCACTTTTGCCATAGGAAACCTGTTTTTTCTTCCAAACAGCAGCTCTACACCTTGAGTGATCAGAGTTTTGATAGAAGTTCAAATCTAACCGTATGAATCCATTCTTCATTTCCTCCCCGAACGCTTGGTGCCATATTTGAAGTTATTGTTTTATGTACAATAGCAGTAATCTTTTGGTTATTTTGAATTTTCATTAGATGAAGCTTTGTCCACTTTTATTGATTTCTGGCTTGTATCTTTTTCATCTTAATTTTAGTTACTTATCATTGCAACTACTCGACAATTAGTAAACAGCACATGTTAGAAATAAAGAATAAATTCTTGGCTTGAATTGTTCCGATAAAGGGAGCCTTTGGTTTAGAAACAGAGACGTCTTACTACCATAGCCATGAAGATTTCTGAAGCTTGGTACAGAGGAATCTAGGCCCAGGATTCGTCCAGTGGCCAAGTTTTCTCCGCTCAGTCTCTGTACTTCCCGATTGCACTGAAAGAGGGGGTACGTATGCCATGTCTTTGTGAACATCACTGTAAATCATAAATTAATGGATTGTTCGCTAGTTTTACACACACGTATAAATATAAATGTACACATATATGATATATCTTTACTCTCAATACATAGAGATAAACATTTTTCAGTATACGGCAAAAGCTCGACATATGCTGTGGATGTTATCCTTCTTTATGCATTAAGCCTCTAAAAATTTTTGTCATTGGTTATAATTGATGCCGAGGACAAAATCACATTCTCCATGCTGAAATATAATCAATATTGTTCAAGCCATAACCAAGTATTTTACAAGTACTATAGATATGAGTCTTGAATGACAGTCAACGTGGCTTATCGATTAAAAATTCCCTGGGTGCAAATATTATTTCAAACCTTTCAAGACCATTCTATTAAAGTTTTTGATGCCTGTAATAAAATATACCAGCAGAATTATAAAAGAAATCCACCTACTCATCACATTAGTCATTGAAACCTCTGGGTGTATAAGTCCCAGGAATCGTGTAAGGGTTGAGAGAGCTTGGGTAGCTTTAGCTTGCCGGGGTGTAATCGTTTCCAAACTGGTTCTGCAGATCATTGCAGCTGAGTAGTGACCCATTATTAACTTTTGTCAAACTCCTGCTGAGTTGACTAAGACTTTCTTCCTAACTTAACAACAATGACGAGTTCAGACTTACGGTTGAGACTAAAAAGTGAAAGGTTCAAAAGAGAGGGTCAGATTCTATTCTTACGTCATCAATCAACGACGAGAAGAAAGAAAGCAATAGAGAGAGTGAGAGAAAGAGAGAGAGAGAAAAAGAAAGAAAGAAAGAAATAAGGAGAAAAACAGAAAATTATGGATTCTTTTATTCAAAACTGATCTTCCTGTCTTTTTTAAAATCTCTAATATGATTCGTTTACTATCTTTTATACTCTTCTCAGCCGTGAACGTTCATTGTAGAAACTCGAAATTTTGCTCACCCTCTCTTCTCGAAGAGTAGAGAGAACAATTTTTTGAAAAATTCGGCTTAGTAGCTTTTTGCGTTCTGAGTATAGTTCGACCTTGAATCAGCAAGTCTTGTCGACGAGTAATTTCGTTCATCTTAATTTTTTTTACTTTCTATTTATCACAACTCACTCAAACGGTCAATTAATAGCAGTTGATGAACATTGCAGATCGGAAGTGAAGAATAAAGGATAAACTTTAGACTTGACTCGAACTCACGTCCCTTTTACCTTGAGGATTTGCCTTACGGCACTATTTTATCGACGGAGCGACTAGAACAGGTGGCAGAAGATCAAATCTAACTTTTGACTCATTTATGTCCCAGATTCAGGTATAATATCATATGAGGAAAATGAACAATGAAAGGAAATGATCATGGTGATGCAAATTTATTTGTAAAAAAATTGAAAGCATGTTTTTTTTAATCCTTTTGAAAGTGTTCATATGTAATTTGATTCGCTTTTTTTTCATAAGCATATTTTCATTGGCAATTGTTTAGGTTGGACTAAACATAAGCCTGTAAGCATTTATGAATTGAACTCACCCCCTCCCTAATTGTTCGGTGCCATATTTGTCATTGTTTTTACGTATACATTATTTGTAGAAGTAGTAGTAACATCTTGATTTACTGAAACAAACCAATGACTCACCGTAGAGATGGGTTAAATCAATTCCAGGTTGAAATGATATTTATTGACCCTAGATTTGAAAAGATGGATATTATATGCAGCAGGAGAGCACTCTCAGAGAAGTTTGTTGAGTAGAGTCTGCCAAGATACGCGAACAGTATTCCATTCTAGAACGTATCCAACTCTTATAGAGATACAAAATGACTGGTTGGGTTAGATATTTTCAGGAGCAATATAATGAACCTACCATTTTAGCTGCGTCCTGGGTAAAAGATGAGACATAGGAGTCCCACTTCAAGTCTGGTGTGAACATAAGGCCAAAAAGTTTATCAAAGCATGGGGCGTCAGTGAGATTGAGGGAAATTGACTGTCAAAAATTGGTCAGAGGACGGATCAGATGCCATGATCGGTGATTAAAGTCCCCAGAAGAATGCTTATAGATTGTGGTATCATCGACAAAGATGTTTACAAGAGACCCGATGATATTGTTAGGTCATTTATAAACATCAGGAAGAGAGTAAGCTCAACGACAGAGACCTGAGATACACCAGAATTGATATCATGAACACCAGCGGACTGCCCATCAACAGCCACCTGCATGGTTCTCCTAGACAGAAAGGACCCTATAACTGAATGCACTCTGCCATAGATGCCATAACTGATGAGCTGGTAGAGCAATCCCTTGTGCCATTCCTTCTCAAAAGCCTTAGAGATATCCGAGGTAATAACACGTGTGACAAAGCTGCCATCTAGTGCTCCACCGATTCTTTCAGCAGATCTGGAAGATTAAAAACCATACTGGATGACATGTAAAGAAGATTATCTCTGTCAAGATGAATCAAGACTCAAAGAACTAAGTAATGATGCTTGGAAGGCTTATCAGTCGATATTGAAAGAGGCTAGAATATTCGCAAGGTTTTTTGAAAAATGGGCAAACGGAAGACAGCTTCCACGAACTCGGAAAACACCTCTCCTAAGAACAACGGTTGAATAACTTTGTCAACATCGGGGACAACTCTAGGGAAAGGTTTTTGAGAACAACCACTGGAACATTATCAGGTTCTGTAGCCTTATCCGATTTCAGACTATGGATAAGACTGGAAATTTCCTCAGCTGACCCCCTGAAGTTCGTAAGAGAGTGATCAGTACGAAATGGAAAGTCAGGAAGTGGATAATCCAGGTCGTTCAGAGTTGAGTTAGAACTGAAGTTTAAGGCAAAAAGTATAGCCTTATCTGAGGATGTTGAGACAATCTCAGGTCCATTTATAATTGTGAGAATAGTTGATCTACCTCAGCTCCGAACTTTAGAAACTGTCAACCAAAACTTTCAGTTTCATGTTGCTCTGGTCGGCTATGTACGCTTATATGCATTTATGTATCTAGCTGTATATGTGCTTATTTTTTGAAAACGCAGACTTTTTAGTGATCACAGCCCAACAGAAGGCAACAGGAACAATTTATTTATAGATCACCTGTTTTTCCAAGTTTTTAGTTGATAACCCCCAAGATGTAACGGTTTCTATGAAATGACTCATCAGACCAGCTTTATTTCGTTTTGAATTCTTGTAATAAATCCATTTGACTAATTTTGTCGAAAAATGATTTTCTGTGTCAAACAAGAAGAGAATAGCAAGTGTTTCTGTAATAAATCTTAGTGGCAACCCTACTACTATCGAAAAATGATACTATCTTATCATATGGGTACATAAAGTTTGGGTTACATACAACGATTGCGAAGAACCATTACACTTTATTGACTATGAGGTTCTAACTTTCAAACCCCTTCAACCTAGGTGAGAAGTCCTGATCCAAGGGAAGAGGTGCAAAGGCCCTGTTTGCCCCCCTCCATCGAGCGGACGCCCATGGTGTTCCAAAATATCATGGAGAACCCATTTTTCCAACTTCTGAATATGTCGTAATAATTGTAAATGACGTACCACAGTTGGTTGACTGCATTATTATCAGCCTTTTAACGCCCGACGTTGGACATAGACCTTCCTCAATACCCACCATCGTGGGTGTCACGGCGCCAGTATCTGTTGAGCTTTATCTGGGGATCTATGCTATAATGATGTCCACCGGTTGTCTGACATTCATGCAACATGACCTGTTCATTGTCATTTTGAGTTTTTTTTTAATGGATACTATGATGTATCAGATTCTTGTTTCTTCTCTGATAAACTGCCCTGTCCTGTGGTCTCTTCATCTGAAGTCAAGCATGATCTATTTTTATGAACGTTGCTTGATTCATAGTTTGAAAGCATGTCTTTTGATTAGGTTCCATGTTTCAACTCCAAAGGTGAATATCGGAAGGATGCATTGGTTGTAGACACTTCCGTTAAAAACTAATGGGTTCTTTTTATTCTTGAATGTACAGCTTACAATCCCGAAGTCTCGCAAACCTAGTGTGATTCCTCGTTTGATTTCTTTTCGTTTGAGAATTTTTTTAGAGATTCTCTGTCCCAGGTGAATGTAATGGTCTGAAACCCGTTTGTGTATGCGTGTGTATGTGTACTGCGATAACATGGCTAGTGATCACTGTACAAAGTTTACAGATATGTCAGTCAACACACAAGGTAGTACAGTGTCGAGTATGGAGTTGTTTAAATCAGTGTTTCTCGAGAAATCGAACGAAAATAATTTTTAAAAAACTACTGATTACAAATATGTCTTCATAGTTTCTATTAATTATCTCCCATATCTCTGCTCTTGAGAATGATTTAAATTTTGATATAAAATATCTAATAAACAACACTGAAGAGTGTGAACGAAATGCTTCTAAGCCAAAGTTTCGTACAACGGACGGAGAATTATTTTACATGACAACTATGGTATGCTGCTCCTCATATAATGTCCGGTTCCACCTTTGAATCAGGCATTGCCAAATTACGTAATAAAGAGCGAAGTAAACTTAAAAAATGTAATAAAAAAACTCAGTAAATTTCAAAATTACTTTGAATTTTCCTAAAATTGTGGAGAAAATGGCATTTGGAACTTTTGATAATATTGGGAGTTAATACATAAAGAAACTTTTCATATGAGTTGTTTGTGATTAGTCTTCTTTCGAAAATTCCTTCACTTTCCAAGTTTTAATTTTCTTTTTTTATACTTAGCAACGCATGCTTGCACTGCATTTTCACAATAAGCTTCAGTAATCCATTGAAAATTTTTATTTTGTGAGCAAAAAGAAAATGAATGCCTGGTCTAGTCAGAGCATAACTTGAATGCAAAGAATACACGCCCCTACCATTTGGTAATTTAAAAAGCTCAGTTTAGTTTGACATAAGGCTGTAGTAATACAGCACTCAGACAATAGCAAATTGGTTTACCAGGCAGGATTGTTAAACCTCACAGTCTGGTTTTTATTTGTGAAAAAAACCTTCATACATACAAGGTTTGCCCGGAAAGTATAAAACCATTTAAAGTTAATGGAAAAATAACCGACTTGGGCCAATGGTGCATCACTCCCCTTCAAAGTATGGTCCTTGGTACCTCACACTATTGTAAAGGCGCCCCTTACACTTTCCAAAAGAGACTCTAAAGTCTTCGTTTTTTTAGGAATCTCTCTAGATCTCTCGGTCCAGATTTGGCTCATTGATACTTTTGGCTTCCCATAAAGGTATTTCAGACTGTGGATAATATTCACAGGGCAACTTATGGTAATTATGAAAGAGAACTTTATACTGTATCGAAAAGTATAAGGGGTTCTGAGATAAGATTGTGAGATCCTAAAAGGCGGTGTCACTTAGGGGAAATAGGTTCAGTCATTTCCACTACAGTTCGAATTTGGGGAGGGAGATTTCAGACCATGGACGAGAATAAGAACAATGTGGCGAGCCAGCTGAAGGAAGAAGACTTTGAAAGCTGTCATGAAAAGTGGAAAGGATACTGGGATAAAAATGTTTTGTCCCAAGAGAAGTGGACTTTGAAGGGATATAAGGTGACATTGCTCCAGGTAACAATTTTTTTCCAAGATGGCTGGATACTTTCCGGACAAACCTCATAGATTAAATGACGAAGATTTAGGCATAATTATATCTTTATTCTATGCCATAAATGAATGAGATTTGGTGGTCACGCGGATTCTGACTAGAGAACATGTCTCTTTTTTTTCCCTTTGCGTCACTTAATTTAGTTTATTTTCATTTTTCAGACTAAGCAGCAGAGACTGGACAAGGAAATTTTTCAAAATACAAGCAATTCCCCTTCATAAACAGGCAATCAACGAAAAGGAAGAAACCGTTCAATTTACGAAACATTTTTTTTATTTCGTTACCCTTTCATTGTTTAGGATCATTTTCTTCCATTTCGATCTGCAATGGCGTTGGAGTAAAATTGTTCCAATTCAAAAAGAAAACATCTAAAAAGGAAATTCATGAAAAAAAAGATTGGATGCGTTTCAATTGCTACAGAGTTCACAGTATATCTGATTTTTATGGTGGACCATCGGTGGGAAATTCGGCCCAGTCATGGGCATAGTCCTCCGCAGGACAGCTCACTTGTTTGCTGTTTGAAAACGCTCTGTCGTCCTAATCATTATCGACATTTTCGGAAATTGGATATTTTGCAAATCATCGTTGTTGATAAGTACCAACGAATTGGATAAATCAATACTCACGTAAAACTGGAAAATATACATTCTTTTTTAAACTGTAAAAAATCTGTTTGGATTAAAAATACTAGTACTTCAAACAAAAGTCTGGAATGAATATATTACGCCAAACAATCTAAAAAAAAAAAGTGGATCGTTGAAGGGATTCAACTTTTAATAAGTTGAAAACATACGGATTGAAAACGTGGAAAAATTTACTGATTTCGAATTCAAAAAGAAAAGTAATTTCTCTCAAATGAGCGCTGCCAAATACGGAATTATGTAAATATATTGTAAAACTGTAAATCGTCTCTGCAGGTAAAATTTTCGTGTGGAACAAGGTAAGTTATTAAAACATTATACGTTTTCATTCAAAATATTTCAGAATTTTTCAAGACACTAGACCATCCACTCTTATCGGGGCCATGACAAATTTTAAGGGTCTATAATAATTAATACATATCTATCAGCTCATGTTGTATCCCTATTTGACAAGGGGCCTAGGAACCTCAGAATAAATCTTGAGGAGGCCGTGGCCAAGAAAAGTTTTGGAATGGCTGCTCATGACTAATCAAGATTGATCTCCAAGTTTTTTAATATTGGTATCATCATCATCATCATCATCATCATCATCATCATCATCATCATCATCAGTCTTTTATTGTCTGTCGTTGGTCATAGACCTTCCCCAGGATCCGCCACAATTCTCTATCATGTGCGTCGTGGAGCCAGTATTTTCTGAATTTGTGTAGTTCATCTCTCCATCTTTGTTCGCCTCGGTTTCTTATGTGATCTCTGGCTATCCATATTGGGAGTCGTGATGTCCATTGTTGGTCCACCATTCTTGCAACGTGGCCTGCCCATTGCCATCTAAGTTTCCTAATAGTTTCTATGATGTCTTGGACTCTCGTTTTTTTCCTGATGTACTGTGCTGTCTTGTGATCTTTCCATGTTGAGGTTGAGCATTATTTTCTCATGCACGCGTTGCATGCTTCTAAGTTTTGAGGTCTGTCTCTTGGTTAGGCTCCATGTTTCAGCTTTATAAGTGACTATCGGGATAAACGCTTCTTTTTACGATTATTGGGATCGACTGTTTTTGAAATTTGAGCTTGCTCTGCTGAAGGCTTGCCATCGTAGAGTGATTCTTCACTTGATTTCCTCTTCTTTTGAGGATCTCATGGAGATTCGTTGACCTTGGTAGAAGTAGTGGTCTACTTTCCCTAGTTTTGCATCTTCGATTTTGACAGTTATATTCTTATTCTCGATGTGATTGTTGCACATGACTTTTGTTTTACTGAAGTTTATGCGTAGGCCGACAATTTTTGCTTTCTTTGTTTAGTTCATATCACATTAGATGGAGGTCGTGTAAGTTGTCTGCGAAAAGGATGATGTCGTCTGCAAATCTGAGGTTGCTCAGATATTGGCCGTCTATTTTGATTCCTCCATTCTCCCAGTCCTGGTTTCGGAAGATCAATTCGAGGCAGGCTGTGAAGAGTTTGGATGAGATGGTATCATCTTGCCTTACTCCTGTTCCTGTGGTTGGTTTTCATCTAGTTTTTCAGTGATCGGGTAGATGATGATTTTTGTGAAAAGTTTGTATAAGCAGTTGAGTAGGCTGATAGGCCTGTAGTTGTTGAGGTCTTTGGATTTCCCTTTTTTATGTAGAAGCATTATGATTGCAATGTTCTGGTCTTTCAGGTCATTACTCTGTTCTAGACACTAGTTGAATAGAATATCGAAGGTGAAGAGAAAACTTAAGAGAAAGCAGGTGTTACAATTCAAACATTTTTTCTTATTCAGTAAGCATGTTTCGGTGCATTTCGACGGGCACCAGTCATCTTTTTAAGAGAAAACCTTGCTGTGTACATATTTGAGGTCAAGGAAAGAAATGGGGATATTTCTTTTTTGTTTGGTCGTTTAGTGGGAACGGGAGGGGTGTTTATTTGTAGGTGAGTGTCAAGTTTAGTTTGAAATTAGAAGATTCTGTGAGGAGCAGGGTCAGAGGGTGTTTGTTTCCTGTCTCTGTGATATATTTTTTGATATTTTCACATTTTTGTGCGTGGGTATTTTCTATGATTCATTGTTTCAGTATAGTCCAATATTTTTGGAATGTAGTTTTCTTGTGAGGTTATATAAAACATACAAACCGATTCGATCCGACATCTCGGCTACATCTAGACTGCCTATAAGAATATCGAAACTGCAGACGTCCAGATTTTCAAGTCTTGATTGCAGAATATTACCGTCAGTCTACAATGTTTAATTATTTACATGTCTCTTTTGTTAATATTAGTATAGATTATGGTAAATTCTATGGCTTCCTCAAAGATACCTTTGGATATGGAGAGTCACAAGTCCACGTCAATTGTACAAAGGCACAAGTGTTTTTCTTCTTGATGTTACTAAACCAAGTAATGGTTTCATTGGTAAAAATCTATTGGTTTATTCGTAATTTTTGTTAGATGATATTGTTTATATTTTCTTACCAATTTTTCCTATCTATGAATCAGTGGGGTTGATAAGTCTTGTATGTATGAAGTCAGCTTTGTGGTTCTTCATGAGTGTGTTTGCTTTTTAAATTTAAAAAAAATTGTTTTCCCACCTTATTACTGATGTTTAATTTGTCCGTGATGCTTTTCCCTACTTGTTGATAATTGCTTCGTGGTTGTTTTTTTTTGGGGGGGAGTATTTGATTTTTTTTATAGTTTAGTGCGATGTTGTTGTTTAAGGTGTTGTTGGTTTGGCTAAGAGCTATATTACACAAGGCAAATCAGGGATGCCATATAGTATAATACAATATCTGATATATAATAGGATTATTTCATGAAATATTGGATAATTCAACTTTAATTATCAAAATGGTTTCGAGTAGAGCTTAATGATAATGGGACGCTCTACAAACACGTTTATGTTTCTACCCGGTGTAGGCTTTTTCAGGTGAAAGATTCAGTTTATTTTGATTTGGAACATTTAGGGGGGGATATCTACTATTCTAGGTAGTTGGTAGTTAATTTCAGTATTTTCTTTTCTGTACGGTTCCACATTTTTTAGTTGTCACTTTTAATTTTCATGATAACACCCACAAACCATATAGAAAAGAAAATACTGAGATTAAATGTATTAATGCTAACCACCCGGACAAAATCATTAAAAAAATCCCCAAATCTACAGAAACTAGACTAATATATAATTCTTCTTATGAAATGATATTTTGAAAGGTTAGAAACGAATATTCTCAAGCCCTAAAGAATAGCACTATTCAACCTTCAAGTAAGGAATAACTTAAGAGAAATATTCATCCAATTAAGAGAAAAGCACTTCCCCCAGTAAAATATCTATCAAGGACGAACTGAAAATTAGCTTTAGTTGCACGTAAAATTTTGATACACTCATCACAAAGCATAACAATAGAGTTATTAGAATCAATACTAAAGAAAAAAGCATGAATAAACCAGATCACGCTTGTACAAAAATATATGCCCTTTGCGAGACAAATGTCTCAAATTGAATATTGTATATCAAGCCAAAATATCAGCCCAAGAGAAACCCTTAGAAGTGAAATATTAAATAGGAATATCAAAAACACAGTTTAAACTCAGATTAGCCAACCTTATATCATCTTTTACTAATGAAAAATATAAAAATAGTACATCGCTGTTGACATATTATTTGAGACTAAGTGATAGCAATTTCAAACCGGCGGTAAAATGGAAAATAACAAAACATACATACATATGCAAAAATACTAAAACTCCATGCCATCTATGTCTAAATGAGAAATTCGAAATCCTTAGTTTTGCCAATAGAATAAAAAACAGTACACAATTATTAAACAGAAGAAATGAAATAACGTTAAAATGCCGGTACCATTGAAAATTTCTATTAACAATCATAACTCAATAACCCATACATAAATATACAAAAAAACAAAAACAAACATAGACATATTATTCACATAGCCTCCACAAAGAACAATTCGATCAATATAATAACCTTAAAACTTTCTACTTAGGAAGTAGATCAAACTCAAATAACCCACTAAGACCATATAAAAGGGATCCTAGTACGGAGAAATAAATTTAAGTGAGAATAAAATACTCTCAGAGGAAAAATACCATAAATGAGGTGATAGAAGCACCACTTACTGATAATGTAGATACTCATACCATAACCCCTGGTTTGTAACTTATAACCACCAATATACATGCATCCCCATTAAATAAGACAAAAATATAGCAAGCCATAGCCAACCACTAAACTAAAACAAATAAAATAAAAGGAAGAACCAACCACCTAGAATAGTTGACATCTCCCACCTAATGTCCCAAATAGGACAAACGAATCATTCGTCTGAAGAAGTCCAAACAGAGCGGAAACATAGACGTGTTTGTTTAGCGAATCCTCATTCCATTATGAATATAATTATATGGAGATATGTTTATGATAAAAGTTTTTAATAAAATCGAGCAAGTATAATGAATACATATTTACACCATTTTCGTACCCTAATTTTTTCGGCGTTCTGGATTTGAATATAGTGAGTTCGATCCCCGCTTGTTGGCCCACTGCTGTAACCATGTACTTGATTAACCAAAGCTCAGTTAATAAAGATTCCATTTCAGACTTAGCCGATGTGGGCGTGTTTAATCAATGTATTATTACTTTATCTAATCCCATATATGTCATTGCCTGATCTACTATTTGCACATGATTCACTCCATCTCCAGCTCGGATATCAACAGTTCAGATTTGCAGTATGATCTTTCTATATCTTGCTTTTGTTTTCTTCCTAATATTTCGGACAATCCGTTAGGAAAGTTAAGGATCATTTTCCAAACAAAACCAACCTTCCTTTCCTTTCACAACCTGAAGACCGGAAAAGGGTGTAGAATGGATGAGTTGTTGTGGTAATAACAAAAGTAACAAAAAGAATCAGTGTGGACATCTACCAAAGTTGGCTTACTCCACTTTTTTACTAGCCCCTGGGAAGATTGGCGGACCACATCTCCTTTTGCATATGGCCCTGCTCGAATCTAAGCTAAATTCAAGTATCCACATTTTAAACTGTTCTAATGTGTGATCAGGCATATAATCTCCAGAGACTACACTTTCGAAATTCGTAGAGTAAGCCTAGGCGAAAATCTTTAGAGTCTCTCTAAGGGGTTTTAACTATACAATACACTATAAACGGCACACTGTCGGATAAAAAAAAAAAGGTGAATTTAATCAGACGTCGTTTCGTACCATTCAATTTTGGTCTGGCCTTAGTTGGTTGGTTTATCATTTATAGCAGTTAAATACGCAATAACTTTCCGGGCATCCCAATATATCCACGATCTTTTTCATTGGGATTAAGCATGTTATAAGAAAAAAAAGAGCATGTCGTATGGCAATGATTAGCTTAGAGACACTACGTCAATTGAATGTGGAAATTTGCGAAATTGAGAAATGAAGGTTGACCATTGTTGTAGACCAAATTTCCACATTTAATCGATAGATATATGTTTGTTTGTTTGTATGTGTGTGTGAATGAGAGTCTGTGTGCGTTTGTGCGCATATGTATATATCCACGGCGCTGGTCACGATTATTTGCAGCCTTGAATTTTTTGTAAAACCTGTACATTTTCATAAATAAATAACGAACCGATCATGGAATCAAAGAATTATCTAAAGATTTGAGGGCAAAAGAGCGAGGAATCTGGAGTCATGGTTTCAACACGTATCATGCACCACAGGAATCCTGCAAGCATCCAAGAACAAATTACAAAGACACAATTGCCAGTTATCAAGTTATCTCATTGCACACACACACACACACACACACACACACACACACACACACACCCCCCAATATGAAAGAGATGGCTTTTTGTACAATTCATATATTTCTCTACAACAAAAATGAGCTAAAAATGACGATCTGCACTACGAGCTGACAGGTGCAAAAAGCTTGTGAATGGCCACAAAAAACGTTCGACTGTGAATAAGTCAGGATTTTGAATGCTGATTTCCAAGACAGGCAGGCTCTTCAAAGTTAGAAAATCAGCCCTTCACAAGCTTCCCAGGTCCTTATTTCCGTGAGACTGGTGTAGGAAAAGTGTGTTATACTAGTATTTACTAAGGTTCATGTAGTCTGATACACGGTCTACGATAATACAATTATCCCCCGCGTTTCACTCTTATACCCCAGTCTCCTATATATTCCACTGATCCAAATTTCGGCGACTCTGGCAAACATACCATCACTATTTCGGGATCTGGAAAACACTAAAAGAAAGGTATTCTCAGTGGTCGGGATTTATGGAAGATTTCCATAGGAACACTTTACTTTAGGATAACTTGTATGAACTTTTTTTTTTTAATTTTTCTCCTTTCATGTACGAAAATTAGAGAACTTTTCCAGTAATTACATAAGGTGGAAAATGTTGAGTTGGTACAAAAATAATTGCAGTATTTCTCCTTCGACTTCAAAGCAGTATATCTCAGCTTATTAATTATTAATCGAAATAAGAACCCCCAGAATATACTCATTTTTGCCAATTAGAAACAGGCATAGATTTCGGGGGTCCTGGTACTAATGAATTCTTCGAAAGCTTTTTTTAGCTGCTGTCAGATTGTTGAAGATCTCCCCTTGCTGGAACTTGTCGTAATGCTTAGTTGATTGGACAGAGGTCAAAGAGTCAGTTAGATTAAGAAGAGTCTCATGGCCTAGTTCATCTAATTTCTGAAGGGTCATTCTCGCGACATACGAGCTCTTTTACTTTTCATTCTGAGTCATTCTTGCGACATGTCGAGCTTTTCCAATTCGATACAAATGTCGAACAACTGTTGAATGGTCAACGTTTAGTTCCTCTTCAACCTCTCGAATTGTTTTGTGTGGGTCCGCCTCAATAATGGTCCTAAATCGTTCGTTGTCAATCACAGAAGGGTGTCCACATATTCAAGGCTCTCGTCTCCATTTCGATATCTTTGGAACCGATGTTGAGCTGTACGTCCGTTAAGGTCCCCTGTTATTATTTTTGTTCAAACTTAGAATGATCCAGTTACAAAGACTAACATTAACTATTGACTGACTAACAAAACCTGTTTGTGTTAAGATTGGTTGTTGACATTGAAATGTGAAATAATAATCGCCTGTGGATTTGTGAATTAAACGAGGCGGTACTTTTTATGGATAGATAAATAGAGAGATTAGAATAGACTGAGATTGATTAACGAACAGACAAATCGAGTCGTGAAATGATTTAACCGAAATGATACGCATCTGCCTCTGATGAAGCATCATAATTCTACTTCATGCTGAACGTAGGCATTGGAAAAAGAAACCAGGGTTTTCACCTTGAAATAAAAGTGCTTCTGAATCATTTATTAAGATTGAGTCGTTGTCTTTTAGATTTATCATTCATCGTGTTACCGCTAGAGTTATACATAAATATATACTACGCACATACGAACATACACTAAATTATTAGAAACCGTCAATCAAAACTGTCAGCAAAAGCGTGTTATCAGTTTTCAATTTGGTTTAGCTGACTGACAATGTATGTATGCATCACGCGTACAGACCTCACCAATGCAGCTAGGGGTTGATAATTCAAACATTTATACTTTTTCATGCCTAGAAATAACTTCTTTAATTCCCTTTCCTAAATGAAAGGTTCAATGTACAAAATGAGTTAATGCTAAATTAATCTCTTAGCTTGATCTCGCTTGTTTGTTTTTTAGTGATCACTGTCTAAACAAAACAAAGAGGGATATAACTTGAATTATCATCCCTTTTTACAATTGCTTTGATTGATCATTCCCAACAAGACATGCCGCCAAGAGACTTTGGTCTCGGATTATATTCAGTGACGTCCTTCAATGGAAAGCAAAGTATACACATATAATACATATATGCACCTATGCCTGAACAAGAAGTAGGTTCTTTTGTAAAATGATAATTTCACTTATTGAATATTTTACGACTACAAATGTATCAAACTTATATTTTAGATACTAGGTCTCTGAATAATTCAACCATATAGTAAGCGTAATTTTCCAGTTTGTCACTTATGAATCTCATTGATTAATTCATCTCCCTATTATGACATGACAATTATAGATTAATTTAAGGAAATTCATAAGACTTAAAATGTCTGATCACACATTAAAATAGCTTGAGCTGAGACTTGAAGAAACTGGAAATTTGGTTACTTGAATTATCAAAAAAATCATTCAGTAGCTTTAGGCTTCTTAGTGTTGATCCATGCATAAATGAACCAGTCATTTTGGATGGATATATTCTAGTTATACAAATAATGAGATTATTTTTTTCTGTTTGTTTGTCACATTTTATAGGTTAATTTACCTTTCTATTATGACATAATAATGTATATTGCGTCATAGAATGGCCATATATGCATTTTCTCTGTTTATACATTGGTATCATTGCTTAATTTACCTTCTTATTTTGACATAGCAATGGATATTACGTCATAGAAACTCCCAAGACTTTTTGATTGATCATCACACATTAAAGCAGCTCAAGTTAGGTTTTTAAAAAGACTTGAAATTAGGATACTTGAATTATCAGAAATAAATGACCTAATAAAGTCAGTTTAGGCTTCTTAGTACCAAGTCATACATAAATAACCCCATCATTTTTGACAGGTTCATGCTAGTTATACTTATAATAATTTTATATTTTATAGGTAATCCAGTTAATTCTTGACCAAATCTCAAGAGGCATAGTGCCGTACCGATACAGTGTTTGACATTATTCATAGATATTGTTATTTATGAGTAATGTCAAATACATTAATATTTCTACAGCGAACTTCATGGATATCCACATTGAATGGGATAAATGAATTCAAAATCCCAACACGGCATGCTGCCAAAAGTCATTGGTCACATGGCAGTTTCTATTGAATGACTAACCAGACATGTTTGTAATACCTACGATTACATTAGTATGAATATAAATAAAATGGCAATCACAGGAGATCGAGGATTACCACCAAGCAGTGTATACCCCACTTCACATGCATACCCGCTTTACAGGTATACCCCGTTTTCGAAAGTTCGCTTTATATCACTTTTTGTTTTTCCGAAAAAGGCGAAAAGTGAAAATGGTGTAACTGGTTGATTTGCATCGAGCCGTTATAGAGGTGACATGCACCATCTTCCTTCCTCTTTCTCTTTCTAACTTTCTTTCTTCCCCCCCCCTTTCACCCCAGCCTTCTATATTTACCATAATCCCAGCGTTCGACGATTCAGCCTGACGTATCATCATCAACATCTCTTTGTTCTGAGAACGTTTAAAAAAGTGTCCTCTGTAAATCAATGATAATTGCTTCTTCGATTTTCGGCATTTCGGCTAACGGAAGACTTTCATCGTAAAGCTCTACTTTTGGATAGCAGAGTAAACCACTACTTGACTAAGTGTTCCGGAGAAACTCTTCGTACATTTACTAGTTTGAAAAAATCAAAGTTTACCCAACCCCACCGAGAACAGGAGGAGGTGACATAATGTCGGTCTATCGTGACAAACCTCACTCACGAACGCGTAGGAAAGGAACTTCATCAAAAATTCTCATTAGTCCTCGCAACTCTTGTTACAAGAACGTGAGCACTTGAGTTGGTCACAGGACACCCCCCCCCATTGGTTTAAACTACACAGAGCAATGCCAAGAGCATATACGTCCATCTGGTCAGAAATGATCTTCCAAATATGAATTTGGATGATCAACAAGCCAGAATTTACCGTCTCGTTGACAATGAGAAGTATGAAAAAATAAACAAACAAACAAAAACAGGACTCTGGTTTGAATCATATAACTCATTGTTCCTTGCTTTCGCCATCGAGCTACATCCGAATACCGTTGATTTAAGTTCGATTATTGTATTTTTTAGGTCTTAAAATCACAAACATGAAAGTCGCACCCAGTGAGAATCTAACTCATAACCGTAGAAATGGTCTGCAAGTTTTTCTTGCTAATGTGACGCTACCTAGTTGAAGAAAAATAAGCATAGCTACTGCAGGGTCAAACTCTACTTCTATCCCGACTAAATATGATTACTGAAACATTTGTATCAATTCGTAGGTATATAAAATTTTTCAGTTTGGTTCAGTTGGAAGGAGAGTTGCCTTCAAATCATATGGTCATGAATTCAAATTACACCAGGGAAATATTGATTATACATATATTCAATAATACATTTAAAATTTAATATATACGTCTGATTGAAAGTGGCCCGATAGAAATACGGTGAATTGTTAACTCCCCTAAATTTAGTGAGGATTTTTTTTGCTGTTCTTGTTGCACGGGAAACCAAATTCAACAACAGCTTGGACTGGTGTTTAACATAATTTAAATTTTCACCAGCTCCAGTGATTACATGTACTACAGTGATTTTCATATTCCATCTTCCCTGAAAGGTCCTGGTATCTCAATTCTCGCTTGCTCGAATGATTCCAGGTACGACAGTGATTTTTATTTTCTCTTTTTCTGGACAGGTCCTAATAATTCATTTCTCCCTTGCTCCAATGATTACAGGTACGACATTGATTTTCATATTCAGACATTTTGGTAATCAATAGCAAAGGAGAGGTGAGGTCAGTAACTTATTCATTGATCACCCTTTTTTCCAAATTTTGATCACCCCCAACTCGGCCCGTCACCAAAAACGGTTGTCCTATCCCCGTTTCTATTGAATTTCTATTTGTCTGGATATTTTTATATTCCCCTTTATTCGAAATTCAATTTTTATTTCAGCCAACTTTGGTACTGAAAATCTTTCGTGTCAACCAACTGGGAGCCGTCAAGAAATCGGAAACAAACGAGAAATTTATATTACAGTCCACCAGTTCGATCCTGCCTTAAAAAGGACATAGAAAGAATTGTTTTTAAAGTTTATTTTTTTGCGACGGAACTCTGTTGGTAAATATAAATACAAATAATTTTTGCTTACCCCGTGGCTCCAGACCAGAGACTTACAGGAAATTAAAAAAAAAGGATTGAATGAATCAGTGGGCGAAAGGGGAACATCTTCTGAGGGTGAGTGAAGCCTCCACCCAAAAACAAAAAAAGAGAATATATTTCCGTTTCCTTTTCTACTGAATCTTGTATGCAGTGGGGAGTTCCCATCGTCCAAAGTGTCGGAATCCAGTTAACGTAGACGCACGCCATAACAAAGAGACGGGTTGTGTAATTAATGAAACCACTCACGAGGAATACTGTCTTTTAAACAAATAATTTGGAAGAAATAATTTTCGGTGAAAAATTCTAAATAGACAGTGCAGAGGATAAAGTGATAAATATAAAGTAATTTCTCTATTGTATTCGGTATTGTTGATAAACCATTGGATTACCAGACGAGAATGGAGGCTTCTTGGATTTGAAGAACGACAACAGAAGGTCTTGATATGCGCCCAGGTGCCCAAAGGACTGAAGAAAATAGGCTGCTCTCAGTCCTAAGTAAGTACAAACTTTAAATTATATTATTCAAAGCACATTTTTCTTCTTTTTTTTTCTTCTCTTTTGTTGAACAACTGAATCAACCAAAGGTGGCAATCCTTTTTTCATATATATATATATATATATATATATATATATATATATATATATATATATATATATACACACACATATATATATATATATATGAAAAAATACACACACACACACATATATATATATATATATATATATATATATATATATATATA
>OY735217.1:43605411-43765411 GCA_963457665.1 Thysanoteuthis rhombus | reverse complement strand
ATGTTTTACGTGGGGAAAATAGGAACCATCCATCCAAAAATGGCTCCAGCCGACGAAAGTGTCAGGACTAACCCGACCTGTCATTTCATGAAAATGGAGCAATGTTTACAAAAGTTACCAAGAATTTCTAACAGAGACTTTATTCTCACCCACCCCTCATATGTATCTGACATCAACTTCTTTATTTTTTAAAAAATTAACAAAATGCAAGGAAAACAATTTAAAAATTAATAATCTTCTTAAATCCTTTCATTTTCTCATTTAGTAATAAGATATGCAAAAATTAATTGGTTATTGTATGTTTGGTGAAATAAAGTATACTCTGTTCTAATCTAGTCATCATGTTGAGGGTATCTGACCCTACCATTTTTGTTGTTATTGAACTTGTCATCAGTTTTGTACACGTCATCTTTTTATGTGTAATGACTCATCGGACTTAAGTGAGGTAATGTTGCTACTCAACGAAAACAAAGTCTGACAATATATGAATATATGTGTGAGTATATATATATATATATATATATATATATATATATATATATATATATGTTCATATATACATACATGTGTGTACATATATATGCGTATATATGTATGTGTGTGTGTATATGTAGCTTGGTACCGTAGATTCAGTGGAATTTTGGCGAGGCCTACTTTGGCCAATTATCTAAAAAAAAAATCGCCTAGAAAATTCGACCAATATTCTAGAGAAATTTAAAAAATTAAAAAAACTAGGAAAGATTGTTTTTTCAGGCAAATTTCAAAGAAGATATGCACAAGCGATAGTTTTTTTTTCCTAAAAGTACATCAATCGATAGAGAAAAAACCTAATTAGGTATAATTTTCTGATTTAGTCCAAGGCCTGTAGTATCAATAATATTCAGTAGGTCAAAGATATAAATTATTGTTAATCCTATCAACAGATAGATTCCGGAAGTGCCAGCTGAATCAGATCATATAACACAGGAATGTCCTGATCAGTTTCACTCTGCACTGAATATTTGTCAGAAATTATCATCCAATATTATCAAGATAGGTTTTTACAGTTTTCAAGCAGGTCTGGCTGGCTACGTTTGTATGTATGCATTGATACAGAGGCCGTACCAAGGGATCTACGGAGGTGAAAATTTAAGATTTGCTCATCATCATATCAGGAATTTCCCCCCTTTCAATCCCCTCGGTTTTTAGTGGGGCGTTAAGTTTACAATGAAAGTTTATGCTAAATTGGTCACTTAGTTTTTGTTCCACAGTTTTCACACGTCTCTTGAAAATCACGCTTTTTTTCAAAGATTTGGCTTTTTTTTCATCGATCGTTATCCAAAGAAAAATAACTTACACATAGTTCACTCTTTTTCGAATTTATTTTAATTGATCACATGTTGCCAAAGACGTTGGTCATGAGACGGTTTCTATTGAGACCTGTTGATTTAAAAAGAAATGTGTTACTCATTTGTTCAGGTGTCAAAACAAGCTTATTTGATTTCTTCATCTTTTTCAGCAAAAAGTTGTTTTTTTACACCTTAGTTTTGTTTTTTCTAGTCCAGTAGTTAACAAATCCAAAAGGAGTACAAAATGAAAATGACTGGGAAGCAAGGGTTATACACTGAGAACTAAGCAAGCAACTGGGATTCGGCCATGCAGACAAACGGTACCAGCAAAAACCGGAGACATTCCTGAAAAGTATGAGCCTCAAATTACTCTAAGACTTTGACATCCAAAGTGACTACCCCACCAAGTGAGAAGACCAGCACTGGTTATTGTGAACAAGAGAAAGAAAATCTACCAAATAATAGACTAGGCTGTGCCTGTGGATCACAGAATAAATTGGAAAGAGATTGAAAAGCCAGGGAAATACCAAGACCTGGCAAGGGAACTGAAGAAGATGTGGAACACGAATGTCAGGGTAGTACCAATATGAATAGGTGCACTCAGAACGGCATCAAAGACTCTGAAAACGAGATTGAAAGAACTGGGGATTAAAAAAAAAACGGATTGAGACAATAGAGATCACGGCACTACTGGCACAAATACTGAGGAGAGTTCTGGAAATATGAAGCATACGACCCCCAACTGGTAGCAATGGCCTAACAGCCTAAAAAAGGCATGGTGGAGACGGCACAAACCACAACCACCAGGCAAATGACACTCAGCCTTCATCAATAACCACCAGGCCAGGCAACTGGTGTGAAACCGTGATCAACAGCACTGCTGTGCACTGTGGGAGTGTGGAAAAGAGGATTCGAGACTTGAGGAGACTTGCTGTCACTCAGTATCCAGCGGTGACCACCAGGCAGCTGGTGTGAAATGCAAATAATAAAAAGAAGGAGAAAAAAGAGAAGAAAGGTGATCATAAATTATGTAGTCGTCAACCAGATGACTGATCATTCTCTCCTCCGATCGGCCACGTTCTCATCTCTAATACATAATCAAATTGAAACGTCCCCAGAGAAAACGAAAGTTTCAATGTTATTCTATACGTCGTGCCTGCGTGTTTTGTTTTTTTTGTTTATTTTTTTATCAATGGGACAGCTTATAAAAAAAAATGGATCACAGCGTCATTAATTTTCTCTCTCTCTCTCTCTCTCTCTCTCTCTCTCTCTCTCTCTATATATATATATATATATATATATATATATATATATATATATATATATATATATATTACTCGTCAGACTATTCCGGCATGCTCCACTTCCTGGACATCGGCATATCATAATAACCCAGCAAGTGTAAATTTGTTTTTTGAACCACACTAAAAAAATATTCTACAATGACTGCTTGTAGGCTGGTAATTCGACTTATGATCTCACAGCACGATAATAGGTATCTCATAAATATAGACTTGTAATAGCGTGTACATAAGCGCTCAAAAGAAGTGCAAACCATTCTGATCTTACTCAAGGGGTTTTCACTCGAAGATATGAATATCTTACACGTGTAAGCTCGTGAGAGCTATTTAGACAAGAGGGCAGAGGGTTTGATTTAACCAAAATTTCGGCAGTTTTGTCGGAAAAACACTGATTTGCCTGAAACTTTACAGTTGTACCCGAATTCGGGGAAGTCCCATACCGCATCCAAGCTCGTACGCAGAGATAAAGAGGGTTGAGATAGAGAAAGAGATCCGGGGAGGAAAGAAGAAAAGATCGTCAACTTCTATAGGATAAAAAAAATTCTTGCAAGATATCTGGTCATGTATTAAATCAGATCCAAAACATTAAAAAAAAATTCTGCGCACTACCTAGATTATTAGAACAATGTTCATTGATATTTTTCAGATGATAAATGGTGCCTTTACGTCATAACACGACAGATTCATGCAGGAGATGGGTGCCTGAGGGGAAGTCGTTCCTGGGCCCAAGTTCAATAGCTTGCGCTTTAACTGACAACTTTCTTTTTTTGTTTACCTTTCATTTTTCTTTACCCAAGGGCAGAGGCAGAGCAAGAGTGAGGTCGCAAGTGTTGAGGGGCACGAATTTTCATTTGGCCTATAATGCCTGCTAATACTTATGCGCCCCCGTATGATACAGCGAAACTACCTTCGTCTTTACCTCTTGGTGCTAAGAACTGTCTCTGTAAATCAATCCAAGAATTGTCTTCCTCGTTTTATCGACTGATTCTGTCTCCATTTATAAAGCACGACAATAAGTATACATAATTGTTTCTCTTTTCGGCGAACATACTAAATCTAATTTTTGATTGGTAATATTTCGGCTTCGCTGGTCAACGCCATTTTCAACCAAATTCGAAATGTTAGAAAATCGAAAAAAGTAGTTCGTTCGAAAAGAAAACACACACACACACACACACACACACACACAGACACACACACACACACACACACATATATATATATATATATATATATATATATATATATATATATATATATATATATATATATGTATTAAAAGCTATATATTAAAATCATAGCTGAAAGGGAGGTGGCGTTTGATCAACACTGCTGGGTGTCATCGTAATACGACTGTTTTGTTTTTAAAATCCCCGGAACGGTTACATGGTAAACAACTGATGACCCCAACAAGAAAAAAATTACGCATTGTACCATAATGACTAAGTATATGTAAAACACTTAAACACACTGAAGAAAATGGTATGAATTACATTAACGGATATTGGCAAATAAGCAACTGAAATGACACAAAGAGCATTTTTGAAGAAATGTTTTTAATGTGTTTAGTGTTCAAAGCTTTAAAGCTTTCTAGACTCTATACATAGGAAGTGTCTGGAACATTCCAAATACAATGAACATAATTTATAACAACGGGTCACAAGCACATTTCCTTTAAGGGTGATGAATCAAATGAAACAAACAAATACAAAAAAAAAAATATTAGAAAAAAAACTGCAAAAAGTACCAACAGATAGACTAACTAGTATAACATCCTAACATTCTTAAAACCCACTAACCAATAACACAACAACGATAGTGAAGACTGAAAGTTATTCTTACAACATCTAACGTAACGAATAAAAACTTGGGATATCAAGAATCAATATGCTACGAAACGAACAATCATAAACCAGAAAAAAAGAAGTATGAATAAAAAAGGTGGAGTTTTCTACCCAGAAAATGGACACACTTCCCAATACTGTCGTACATATAGATCCTAATAAATCGAATCATTCGTTTGAAGACACCCAAGAGGACAGAAACATAGACGTGTTTGTGTTGCGAAATAATTGAAGCACGACAATAAATCTTCAAAAATGTTTATGGTGAGAATTGTGACAGCTACATGAAAGTATGTTTGGTTGTCATCGTCGTCGTCGTGCGGGCTTTTCGGCTGTACAGACGTTGCGTGCAACCCACCCTCTCTAAGCTTTACCGTCATTGGCTAGAGGGCATCTAAGTTAGAGGCTGTTCTTTGTGGATCTATCTTTTTAACCTCTCACTGTATTTCCGCAATTGTGTTCGCTTGCACGATCTTTTTGTTAGCATGTTTGCAGGGGTGGGGTTATTTTGACGGAATTAGTAATAACATATAGATTCTCCAGAATCTTGGAGTTTCTTGAAGTTTTTTTCACTGTATTGTAGATGTTTTCCTGTGTGAACGTCAATGATGTCATACATATAATTTATTTTAACCATATTTATTCTTCGATATTTTTTTCCATGACTTCATATTTTGACGCTACAGTTGTTCAGTTATTGACTGTGATGGTGAGTCCATGCTGTTTTCGGTCCACCTGCTGGTCTTTTGGTGGGGCAGTGATGTTCTGTTAGGTCTTGTCTGGTAGGTATTTGTGGTTTTTTTAAAAAGTCTTCCAACCAAGTACGCCTTTTACTTTTGATATTTACATCCCATAGATTTGCAAGCTTTTGGTAGAGCAAGCTTAACTTTCAAAAGGATCCCACTAATGTTGGTCAGATATCGTGGAATATGGATAAAGGCGTGCTCGCTTTTCATCCTAGCGAGTAAGACAGTCGACACATACAATCCACCCCAATAACACAACTTCGAGTGTACTCAATCAGCTAAATTAAGGAAATTCGTCCTGTGAACAGTTTTCCACGGTCTTCGCTCGTACCAGAAATTGAACCCTTGACTTCAAGCGTGTTTGGTAGATGCGCTAAATATTGCACCCTCTGTGTTTTCTACAATGGTATTTGTATGCACCATTGGATCATTTCAATGTTGGAATTAACTCTATTTGTAAAAGAAAAAAAATTGAAATTCAAATTTCCATGTTAAACAATTTACAATAATTTTACACAGGGGACTGCAAGAGGCCTGTGGTTCCCCTTTCTCTTTTGAGGCCCTAAGCACTACTTATTTTGCATAATGGTTAATACGGGGCTGCGTGGAGCATGCAGTCGTAACCACTTTGTTTCAGTAGCAAGTAGGTTTCACAGGATAGTGTTGCTAAAACCACGTGCAACTATTCCCTTTTTACCCGTACTTTGGGCCAGCTGTGGCAACTACCTAGAGGTAGGTTAATGTGTCCGAGTATCCTCCTCTTACTTAGTTTGACTACATTACAGGGCTAAATGGCTCCAACTGTCTTGCTATTTAATCATACCCGATGGAGGAGAAGTGGATTGATGCCTTTCTCATGGAAATTTAGTTCAAAGCAAACATTGTCAGTCTCGAACTCAATCAGCCAAATCCATTTACCCTTGAAATGTTTTTTTTTTCCGGCGAGTACAATCTCGATCTTTTGAAATCCTGAGTGAACAAAGTATCATTACCGAATGTTAGTCTTTCTTTTAAGCCTCTTATTGCTCTTCAGTTTAATATTTATAACTTTCATTAGTAATTCTAACCCTCTTATTGCCTTTTTAAATCTTTTTTAGACTTCATTTTGAATAGGTCATATTTTAGTGTTTCCAACTTTTACAATTTTAGCATCAACAAACTATTTTAGCATGTTTTCCTGATCTAAATTCTGAGGCCTAAATAAGTCCCTTTTTACTAACCCTTTGGTGTGAAAAGTGGCTGAAAGGCCTTGCATAGGGGATCAAAAGTTAAAAAACAAAACAAAACAAATACAAACAATCAAACTCGCCATTACAGTCAATAATTGAACAACCGTAGTATCAGAATGTGGGGTCTTTTATAAAAATTCCAATTGAAGAAAAAGTGTGGTCATAATAGATTCTATTTATGACATAACTGGCGTTTTCCACAAAGAAAAAAGTGATTTTCATGAACGATACGGGTTCAAATTAATCACTGGAGAATCTTCGTTGCCACCGACCTTGACTTCTTCCTCTCCTAACTGAATGTCACTCAGGCTGTTTCTCCTGCTTTGCTTGTTTGATAGATGGAACATGAAAGTGTGCGGAGGGATACTTCTGGTCACGCATGCGTACAAACGTGTTCTCTGTCAGATCCAAACTGACGCTATTGTTCTCATACGAACGTCCATCCAACAAGGTATATATATATATATATATATATATATATATATATATATATATATATATATATATACATATATATATACTCTCTCTCTCTGTCTCTCCGATATATATATATATATATATCGGAGAGACAGAGAGAGAGAGAGAGAGAGAGAGAGAGAGATCAAGAAATGGGTATTTATGATCTGACAGAATGATTATAAACTGCGATATATTAGATGGAAATTTATTCAAAATGATCTGAAATGAAAGCATTTGTCCAGGCCTTTTCATTACCGACGGGATGTTTAGTTCAATAGTTAGAGCAATCGCTACGTTGAAGCAGCTATCCTATCGGTTGGAGGTTCTATATCTGCAGCAGCCTCATTTTCTTTAATTGTTTGTTCTATTCACGTTGTCTAGGGCAAGTGATATCCTTATAAATGGCGGGATGTCGTTAGTTATATATATATATGCATTTATTCATGTAATGTTAAAGCTTCTAAAACATCGCATAACTATGTGATTGGTTGCTATATTCAATTAAAAATTAGTATGAATATTTTTACAAATTTACTATTTGAAAAATTGAACACATTTTTAGGCTATCGTAGATTTTTATCGACTAAATTGGGAAATAATCAGCCAAATCTAGCCGAATTATGGCCAATTTGGTAATCCTCACGTGATTCTGATCAGTGAAGTGAACTAAATCATTCGGCGATATCTAATTGTCATATCATTCTTTTCTGATGTAAGCAGAAAGATTTTGCAAGATTCGGTAAGGAGTTTAATGATAGCAAGAATATTCCCATTTTTCCACATCACCATGGTCGAGATTCTCGTCATATCTTGCGATTTCTCGGGTCAGTATAGCGATATAAAAAGTTGATTAGAAAACATAGCTCTGATCAAAAGGTGCTTGCGCTAAGGCCAGGATCTATCAAATTGTTTGGAAAATAATTGCCGATATTATTAAATCACATTTCAGTCATGTTACAATATATTGTATATACAACATTTCCCTCGATTGCAACATACAGAAGACTTTTATTGGGGTAATTATGGATAGATTTAAAAAATACGACATATGGCAAGCAAATTATCTATGTTTTAATTTGCACAGGACAAGGTAAAATCCCCAACAATAGTTTTGCGAGAATATAGATACAAAGGGTCATTAGATAGTGCTGTTAGAATGAGCATCGTTAAAAACGAGTTGCATCTATATTATCAAGTACTCTTAGAAGTCGATAACTACGCATCATTGAGAGAAAACAAAGGAATATTCGAAATCAGCCGGTCATAGTTCGATTCCATTATGGAAAACAGGTCGGTCAGGGAAGTGATTATTTAAACAAATAGCTAAGGCTCATTTTCACTCACTTTGAAATCGAATGAACCCCCCCCCCCTGGGATTTTGAAAACTTCCCCCAGTTGAGAACCACTGTTTAATGGATTTATGATATTTGCTTATTTTACTGATTCTAATTTGCGTGTTTTAATGACCTCGCAGTTAGAATGAAAATTGACTAATTACGAATAATTTTCTCGCGTAATTTTAAACTTTGCCACGATACCTTTCAAACTAACTCAAACTTCTTTCAATCATGGAGTGAAGTGAGGCAATGATTAGCGAACTGGTCTTGTAAGCTGTTGATAGTGTAGTGAGTTTGATCCTAACACAGTAATTCTGACTCTCCAAGTTCAGTAAATAGGCGCCTACTGTAAAGTGTTGGTTAGCAAGATAGTCTCGCAAACCATTGATAGTTTAGTGAAGTCGATCCAGAAATTGGGGCCCTGTGTCACATAAGATAAGCTGAGTAAATGTGAATAGATGTTTACAAAGCTTAGCTTAGTCTGGCACTAATCCCCCGGTGTATGGCATACAGCGAGGATTCGATTCACTATGTAAGTTTTTCCGAAACAACTCCCAGTAAAGATACATTCAAGATTAAATTTCAATTAAAAAAACAAAAACAAAAAAACTTTAGTCATTCATTTTATAACCAAAAATATGATTATACTAAAGTAATGTCTCCTTGTCTTCCAACGCCTCCTACCAACCCTTTGCCTTCCAGTATCCCCTTTGAGCCTCCCAATGACCCATGGAATGATAGTGTTAACCTTGGAAATAACTGCATATACAGCAATAAGGGTCTGCTAGACTGACCCTATGGTAACTGTCCTTAGTGGAACACATGCAAACAATTTTTTGTTGTTGGGGTCAAATCTTCCCTTATTGTTGTACTGTTGCGATGAGGTTTTCAGCTTGAATATCATTGGATAGATGTGTTGGCAACTAACAGGGCCGCCGGCAAATGGATTAGCTATAGCCAGCCAAATGACATTGATAGTCAGTTTATCTGGATTATCCCCGAAATGATTTTAATCCGCATTTTGCAGCACGAGTGATCATCCACGATATGCATTATAATTAAGTTCAGTTAATTAGCTAATTATTTTATTATTTATTTTCATTGTTGGATGAAGTATTATAACGCAATATCTTTTTAATTTTGACTATTTTTTACCTTCATCTTAATAGTCGAACTCAAGCACTAGATCTGGAGTTATTTTGTTTTCCTACCGTAACAACAAGAAGGACAACAAAAAGAAGGGTCTAAACCGATAGGTAAAACTCACGTGCTTTTCCTGTGATTTAAACTCACGGCCAACTGGTTGCCAGGAGGTTGTCTTATTGACATTGACAAGTTGATCGGTGATTAAAAATCAACTAAAAATTAAAATGAAAGTAGATAGGAGTCAGAATAATTTTACGAAGGGTGCTGGAAAACTCTCCGCTTGAAAAACGATGTCAGTTCTCCGCCATATACACTTCCCACATCATTTCGTCACTGTCGTTGAGAAGAGTATTTTTTAAAATATCATAAAGAGTCAATTTGCAGGATCATTTTGCTTCTTTTTTGTTTTTGAATTCGTTTATAAGTCATTTCCTTTTTGTTCGGACAGAAATCTTTTCAGCATCACCTCGTAATGGGGTAGAATATTCAATCTAATTACAAAAATCAGATAATAAAATAAAAAATAAAATTATTCAATAATGCTTGTACCAAAACGTAAATAATAAGCATGGCACTGATATTCAGAGTAAAGGGTGTCCTTAGAAGGTAAGACTTGACAGCTTCTGCAAGACATGAAGCTTTTGCAGCTGAGTGGTAAAGCTGCTGGGCGTAACCTAGGCTTCCATCTGGTAAGAGCAGCGTGAGTTTGAATCTCACCAGAAGCTTACTCTTTATTTCCGAACCGCGCGATTTTCTCATTAGTGTAGACTGACCTGGGTAGAGTTGTGATTAAAACAACTAAAAATCACGATGGAGGTAAATTGTTGCCAAAGTCAATATAATGGGTTATTAGCTGAATTGAATATCTCGATTATCCTTAGCAGATATTTCCCTGTACATATTTCCTTGCAGATATCTCCCTGTACATATCTCGCTTTAGACATCTACCTTGTTTTTCATTTCAGACATACTGTTGTTATCACTTTATCTGAGAAATTCGAATACTAGTAAGGAGCTCAATTTGTGGCTTATTCTTATTACTCATCCATACTGCTTACTTACAGTCGTGGAATGCCGATATTGGAGTTGTGATAAGAAGCAACAGAAATAAAATGAAATAAGTACAAGTAAAAAAAATTGTGTACGTACACCACCAATTTACTAACAAATGATGGTCTGGTACCTCTTTTAATTCACACGAAACTGTTAACGGACTCATTTTCTCGCTGCTTTCATACTACTTCACTGTGTGGCCACATGTTGCATTGTGTATGGTGTCATCTCTTAGTCGTTTATACTGCAGTGGTTCTTAAGCCTCTATTAATTTTGTGAAATGTCCATATATGCTATCAGCTCATTCACTGTTTGCGTTATATATACTTGCTTAATAAATAAGTCTGTACCTGTTTAATTTATGATAATAAATTGTTTTATTTATATTAATAAAGTGTATTATCTATATCAATGTATTGCATTTGACCATTTAATTCATGTTAGAAACCGTCGAACATGACCGTCAGCAAAACTGTCAAATTAAGTTGCTTCAGTTTTCACTTCATTCTGTCTTCATACATGTGTACGTATCTACAGAGGGCACCAATCACCGTATGAGGCTGAAAATTTACATTCGTAAATATATATATCCTATTCTAGAATTTTTTGAAAAAGTTCCTAGTTAGAAATGTTTAATCTGTATGCATTTTTCATACTACAGCCTTGAAAATTTGCATTATAGTCTACTACACATCTTCTGAAAACGTTTTTTTTTAAATTTTATTCCCCCTGAATAGGTTTTTAGTGGTGTGTGTGCTTAATCTGCCACGGAAGTTAACGATAAATTGGTTACCAGTTTGTGCCCATTCGTTATTTAGAAAATTAAGACGTGTTTAGTCATTAGCTGCCAAAAAGTAAAGGGAAGCATCCTATTCATTGATCATCTCTTTTTTTCCATTCGTTTTTTTTTCTTTTAATTCAGCCCTTTTCAATGATCACTGCCCAACAAAAGGTGTACGCAGTTTCATCGATCACCCCTTTTTCCACTTTTTTAATTGATCGCCCCAAATGGCATGTTGCCAAAAACAATGGTTTCGTGACGGTTTCTACTGCGTGACTAACCATACTTGCGTAATATTTACTTAATTTGCGTTTATTACAGTCCTAATGTTGTAAAGATGTGGGATGTGCATTAATAGTTGGTCAGAGGTGTATTATTGAATTATTATTACGTGACCTTTTTTGATCTGGCAAAATCGATGATCCAACGCAATTCTAAAACCGAGGATGCCGGAAAATCTTACTAACATTAATGAAAGAAACTGTATGATTTTTGGTCTATTTCTTGTGATGCGTAAATGACCAATTGTCAACAACTAGCTGAACCCATAGAAATTCCATGGTTATTGATAACTAATACTGTCCATTATCTCAACCCTTCTATTTACCTTTGCCTGTATCTTTTCATTCACTTCCTAATACCTTCCAATTTTCGTTGCCATCTATATTTTCTATCTAAATGTTATACAAAAATGGATTAGTTTCATATGCGAAAATATTCCTACATCCCCAAAAAAACAACTTTCTTCTCCCTCTTCTCTAACTTTACTTAACCCATGGTAAACTATCTAAAATTCTCTTTTACCCTTTCTAAACTATCCCTTTTCTACTCTATCTCTTCCTGCTTTCTTATTTAGCTACCTAATTTACATTTCTGAACCCTCGGTTCCCACGCTCTTATTGAAGTGAGTTTCTTTAGTCCTCTCTCTTGTCATCCTCTTGTCAAACTACCAAACTCATCCCTTATGTTATTACTGAAAGTGTAACATTTGAACGCAGGAAGAGACAAGCATGAAAACTTTCTAGATTATTCCTTTTATTATTTCAGGATCGACTTGGACCGTGTGTGTTCAGATATTGTGGTGCCTCCATTTGATCTTGCATACGATCTTCTACTATTTGTGTTCTATTCAACGATACAATCCAATTTCAATCATTCTTGAGCGACGGGGAAGACTGTCGGCCTTGGACTGCTACGGCAACCAACTCTACCGGCCAGGATATTATGAACAATTGAGCGATGTTTTCGCTACTGGTAAGTCAATCAATGGAACTGGTACCCTTCTTCACGAATTCACCACTCCATTTGTTTATTGTAAAAATGCATTGGAAATAATTTAATTGTAGAAATTGAGTGAAAAGTTTTACCATAAATATGCATTGTAAATCAGGGAGAAAATGATCATCAGTTTTCAGGAATAAGAGCAAACATTACTGACAAAACTAGGTCAATAAAACACATACACACACACACACACACACACACACATGTATATATATATAACCAAATCTGTTTTCTCTATTTCAGACCAGCAGCTTAAGGGGAAGCTCCTCAAGTGGCTGGCAGACATCCTTCCGCAGAATGACATCACCAATTTTCACAGTTGCTGGAACGATGGTATTACATTGTGTGCCCTGTTAGAAGCAATTTGTCCGGGCGTTTGCCCCCATTACATTTTTCTACAGAACCATTGCCGAGTCAACAACTGTCGCCTTGCACTTCGGTTGGCCAACGAGTATTTTAATATTCCGAGCGTAAGTACTTGAAAAACAGAGATTGAAATCTGTGCTTCTTCATTGTAGTTTATTTATCTACTATAAATATTTATGTATGCACAATCTTTTGCCTGAAATTCTGAGAATCGAAGAGCTCTGAAAACCGAATATTTTTGATGGACGTCATCTGCACACCAACGCTCGTGTTCAGCACAAACATTAACCAGACTTGAAGGCATAGCAGAAGTTATCATTTCGAGATGGCCACACCTTGCAGTTGTGTCTCAATACTCCTATTAGCCAGAAGTCCCTCTGCTGCTCACGGAAATTAGAAACTACCAACCAAAACTATAAACATTGTTTTCTTCAGTTTTCAAGATGGTTCAACTGACTGGCCGGGTATGTATGTATATATCACAAGTACAGCCGGTGATGAGGGTTGAAACTTTCAACATTTGCTTTTTAAACTGCTTATTTTTTTTCATTTTTTCCCTAAATAGATTTTTAGTCGGGGTTTCAATCTATAATGTAAGTATATGCTAAATTGATCCGAGGGTTTTTGTTCGTATGTTTTCTGAAAATTTGAACTTTTTCAGTGATCATTGCACAACAAAAGGCAATAGAAATGATCAGCCCCTTTTCCAGTTTTTAATTGATCACCCCAACATAGGATGCACCCAAAAGACATTGATCATGTGACGGTTCCTAGTGGGTTACCAACCAGACCTGCTTTGTTTATCTTTTGGTGATTTTTCAACTTTAAGGACTGTGAAAATATTAAAAAGTGTTACCAAATCCATTATCGATAACAGTGAGAATCAGAAAAAGAAGCATCGGTTATTATCGATCCAAATATGGTTGCCATATCCGGAAAATTCTAAATCCTGGAAAGTGTCTTCGGGTTTCGGATAAGATATCATGTAGTAGATTATGTCGCTCGTGTGCATGTTTATCCGAGGTTAAGGAGCCGGTTTGATTGGTACGGCCATGGCCGGAGTAATATTTTGCATAGGTTTTAACATTGAGAAAAATTTAGACGTATAAATAAAATTTAGATTTATCCAATTCCTCACAAAGTCCTTTAAATCTTAATACTAACTAGTTTTATGTCTGGTAAAAAAAAGCAAGATTTTAGAAAAAAGCTTTTCAGTCAGTCCAATCTTGGGAAGCTTCCTACGTCACTGCTTATGGATATTCAATCAAATTTGGGGGGATATTGGATGGCATAGCAGTTATCAGCCCTGGAAGGGAATCGGCATACCGAGTTCGAATTTTAGCTGAGGCCGCTTGTGTTCAGTTTGAAATATTACCTTTGATAATTGAATAAATTGAAGGTAATTGGAATATGGATTATGGACTAAACAGCTGTAATTATGTGCATTCATCAAAAGGTAACCATCAATCCAATACACAAAATATGTTTGTTAGAATTTTAAGAATTTTGAAATTACAAGTCAAAGTCGAAGACTATTGGTCTGGCAGTTGGAAGCGACCCGAATAGGGGAGGGCACAACTCCATTCCAATTTTCCACCCTAATCTCAAAGCTCAGGGTATACTCGATTAGCTTTTAGAGTATATAGGCAAGTACATACTATACGAGGACTGTCAATTTATGGTTGTTAAAAGGCAGCTCTGGTCGGAAATAAAGAATAAGCTTTTACAACTGCTATCCCGATTGAATTACAAAAGCTAACGGATGGCAGAAGATTAAATCTAACCATATAGTCTTAGTCCCAATTTCTCCCTTCTTCTCTTTCTTTCTTGAACTAGCCTTAAATACAGCGATCGTATGTGCAAATCCTCTGTTTGTCTGTTTGGACTCAAATGGGAAGCTCTGATTGGTTAATTTGCCTTACTATCGTGACATAACAATGGAAACAATGTCATAGAAACTCTAAAGAATTCACTATGATTACACATAAAAACAGCTTGATACGAGTCGAGGCTTGCAAAGAAAACTCAAACTTAGAAAAACAACGAACAATAACTGTCAAATTGTCATTAAATTCATACCTTATATATAGGTATATGAGAGAGATAGATTAGGTTATAATGTAAAGAATAGACAGAGATGAATGGAAAAAATGAATTAAAGCTATCATTTAGTCTCTTTTCATTTTATAATTTTTCTTTCATACACATATATAATAAATAGATATATTTCCATTTTCAGTCCTTGATATCTGCGGAGGAGATTGCAATCGCAGATGAATTCAATGGCTCTGACAATATCTACCGATTGGTCCACACAGTTAAACTTGCGGCCGAATATCTGCAATATCAACAGGCCAGAAAAGATACCCGCTCGTTGGAAATGCTGGCAACCTTTTCGTGTCGGTCGTGTGTCGTTAGCGGCAAAGGAATCTCTTATGGCACCGTTGGACGCAAAGCAGAATTTACCATCTCTTTGCAAAAGAGGTGTCCCCTATACTTGAAAATCAACATTCTAGCTCCGACTACTCGGTCTTCAGAACCTACGTCGCCCGAGACAAACGTCACGACTGGTGATGCAATAACGGATCTTCAAAGTGGTTTACAGTATGGGGACAACAAAACAAAAACAGACGCTTTCTTGGTAGTAAATGACCGTAAGGATAGTGATGGAAGTAGCAAGACAGATTCCGCTTTCAAAATGCTTCCTTTTGATTACAAGATCCTCCCTGACGGAAAGGCGTTGGTCGGTTATGTACCCAGAAACTCGGGCTATCATTATATTAGAGTCAGAGTCCATGAACAGGATGTTGATGGCAGTCCCTTCCGTGTGTTGATCACCCACCCGACTCTAACGTACCAGGATTCTCGATCAACATTCAGAAGAAGCTTTCTGATGGAACCCTCCTGGACCGTGATAGACAACGATAAAAAAATCACTGTAAAGAAGAAACGGATATTACGCAGGATATTAATTCCTAGGATCCTTAAGAATGAACAAAACAAATCGAACGAGTGGCAAAATAAGGAAGGACTATCAGACAAAATAGATGAACAGAATTTGAATACCTCTCCAGCCATATCTCTGGCACTAAAGTTTTTACGAAGACGTTCAAGCACTTCCAGTTATGTCTTAAAGTCTTATAGAGATGAAGATGAAGACGAAGGAGAATTGTATGATGATAACACCACTATAGATTTGAATGATGACGATATCGCTATAGATTTCCGTCCAATAAAATCGCTAGAATCTCAGGACTTACAGAATCCAAGAAGAGAGAAAGAGGAATCGGTCACGAAATTCCATTCCGATCACACGGCCGATTGTCGGTTTAGTAATCTTAAAGTTGATACTAATTCAGAATACAACTTTGAATATCTCACTCCAGGGTCATCACCTTGTCCTTTCGTATCCGAAGACGACAATAGCAGTAGTGTGTATTTTGACGCCGGCTCCAAAAGTGATTGTGAAAACGATAGGGATGATGCTAGTAGTCGAAAATCTAATCGGGGAAAGAGCAAATCGGAACGACTAGTGCGAAGTGCCAGTGAGGGTTTTTTCCTAGAAAAGGGTTATAAGGGTGACTATGTCTCTGTTTATGCGTTCAATGTGAGGGAAGACGAAACTCCTCGAACAGAATTGTCGGGAAAAGAGGAAAACGAAGGAGAGGGGGAAGAACAAGAAGAGAGCGGGGCTGACAAAGAGGAGGGGGGAGAAGAAGAAGGAGAATACGAAAATCAAGAGGAAGAAGATCAAGATGGAGAAACTGAAGAGGAAGAAGATGATGACAATGACGAAGAGGAAGAAGAGGAAGAAGATGGAAATGAGGATGAAGAAGAAGAGGCGGAAGAAGAAGCAGAAGAAGAAGAGGGAGGAAGTGAAGATAAAGAGAACTCAGATAAGTCAAAGGTGAAAAAAAGAAGAGATGGTTACTTTTCGCGGCGTGTAACTGCGCCTTTGCAATGTCGGGTGGAACGCTCTCCGAAATCCATTCTTAAATCCAAACGAAGTGCTTTCAGCAGCGTCAAAAGGTCATCCCCAAAATTAGCTTCGCCGAACACCTCGGATGTTTCTCACGATTCTTTCTCCGATGAGTTGTTTTTGTCATACCCTTTGGCAAGGCGTCACAAAGACTCGCTGATAAAAAACAAAGAATGTTTCAGTTCCTTGGGCGCAAAAAAAAGCTCCCCCACTGACTGCCAGAGACACAGCCCGGTGCACAGCCCTCAAGCCAGCAGACACTTGTATAATAAACAGTTTTCTTACGACGAATTTCTCAAAATGAGAAGACGTGAAGAACATGAAATCCAGAAAAAAAGGCAAGAACGTCGAAAGAAAGAGAAATCAGTTGGAGTGCAGACTTCCCGTCCAAAGTCACCAATTAGCACTCACTTTCGATCAGAAGATAGCGATTCTTCTTCAATCTCGATTCCCCGAAATATGTATAGGTCAAATGAAAAATTGGCATTTTCAAAACGTTACTGCAAAGCAATACCCAGCGGCAGAGTTACACCTTGGGTTATGAAACCTCTGGCAAATGATAGCTTCCAAGCAAACCAGTCGACGATGGAACACTCAGGTGCAGCCTATGACAATTCTGAAGCTGATCGTAGAACTTATCCAGAAAACTATCCTTACAATATCGGCTTTGAAAAATATCAGATTGATAGCCTGACGTTTGAGAACCGTTCTCTCACGCCTGAAGACAGTCTTCAACGATCACCTGCAAGACAACGATCTCCTGACTCGAATGAAATTTCGCAGAACCATTGGAGTACCGATATGAATTTTAGTGATCCTTATTACAATGAGGGGGAGAAATTTGCCGATTCTTCTTTTCCTAGCTGGGGAGATATGCCAATATCATGCGGCCCGATACGAAATAGATCTCGCAAATGTTCTTGTCAGAAAAAAGATTCCAACTGGATTCCTATATCTAACAAAGATATTTTAAGGTTAAGAGTGTGCCCTGACTGTCATAATTCTGTTGGATTTCGGTCGGCAGAAAGCAATCGGCGACCCATGGAGAGGTCTCCAATATCATCCAGCTCCCCAGCGTCAGATGTATTCAACAGCCCCTCACCGTTTAATATTCCCCACTATCCAATGTGTACCCGCGAGGATGTAACAGCACCCAGTCCGACTGATACAACTAGATCTGAGGGTACTGAAACATACCGGTCCGAAATTCAAATTCTTATTAAGTCTCCTCGACGTGACAAGCAAGTCCAGACGATTGGCGATGATACAAAAACTCAGGCATCTACTAAAAAAACGAACAGCGTAACGGTTAAGAAAAGTAAGCTCTTAGTTCTCCACAATTATGCTTTCCAGGAAGATCATGAAAAAGTTGGTGCATCGGGGAAAGGTGTTAGGACGATTCCAGAGATACGTCATGCTGCAACCTGCCAACCAAACCCTCCCGCTATTTTTTTGGACGCAAGCAGAAAAATGGCGGGAAACTCTCCAAGGGGGGCAAGGGACAGTGAAGGATCATGCCGAGGAGATAACCTTGAAAATCAACGGTTTGTTCATAGTTGGCTGAATGATTACCCAGAACAATTAGCGCCCAGGCAGTCAACCATGGAAACCATTGACAGTGGCATTGCCATCGATTCTAGGTCGTCTTCTCCGCAACGTCCGGCCACACTTGGTGGACGAGACCCTCCCAGTTCAATGAGTCGTACTCGATACAGTCATCCATCGCCTATAAATGCAGAGGATTCTCGAATTTCCAATCACATTCACAGGCAACAGATGTTACAGGCTCATTACGAGCAATTGCAAGAATGTACCGGGCATTTCCTCCAAAGACAACAAAACCGCCAGAAAGAGCAAAAATATATGAATGTACGAGAGAACCTTCCAGAGGGTCGCAGTGAAAGTCCACCCTGTACTGGACCACCGATACCTTTTCGGTCGAAGTCAACAAGCTCCTTAAACAAACTCCATTTTGTTCCACATTACCGTCATTCGGTATCAAAGTCTTTGCATTACACTGGATGTTCGTACGATACCCAGTCATCACCGGTGAATGGAAGCTGTAGTTATGCGATCCCACAATCTTCTCCCGTTTCTTCCAGTCAATGGACAAAACCTGAGCTTAAAGAAAGAAATATTCTCCCGCAAGTTCGTCAATTTGGAAACGGGGGTCTACTTCAGGCTATCATAAGACCCTACGAAGAAAAGGCTGCACAAAAAAACGTTGATGATACCAATGATGAAACTTCTGAAATGGAGTTTTGGTCCAGTGGTGGGTACCGTGAGTCAACAAAAACCGACGAAGACTCGCAGTTTCTAACTGCCAGTTACGGGGGACGAGTTTCTAGTCGGACTACACTATCAGATAATTTCGATAAGTCCAATGTTAGCCAAAATAAAAATAGGACTGGTAGGGAAAATAATGACTCTGAAGAAAATTCGGATTACCATCGTAGACTTCGATTTTATGATGAGCGAATGGATTTTGTTGCCACTGGGGATGTTCCAGCTCACCACTTCCGTCGACGCCGTCAACCTTTTTACCACAATCCCCTCGCTCAGAGCCGCCCTCACTACAGTAGTGCCAACAGTCTCTTTACAGAAGGCGGCACTCCTTCGCCCGTGCAATTCAACAGTAGCCCAGCTGATATTTATGCGCCAGAACATATCGAATGCAATCCAAGTCTAGCCCATTGTGCCAAGGACCATATGCTTTATAGCGCAAGATCGGATGGTGGACCCGTTCAGAGGCCCAAACAAAGACAACAACTGTTAGGTTTTCGACCTTCTATGCGTCAATACCAGTCATATGCTAGCGGCCTTAATGAGCTGCCCCTGACTGATACCGACGACGGCCTTGCTCAACAAACAACCACCTCCTCTCTCTCCTCAGACAAAAACCTCTACGCTCAATACATGGATCGGTCGGATGCCACTGACTTCTCATCATTGATGGAAATGGAAGAATTACCCTCAACGAGCGAAGCGGCCCTGAATGAAGTCCACGGTTACCGCAGCGATAACCCTGAAAATCTTTCTCCGGCTGGTAGTCTGGTAATCAATGATATCAACTACGGAGACGAGGAATGTGGCCCTTGGTGTACACGGTACCCTGACCACTCGATCAACCCCAATTCAACCACTGCCAATTTCAAAACTAATAGGAAAATACCCTCTTCGGCATCTGATCATCGTGATTATTACTCTATTGGATCAGTGGACAGTCGTCCGAAGCGGTTTCGATCAAACATGAACCCACTAGAATCGTCATCCACCTGCTACTCAGACTGCAAGGAGGCCCGTGACTCTGACAGGTGCATGGGTCCTGTGATAAAACCTCCTTTCAGTAATCATTCCGGTCCAACTAGTGATGTTCTGGCACCTGGAACGGAGATGTTATTCCATACTCTCCATAGGGCCATCACCAATGTACAAGAAAGACCTCATAACGAGTGTTATGCTCTTGGGCCAGGACTGGACAACGGCTACGTGCAGGCCACAAATTTCTTCCAGGTGAGTGAACTCTTTGGCATGGTCTGTCGCTAGGTTCCGAAGGTGACCAGACCTTTTGCCCCTGGTTAACAGGGTTTTAATTGAATTTGTACATCATAAATAACAGAATTTTTCACTCTTCTGAAAAATTCAAGCTTTCATTGGTGAAGATAATTCACTGCAGTTTATATTCTAAATAACCAAAGAGTAATTTGCAGTGACTATTTTTCTTTGATTACCGTAGACTTTCCCCCCTTCTTTGTTGTATTACTCACAGAATTTTGGTCACTATACCCCCCGACCTTCTTTCTGTGATTAGGTGTTGTTACTATTATACATTGATTCTTTCGAACAAGATTCCCCTTCTTAGTCATTTATCACAACATTTTGGCTGCTGTAACCTCCGATCTTCTTCCGATGTCTGCTGAAACAGATTTATAATTATAGATATCCTTACCTCATTCAAATGAATCCTCGTAGCCCGCATGTGTACCAGAACCAAGCATCTAAAAATCATCTAAAAAGGTTTTTTTTTTTAATCTGAAATTATCATACCAATACCAGCACAATATTTGGGCATTGTTGGTCCAAAATGACCACAAAGACCTCCAAAAGCGATTTGTTGAAAAGAATAAGAAATCTTTTTTAGGGTTTCCCCCGTGCACATTTTGAGTTTGTAGCCTCAAAAATGTTACCAGGAGCGTCTGGAGAGAAGAGAAAGGAATCTGTAGCCCACTTGTATAGTTGGGGCTTGAGTGATTAGACTTAGAGCAACATTGAGAAATACGACGATTGAAGGAATCAGTGCATATGTTATGTTAAAATCATCAGCATATACAGGAGATCTATATGGGAGCAATTATTCAGAAACAGGCATTAGATAGAGGGGTCCAAATATCCAAAATGTCTTTTTAGTGGACATCATTATCTTTTTAGTCGGTGGATATACATTCGATCTTCCCTAAGATTTGCGGAGCCAGCACTTCTGAACCTGTTTGTCACGCCATCTTATCTGTCCACCACAGTTTAGCATGTGGTCTCTAAAGATCCACATTGTGAGTTGTGATGTCCAACGGCTGTCTGACATTCTTGCAATATGACCAGCCCATTGCCATTTGAGTTTTCTAATAGATTCTATGATATCTCAGACTGATTTTACTGAGCTGTTTTGATTTTTCCGTGATTCTTTCCTGAGTACGTATTGCATGGTTCTATGAGCATTGGTAAAACTTCCCTGGAAGTCAGTAGTTCAATTCCTTGGGAAGGTAGCGCATAAATGTATATCAACTCAGTGGAAAGAGAGAGCTGTACCATAAGGTTACAAGTTCTGAAATTTCTCCGTAGATGAAATAAAGTGTTCCGTTCGGTATCGCTGGAAGTTTGTTGTGTGAAACTGAAGGAAACTGGAGAGCACAGCAATCGAAACTTTGGGATAAAAACAACTTTGACCAAGAAGCTGATCTGAATAAATCCCTGAATAATAGTAACAACATTTGGTCTCAGATATTTAGAAAGAGAAAGGGTCGGAGAGCAGGGTGACTGAGACTTTGTGATAAAAACGACACGGAATTGGTCCCAATGAATCAATGTGATGATAGTATCGAAATCTCGTAGCAGATATTAGACGGGAGGAAAACCCAAAAGTACAGCGACCGAAACGTTGGATTAAAGATAAAGACGAAGAAACTGATCCAAATGAATCAATGTATGATAATGGCAACACTTCATCAGAAATCACAAAAATATAAATTTTTCAATGGAATATTTAAATTATATATCAATTTGAGGTGTTTTTTTTTTTCTGTCCGTGAAAACGTTGGATTGAACTCCAGCAACAAAGACATTTTCCATTTTTCTCAAAATTCTAATCGAATATTGAAATTGTAAATTGCTAATAAGTGTTTTTTTTTTGCTGATGTAATTTCTAATTAAATAAATTGTAAATTGCAATAAAGAACTTTATTGTCTTTGTAAATTCTTATTTGGTTATTTAAAGTGTAAATTGCAATCGTGTGCGATTCGTTACATGAACGTAACTAAAATCGTTTTCTTCACCTACGAATTTTTCTGAAATTCCTTCTGAAGAAGGAAGAATTTGTAGCCAAGTATGTAAACTTAATTGAATATCATAAATTATGACCCACATTTTCATACCTGACCATGAATATTAATAATATTGGAGTGTATAAAAATATTTTTGTTTTAGTCTTCAAATGAGTACACGGAATGAGCTTTTGAGTGAAGGTTAGTAAAAAACGAAAATACTTATACATTAGATTGGCCAAAACGTTCGTTAGGTTCAGTAAGTAAGAGTAAGAAAGCGTTTTTATTCCGGACATTAACAATATTGTACAATTTATTCACCGTTTTGTTCCACTGCCTTTTACCATCTTTCAGGCAAATTCATGCATCCATTCCACCAGAACATTTAATCTTTCTCTGTGAAGAACTACCCGATTAGTCTTTTGCAATCTTCAACTTTTTTTTTCTCTGGTGTTCTTTTTTTTAAAGATAATTCTTTAAAGCCTGAAATAAATGGTAACCCAAAGTATCGAATACAGTTGATAAGTGAAAACTCCTCAGACACTTGTCTGAGGAGTTTTCACTTATCGACTGTAACAATTTTTTCTTGGTCACCAAAGAAACATGCGGTCTATTATTATCCTGATGGAATATTACACCTTTTCTGTTAACTAATTCTGGATGCTTTTCGTTCATTGTTGCCTTCAAATGGTATAATCAAAATCAATACTTGTCCGAATCAATCGTTTGGTTCTGCAAATCGCACCATCTGTGCATCATCAAGGATGAAGCCCAGCCTTTTGCACAGTTCTGGTTCATTTCGCTTGCCTGATGATCTCTTGAGTTCCAAGTTGTTGTAAAGTATCCACTTTTCATTGCCTGTCACGACTCTTTTGTCAAGGATGAAACATTTTCGTTACGTTTAAGTAGGAATTGCACACGGAAATACGTCCAGAAGTTTTGTGGATCAAAGTCACACATCAAAGCGACTCATATAAACAAGTTGGTACAAATAATTTACAACATTTGACCTTAATATTTTATGTGTCTTTTGCATCGTAAAACAGTACCTGGACGAACAACGGCCTCTTATACGGTTAGTGAAGGTTCATTTTACTTGCCTCGCAGTCTTCATCCAATAAGGTAACTTTATACGAAATGAGAGAGAGTCAATAAACTCAAAATCTCAAAGTTATGCATCGTAAATTATTCCATATACTTGTTCATATCCTCTTTTGATCATCTGTTACAATCTGTTCTAAAAACAAAACATAAAAAAACTATCTAGTAGGTTTCTTTTTTCGCTCAACTTATGTGGAAGTAACACATCAAAGTGACTAGTACAACCTAGCTGGCGTAAATGTATAACGTTAAAGATATCAACCTCAACTGTCGTAATCGGCCATGGAGCATTCTTCAGTGAAAGGCCTCTTGCATAAAACTTATTCACAATACAATTTCCATAAATTTTTGTTGTTCAATCTAAAATAATGAAAAGACATAATATGCCGGAAATATTGCCCATTTTTATCTATTTTTAGTGTTAGGAACCACAAACGCCAATTTTGACAACATTTTTTAATTGAAGGTTGGTATAAAATCTGTCACAAAGCATTCATAAGCGATCTTTTTTCACGAAGTGAATTCGGACTAAACGCTCTAAAAGTCATCAAATGACAAAAACAGAACGAACTTTTTGGTCAACGGAATATATTTTCAATACAATCAATAGATATATCTTCCTGGGTTAACGTAGACTATGTTCTGGATAAACGCACTCCAAAATTTCTGTATTATCCCACGACTGGCCTCTGATGTTACCCTCCTCCCACCTGCTGTCTACAAAGCATGTGTTCTTTTTCTTTGATTTATCTTCAACACAACATTTAAAGGTTATTTTTCTTTTCTGGACTACAAAGGGTTACTTTAAAGGGTTAAATAGAGTCAAAATAAACTAAAACCCCAGTAAATTAAGATTTCACCTTGAACATCAAAGGCGAACTCCGTTAATCATTTCGGTGATTAGCATACTATCCATAAATATTAAGTTGGTGCAAAAATAATTGTAGTTTTCACCATCAACTTTGAAGCAGTATATCAGAATAAGTTATTAATTGAAATAAGAACTTCCATAATTTACACATTTATGTTGGGAGCATAGAATTCTAGGGCTTTGGGAAGCACTGGATTCTTCTACGGCGTTTTGAGCTGCTACTTGCAGGAAGTGGTCAAAATGCTTTAAAAAAGTGGTAGTCGGTCGGAGAGAGGTCTGATTAGTAAATTGTATGAGGTATAGTTCCGTAGCCTTGTCATTCACGTGGCGCAATCGTTTTTGCTTTTCATTCAGGGTCATTTGCTTAAACTGAATGTTGTCAATCACAGAAGGACATTCACATCTTCAAAATTCTGGTCTCCGTTTTGGAATTGTTTGAACCAGTGTAGAACTATGTTCTTTGAAAATCCCCTGGAAAAATATCTGGTCAATATCATGAGCAGTTTCCGCTACTTTGTGTCCCATTCTGAACTCATTCAACAAAATTGCTCGAATCTGATATTTCCTTCTTTGATTTGACAGCCTTAGATAAACCAGAATAAATGGTGAAAAGGAAACGTTCAGCTGAAATAAACCGAGCGAAATTCCATTTTAAAATGGTATATTCCATGAGCATAGTTGAATAATACTTTGTGAATAAATAATCAAAGTTCAACAAAAACAAATTAACAAAAACTGCAATTGTTTTTGCACCGATCTCGTACTGGTGCATGGAATGATTTGATTATGCTCGATGTTTTTTTGCCATATTTCATAACCTTTCTGATGCTTCTTGGAACTGATATCGACATAGAATATCAATACTTCGTTCTATTGATTTTCATATCATTAATAGTTGTTGGACCAATGCAAATCAGCTCACATAATTTACACGCACACACACACACACACACACACACACACACGATAGAGGCGAAATAATCTAAAACCCCAGAAAAAATTAATCATAAACATCAAAGGCGAATCTTATCAATTATTTTGTTGCTCTTTAGAATTTCAATAAGCCTATCATAATTTTTCAGGCGTAAGATGAATACCTGATCAGGTCGGGTACTCTATAATTGATACAGGTACACCACCAATCTTCCGGCACCTGTGGTTCCAGAACCGTGTCGAAATATCCATTTTGCCGGACCAGGAGAGGTAACGTAATGATAATTCAATAATACACCTCCGGCTCACCAATTGTGCACATCTCATATCTTTAAAGCATTAGGGGTGTTAGATACTTAAATTGAACAAATGTTAGATATGAATCAAATAAGTCGTTAAATGCAGTACATAATAGATATAAATGATACAGTTCATCAATATCAAGGAAACAGATACATGTATAATGAATAAATGCAAATATTATTATCTGCATTTGTACATTTGAGGAGACAATAGCAGATATTGCACACAGCTTTTATACCAAAACATTGCAGTCGACTTTTCTAAACATTTTTATATTTTCCTGCATCAATATGGAATGTGTTTGCGCTTTACACCTGCACTTTGCTTCGAAACCATTACTAAGGGTAAATGTAAACAAAGCAGTGTGAAACTCAATAACTATTATACTTCTATAAAGGTATATTTAAGTTGGAAGGTTTACAGTTTGTAGAAATTATGGTTCTTGTTGGGTGCTTGCTAGAATTATGGGCCTGCATGTACGTCAGTGGAAAATCAATGGAGCAGTAACAATCACAACGGTATCAATAATGAAGGGAAAGCTCCACATGCAACGACACTTTGGACTACTCAGTGAATTACTGTGAGAAATTCAAGTGTCAGCTCGTAATTTCTGTCTGGATTAAAAGAGGTAATGGACCAAATATTGCTGGAAAATCGGTGGTGTAGCTGTACAAAATTTAAACGTTCAGATAATAATACATTTAAACATCATTCCATCAATTCTGCCGAATATTTTTTTTTACCGTCGCTCACAATTGAATTACTGTAGCTGCGAACACCAATCTAACCAAACAACACAGGCGAAATATATGTTTCCCATTTCACTCGTCTGTCCTTCTGTCCCCGTGGTTTATTCAATCCTCCTGGTCATATTTTTGGCATAGATCCTTAAAAGTTTCCATATGTAGCCCTGTAGTCACCTTTTCAATAACTTCATTCATTTTTTTATATTCGTATTTTTCTCTTGTTGTCAAGGTGGGCTCAATTTACAATAGTTATCCATTGTAAAATGGACACTTATTTCACCATAGCCGTGACGTAGCATTCATAACGTTTAGACGTTTCTGAAAAAAATTGTTTGAAATGATATACATTTCATATATTAATAAATAGATAAAGAGAGAGAGAGACAGACAGACAGAGACAGAGAAAGAGAGAGAGAGAGAATATGGTTAAATTTTGATTTTTTCGAATAAAAATCATACCTTTCTTGTCCAACCGATTCTGTTACACATTCCCTTGAAACTGGGTTCTCCAGTTGGTTGGCGCCTCTGTTCTCGTCAAATTTGTATCACTGTCCGAAATGTCGGGATAGCAAAGTCTTAGGTGGCAAAGAGATAAGAACTTACAGAGAGAGTTACTATGAGAAAAATGAAGCAACTTGGCTACGATATGTCCACTTTTAGGCAGATGTGGCAATAGATATTTTCTATTGTATATTTGCTTCTAATAATAACTTAGTATAGCACAAGAACTGGCGTAGAAAGATTGTGTGGCGCCAATTATCTAAATGCAGTGGCCTACCTTGAAAATCAGCATTCAAGACCCTGGCTCTTACCTACCTCTGCTTTGGCACTAGTAGGAACAACGGCAAATACCTCAGCCACAAGATAAGAATAATTTCTAAGCGCAATTTAGTCTGGTACGAGGCCGTTGTAAATGGGGCACCCAAGAAGACTTGAACTCACTACCCATACAGGTTAATCTGAAAGATGAACTTCAAGATCAAGAAAATATCACAAGAAGATGGCAGTGTCCATCATCATTGACACACTTGAAACATTCCAGCTTTTTGGAGATTTGGAAATCTGAGGTAAGATGAAACCATCCAGACGATAGCATTATAAAAATCAGCTAGATTACCGAGGAGAGTGCTGGAGAATTGACTTACTTTCTTTTGCTACCAATTGATATGACTGTGAAACTATTATACTTCTATAAAGGTATATTCAAGTAGGAAGGTTTACCGTTTGTAGTTCATGTTGGGCGCTAGCTAGAATTGTTGGCCTGCGTGAACGTCAGTGGAAAAGTTGATGAAGGAAGGGAGATATATAGAGAACATGCGCGCCAAGTACAAATATGGACGCAGATATTAAATGGAGCAAAAAGACACATACAAATATTTAGATGTGAAAAATGTGAGATACGTTTGATGCACAAATGAAGAATGTAAATGAAATACATGGAATGGAAATATCAACACATTCGATTGTGTCAAGAAGAGAAGAGTAGAGGCCTGTTAGGTTAAGGTTTTTCTTAGGTGTGAAGATGGCATAACCGGCCAGAAAGCCGAGGCAAAGAGGCGATTGACCATGTACGCTCAGGGCTTTCATCGTCGAAGAAAGTGACGTTTTTGATACGTAGCTAAAAGAAGGGTTTCGTGCGAAATTCCTGACTAAAATAGAGGGGTCACCACACTTTTATCCTAGGCAAAAAAGCTGAACAGAATTACGGTAAATAAATTTAAAAAACAATAATCAAATAAAAAGTAAGGCAAGCAAATGAAAAAATACGACGAGCAAATTTTAAAACATGGCTTTGCAAGTTGAAAAAAATGAACATATGAATTAAGAAAATATGGCAAGCTAGTTAAAAATGCGGTAAGCAAATTGGAAATACGATATGCCAAAAAAATTATGGCAATTAAATTAAAAAGACAAGGGAAATAAATGGGTGCACATGAGTAATCACACAAATACAAGTACTGCTATAATAGCTGCAAATGTTTACTAAGCGAAATTAGTTGAAACTTGTCTCCTATTAAAATCAATTTTTAGTTTTAACTTGGAAATTGAATTTTTCACTTAGGTGAATTAACCTTTCCAACCAGTGTGAATTCAGTTTGTTCGCTTATCTTTTTTAATTTGCTGGTCGTATCTTTTAAATTTGCTTGCGGTCTTTTTTAATTTGCTTGGGAAAAGGTATAGTATAAAAATAATTTTAGTACTGATATTAGTATTGATTATTTATTAGCGCATTTGATTACATGTGATACTCACGGGCATATAAGACATTCTAATCCATGTCTGCAAGGAATATTACTAGAAAGATTTCTTACCGGATTTATGAGTAAGTATTCAATGCTATTGAAATATGTAGCTAAGTATAGCAGAAAAAGATCTTGGCCAAAACATGTAACTGGGTCAACTGGAAAAATCTAATCTGATAATGAACAGCATGATTTTTTTTGGTTCACTGATCGTTATACTGGACTCTTCCACAGGGGGAGGGGGGTTAAAATTCTGCTGAAAAAAATACTCTCTGTCCACCGTTTCAAACTTTGCACTATTTTCTGAAAATGAATTTATTATTATTTCTTATTCTATGATTTAAAAACTGACAAAAAACACACAAAAACATTTTGATTCAGATGTCGCCATGATTTCATTCCACCGCAATTAACGAGTAGATCATTTCAAAAAAAATACACACACTCAAAAAAAAAAAACCTCAGATCAGAACAGACATCGTATAGCAATGGGCAGCCAGCAATGATAACAAGTTTAAATTCTTATGGGAATTGGAAAACATAATGCAGAAGTTCTCTGCCGACACAAAGCTATTTGAAGAGATCTACCGCAGTAAGGATGAGGTGGAAGGAAGAATGTATGAAAAAGAATGTCACTTATGGAATGCAAGATAGAGTTTTAGAATGTACGGCAGTTTTTGGTCATCTAAATTATAACCACTAGATTGGAAGTCCGTCCTAACTACATAGAGAGTGCTTAGCTATGTTTGGATGTGTCCTTTGAGATGAAGAAGGAAAGTTCTTCAGAGAAAAAGGATGGATTACTATGTATATGTAAGGTATGAATGTGTAAAAACTATCCCAACTAAAGGGAGAGTGAAAATGCGAGCTTACCCCGAGGCCGTCAGAAGAGAGAGAGGGAGGGAGAGAGTCTTACAGCCAAAGCTCCAATACCATAAATCTGTTATCTTATTGGTAGTTCCGTGCGACGTCAAAGATTGAAGCGACAAAGAAGTTACCACCTTGTGTTAGGGATCACAGGTAGATCTCTGCCAAGGGCAGATAATTCTGAATGTACATAATTTTTAGTGCTAAAGGTGGGCACCACAGTAATAATGATAAGTAATTTCACGTACTCTATAATGAAATAATAACTGTTAATCTAATATTGTAAATCATGATAAAAATAACCAGTTTGATAGTTTTATTATAAATGACACTAATAAAGATGGTGTTATCCCCCAAATAATGATAATAATTCTGTATTTGTTTCTTTTGCCACTGTGTCCATTTTTCTGCTAGGTCCGTACGGTAAGTGGACGAGGACCACTGACAGTGGGCATACGAGGGCCGCGTACGAACAACACAGTCCTGGAGACATCGGTCATCTACAGTGAAGACTCCGTCTATGACGTCACATATCGAGTGTCTACCCCCGGTTGCTACACTATTGACGTGAAGTGGGCTGGTTCCCACATACACCAGAGCCCTTTCATATGTAAGGTGATGCCTTAACAGAAAAAAATCAGGCATCCGTTGTTGACATGGTATATTTATGTATTTACTTGCAATGCATAGAAGGTGTCTCAAATTGAGGAATGAATATTTACAATACATATTTGTGTATGTGCGTGGGTGCGTGCATGTGTGTAATATCAGTTTTATTTGCGCCCGCAGACAACGTTCTTATTCATTGTTACAACCCCTCTTACACGTGAACGTAGGTCGGTGAATAGTGTATACAAGAACTGCCAATAAGTTTCTGACTGAGAGCTTGGCTATTTGTCTAGCTATTCCAAGATCCAAGACTTTAATTATTGGGGGCAGAAACCGTAATTATAGGTGTTTTTAGATTTCGGCATCATGGTGTTCGCGAGTTTAGATGACTTGAAGAACGAAGCAACATGCAAGAGAAGGTCTTCTTCTAAGTAGAATATATCAGTTTTAAATATCTTTAAAACCCCATTACAATGATTGAGGAAGATCTAATTTAGCTTTGGGGTCTCTAATTCAATAATGGCTTCAAGGATCTAAACTTCGTTTGTTTTTTTTTTGTTTTTTTACAGTTTACTCGTAAGGAAAACAGAACTCGTAACAAAAAAATCATTAAAAACAAACTAAACATTTATAAATCAAAGAAATTCTATGTACAATTATGTAGAGGCTATGTTTTGCATAAACTATAAAGTCAGAATCTCCCAGAAATATCAACAGTATTTTACATGACAACCAAAAAATGAGTGTGTATTATACACCAAACAAATCGGTAATATTTTGTGACATACAACATACTGTCTTAATTCAAAAGAAAAAAAGATTTGAGGAACACCAAAAAGCTGTAATACGTGCAGTCACTTTAAAATCAGGTATAATTTTTATGATGCGTTGAAAAAGAAGGGGCACATCAAACCCTACAGAATAAAGTCAACAGTCAGAGAATTGTTTTGGAAAATAAGAAGGTTGAAGTAATCTGCACACATACTGCATTTGATCAGCAGACCGAGCAGAAACATTAATAGCTTATTAGGGCCATCAATTGGAAGGGAACAAGTGATGAATTTGAGGGTCACTCTCAAATGGGAGTCACTTGGCTTCCATGGAGATTCCTTCGGGCGGTAATTTTTGCCTGGGGAAAAATTAGAGAGGAATTTCAATCAGGGGAGGAACTTATATTTGAAAGTATAACAATGAGAAAACTTTATAAATGGCTATTCAAAATGGGGGAGGAATTGAGGAAATCTAAAATCGCAAGAGAGGGGAGAATGTAATCTGGAACTCTGAGAATCACAGTTCCAGGTGCATGACTCAATAATTGGGAGGGCTACCGGATTAGTCAGGATAAGACAATAATATATTTACTCACCTGTCCAGTACATTGTGCAATGAAGCAACTTTTTGAGACACTTTCGTATCTTATGTGATATGTGTATGCATATGTTCCCATGTCTGTATATAATGTGTATGGTAATTTCTTTTTTTTACCAGGTACCTTATTTAAAACTTTTGTCAGCATTAATAGCTTTTTGATGGTTTAGCATTAATAACTTTTTGAATGTAATTTTCTTTGGATATTGAAACCTTTCCGTTTCAAAATGTCCGCCATTCCAGCTGCAGAATTAGAGTTTCTTTTAGGGTTAATACTTTCAAGGACAGTGTCAGGGTTAGTATTTTTAGGGATGGTGTTAAAATCATTGTCGTCTGCTTCTTTAAATTTGCCATCAGCACCTGCCACTTTACAGCTGGATTGGCAGTCATTTTGACACAGGAAAAGTCACAATCGCCAATTAAAAGATATTCTCAGTCAGAACTCAGCGAGTATTCACAAAGCAACGTTGATATCTAGTAAGATATAGGTAGTGAAATCTGATAGATAGCAGAGAGGTGTGCTGCATCAGAATTACATTTGAAACCCTTAAAAATATTGCCAAATAAATGAATGAATGTCAAAAAACAAAATAATTATATTTGAAATGAGGTCAATGTATGCTAAATGTTTTATGATATCACAAAGTTTTCATTTACATGCGTCAACCACCAAGCCAGTCTGCCATTCTTGATGATGCGTGAGTAAGAAAAGCATTAGTTCATGAATAAATTAATGGAAACTCACTTATCTGCAGAGTTAGTTTCCCGGGGGAGGGTAGCATTTAAGTTTCTAATTTTATTTCTATTTTATTGATACTTTCTTGATTTAACGCGCTACAAAAATGACAAGCCGGCTTGGTTATTAACTTGCAAAATTGAAAACTTACAATGTTTTATTTTGGTATATGATCATTATTCTTCACCTAGCAATGTCATAAAAAATAAGTACATAAAACTTCTCTTCACATTTTTTTTTTTGCTTTTTTATGTTTGTTTTCTGGCCGTATTTCCAACACAGAGACATTGTCCAATCTTATCTCATTTTTTTCTTTACAAAAGAAAATCTGGGTAAATAAAAAATACCCTTTTCCGTTTTTGTTATGAATATTTAAAGAGAAATTATCTCCAACCTTGAAAAAGCTATTGATGCTCATAGAACTTTCAAGTGAGTTTCATAAAATGATATTTGTTAAAAAAAAAAGATCAATATGTAAAATAATATATTTTTTATTATTGAATATTGTACTCTTCTGTAGACTCTATTGATGTCTTTAAGCAGAGACAGAGAGATGAAATACCAGAAGTCAAAACCTATTATTCTCCAAAATATCCCCAAAACAAATGACGCTTTCTGCCCCAACTGCCTTGGTTATCTTTTTTTGCATTTAGATAATTATCTTCATACCCCCCCCCAAAAAAAATTAATGTAGGATAGACATGAAAAAAAACATGCAAAATAAAAAATTCTTTGTCTTTTCCAAATTTGTGACTCCAGTGTTGACAATATTTATATGTTTTTAATTTTCTCACGTTCTGAAGTCCAGTATTGCCAATTGAGATGTTTTTTTAATTTTTCAAATTTAAGAGTGATTTCCAGGAAAAATTGGAAAATCACATCTACATTGGCAACCCTGGAGGGGTATTTTTAAATATCTAAATCTTCCACCAGATGCATAAGAGGCACTGAACATTTTCAATAATTCTAAATCAAGTTTAATTATGATAAGATAGTTATATAGAGTTTTTCTCTGTTTGAAAATGAGAACCAAGGGGCTTGATTTAATCAGGATTTGGCTTGCTAGAACTACCAGTTGACTATTATAATAACCTGAATGATAACAGCTTTAATTTCAAATGACACACAGGTGTAAATGGCTTTAAAATAATTTTCGAGTTGTAATTTAAAATACCTTTTTGACAGCATATAAACCATTTTGATTCCTCCAAGTAGCTTAAAAAGTGAATGGAACCTTCGTTTTCCAGAACTTGGAGAGGAGTTAGAGAGAAATTCAGGGAAATGTGTTTTTCTTTCTCTTGATATTCACTGCTGAAATTGATGGAAGGGGATCTTATATGCCATCAAATACAATCATGTACGCATCTGTTACCTTGTACTCGGATAAAAAAGTCTGTTTGACATTTTTTGACTTGGAGATGAAAAAAATACAAGAAGCAATTGGGCGAGTAGAATCATGAATTGACACTGATGAAAAAAATGAACTAATGGAATATTGTTTTACTTTAAACTCTGAAGCAAGAATTTGGTTATTTTAATTTTTATCCTTTGGAACAAGAGCAGTATCATTTAATATAGATCCATGATTCATATCACAACCAGAACAATTAAATTTCTTTTATGTAACCACTTTAGAGCATCTGACAAGATATTGTGCAAAAACTTTTACTCAACGTCTTCATAATCTTGCAGTGAATCATACAGTGATTGAAAACAACCTAAAAATGGCTATGAAGGGAGAATAAGCAATGATTATCCTGAAGTGGCAGACAAGAAATTTCTTTGACCCATATGTTTTTTCTCTGGTACTTGATTGAACAGTTCTTAGCTCGTGATGAAGGCAATGAATGTGATATGATTGTCTTGGAGCGGCTGATGAGATATTTCATGAGAAAATACTTTATCCTATGTCTTCTTACTCTCTGGCCTTGAATTGGGCAGTGATTCAAGACAATTCGTGATTGATGATCGGCCTGGAGTTTTTGACAAAATACATCACAAGAAATGTCTTTATTCTTGGTCTTATCACTTTGGCAGTAAATTGGATAGTGATTCAAGACAATTTGTAGATGGTGATGAAGGCAGAAAAAGCAATGATTATAAAAAATATTTTATTATCTTTTGAATGCAGTAAAAATCCTTTTAGATTACTGAATATATTTTGTTGTACAGAAAGTGATCCTCTCTATGATTTAGTCAGTATTAACTATATCAGTTCTTGCTTGTGGGTTTAAAATGAAATTGATTTTTCTTAAAAACTCCAAAAAAAAGTTTACAGCACTCATTTTTGAAAACTAAAGACTGCATAGAAAGTTGAAAACCAGTTTTTTGCACACACTTTTTTTGTTTTCTTTTTCTTATTCCCTTTTCTTTTTGTCATTTCTTGTAGTTTGTAATTCCTTGAAGTTGCCACAATGTGTTTGCTCAAACTTTGAACACAAACGTTTCAATTCTTATGAAATTCTGTCTTTAGAAATTATTTCAAAAATGTTTTTTCATGATAGTGTCCCAAGTTACCATCCACAGGTTGCAATAGTATCTCTTGGAGAGAAACGTAAGCAAATATTTGATTTAGATTGTAGCCTCTCATCCTGCTCCAGAAAAAAACATTCAAAATTATTAATCATTTATTTTTTACATTTTTCAATTTCTTCTTCTTCTTCATCATCATCATCATCATCATCATCATCAAAAAGAAGAAGAAGAAGAAGAAAAAAAATAAACCACTTTTTTTACTTCTCATTTTCTTTTATCTACTTGGTAGATAAACCAAACATTGTCTCAATCTTGAGGTTTATTGTCAACTTAATTGATGCTTATTTCAACTTCATCTCCAAAAAGATTATTAAAGGATTATGAAACAGGCATTATATTAGGTTAACTTTTCAAACATTTGATAAGTATTTTCTTAGACTTTTTTTAACAAGTTTTAAATAATCTAACATTACCTTGAAACTTGATGCACCACCAAATATTACCAGATTTGGGAATGACTGATGGGATATGGCACAAAATCTTTTTCTTGGGTCTTCTTTAGCATTAATCAACTAATGATTCAAAATGATTACTAAATGGTGGTGAATGCAATGAAAGCAATATTGTTCGGGACATCACACAAAAATATCACAGTTCCAAGGGGTTAAACAATTTTATGAGTGTAAAATTATTCTTATGCATAAAAGTACACTCAAGTTGGTATTTAAGTTGAGGGGAAATTCAGACTAAATGTGATACCTTCAAATTTGGTGTGCATTTATAGTGATCCAAGAGTCACATCATTGAAGAGACACCTTAAAATAACTAAAAGGGACCCTTTAAATCTTGACCTAACTTATTTCATGAGATTTATATTTGAGAAATGTTCCAAAATATTTTCAGTTGGCTCAGAAACTGTTTTATAAGGAATGGTTGTGATGATAATATTTGTGTAAAATGAATGTTTTTTTTCATAATTAGGCTACAAACTCACTTGAATGTACCCACGTGAAAATGGAGAGAGTATTTTTAAAATGATTTAACACTATCTGCAATACTTTCTTTAAAAATCTCCATAGACTCTAGAGCAGTTATTCTTGAAAAGGAGTCATGTGGCTCACAGGGGAGGAATTTTAGCCAGGGGAAGAATTTCAGTTAGGGGATGGACATATAATGGAGAGAATAAAGGTTAAAAGATTACTAGTTGATTATTCAAAATGGGAGAGGACTTGAGGAAACCTAGGATTATACGGGGAGGAATCTTATCTGGAATTCTGAGAACCACCAGCCTTTAGAATATATATATATCAGAAAATGTTCCTTTGACTAAAAAAAATATGAGATAAAATTCCAAAAAGTTGATTTTTGATTTTATGGCTGTTGGAAATAGGAAAAATATTGTTTGATATATGATATATAGTTGAAATAGAAATGCTTTGGGAAAGAATTATATTCTAAAAAATTTCTGCAAATTAACCAATTATTGGAATCACACATGTGCCTTGGATTAAAATTTTTTAGATAACAGGGAATACATTTTGATTATCTAAATTGTGGCATACTTGTGAATTTAATGAAATGAAAATGGTGGGATTTTTGAAATTGGAAATACATGAAAATATAAAATCTTGGGATTATTGAAAGGTTTAACAAAAAAAATTAATGATGTCTCTTTTGGGAGGGAAAATAGTGAATTCAGGGACATCTAATACAAAATTGAAGAAGAAATGATATTTTACAAATTTTGAATTACAATATCGAAAGGGATAAAACATTGAATGGTGCTTAAAAACTATTTTCTTTTGAAGTGATTGGAAAGAATGTCTAGACAGTTGTTTAGTATTTCTAACAAAATATTTTGTCAAGAAAAGCAATAATTTAAATCCATATGTATCATTGTTTGAAACACAAAGTATTGGATGGTATATGAGAAACAGGGACTTATAAGACCTAGCCCAATTTCAGCAGGGAATACGGAGAAAAAAATTTTGGTGAATTTATTTGCTTGCATTCAATGTTATTGAAATATGTAGATTAAGTATTAACTATTTTTGATAATGATACTGCTGTAATCTATAAGAGAAAACAAAACTAGTTTAGCTCAACTTTGCACATAAGACATGGCGAATATTTTTTGAGTCATTTTTAGGGGGAAAAGTGGATTTTAAATAAGATTAAATATGGTAATACAAATGAGAAAATTTGAATTAATCAACAGTGAAATATTAATAAGTATCATATTTCATGAATTTGAGTCACACTTACTGTTTGATATTCTTCTAAGAATGAATATGATAAATAAATATATCTGTGTCAATATTTAACATCAATATAGAACAGCAGCTTCAAAACTGGGGTCTGTGGATTCCTAGGGGCCAGGGTTCACAAATGTATTACTTGGGGTCTGTGAACTTGTTGAGTAGGCAGATCTTTCAAAAGCCTAGGGTCCACTGGAAAATTCATTTAAAAGGGGTCTTTGGTTATGGAAAGGTCAAGAAATACTGATGCAGAAGATACTGTATTGGATGGGGAAAAGTGTCAAGAAGTGTCAAATTCAAAAGTGTAAAACAATCATTCACCACAGAAAAGAATATTAGCACCAAACTTCAGGATGTTTTCATCAGGATGTTTAATAATTCTGAACTCTTGAACTAATTATAGCTGTGAGTGTTGCCAGGATGAAAAAAGAACAAAAAATGAAAATAGAAAAATGATAAAAAGATGTTTTCAAAAAATCTTTTTTAAATACATATATAAATATATACATCTCGATTTCATAATATAAAGTGTCATTGAAACTATGGATCAGGAAAATTGTTGTGAATAATAAATGTATGAAATCTCCTGGTCTGTTCATGGCCAATACTTGTTATTGAATTGAAGTGAAATTCACTAAAACATATTGGATAAAAATTAAATGAAGAAACACTGAAATTATGTTTCTGCCCCTGCGTCCCAATGCTCTTAGGTCTTGTCGTGAGGTAAAAAAACTTTTGTGTTCAGGGTTGCTGCCAAAAAGGTTTTGGAAACACTGTTATAAGCTATGAGTTTTTGTGTCAACATTTTTATGTATTGGAGATAAAAGTATTCAATGCTATGTATTGATCAGTGATTTTAAAATTTTTTGTAGTTTCCTGTTTTTACTTTTTATAAAAAAGTCTGTCAATATTGGAATTGTCTAAACAAGCTGGACTTGGGTTCTATTTTATTAACAGTATTTTTCAAAATCATACCTTTTTTTTTCTTTTCAAAATCTAAACCATTTCTTAAGCGTTTTTCAATTGTTTTAATGATTTTGTCTTTTTTGGTTGCACAACAAGGAATTTTTTTTTTCCTAGATTTAAGAAGGGAGAAATTTTCAAGAAGTTTTTCAAATTGATCTATTGTTTTTTTCTGTTTGAATTTATTTTTTTAATTGTTTTTTGTTGTTGTCATTGTTGTTTTGTTTATAAATTCTGAAATTATTGGTTATGTTTTTTTATTTTAAAGAAGAAAAGCTGAGAATTTAAAAAAAAGCAGTACATCTTTTGCTCAATCTTTTCACAAGAAATAACCAATCAGCATCTTTGAAGACTAATAAAGACATTTGTCAGTATATAGTTCAGTATATGATATTGACTTTTGAAATTGAAATTCTTTGTTTTTATTGCAGGGTTAAAATTTTCTTTCTATTTTACAATTACACAATCTGTTATGTGAAACTCTTGGGATCAGACACATTTAAGATACAGAATTTTTTTGATTAGGGAATGGCATTGATACTGAAATCAATAATGACAGAGGCCCCCCTTTCCTGCTTCTCATTCTTACCAATAGGGAAATCTGCAGCTCTTTTATATGTTTCCAGTCTTCAAAGTCAAAAAAAAAAAACAAACTCATCACCACAATTAATAATTAAACAACCATAGCTAAAAAATAATTGAACAATCGTAACATCATGTACAAAAATTCCATTGAAGAATAAATATGGTAAGAATAAATTCTATTTATGATATTGCTGGCATTTTCCACAGAAAAAAAAACCAACTAGATTCTCCAGAATCTAGATATGATTAATAACCCCCACCAAAAACCAAAAAACCTTTTTTCCAAAAATAATAAATAAAAGGGGGTACTTCTTTTAGTAGTGGAGTACTGATACCATATTTCAAGGAGACAAAACATAATGGCCAGGACAGCTGGAACAAACAAATGAGTAAACAAACATGAACAAACACATGCACATATGACAAAAAGGACAAAATCGTTTGCCCTCTTTGATGGCTACGGTTGTTTAATATAAGTAAGCAGCAGAGATTAATCTGACTTGTATGAGCACTGAGACTCAACTGGCCATCTTGAAATAATAACTTCTGTTTTGCAATGACCATGGTTGAGTGTGGGTCTAGCACCAAATGCAAGTTTTGATGTGCAGATAACATCCAAGGGAGAAAGTTTTTTGGAACTTTTTGATGTTCAGAATTTCAGAAGAAATTTATACCTCTCTCTCTATATATCTATATATATATATATATATATATATATACATACAAGGTATCCATAAAATATTTGTGCAGTTTAAATTTGTTACAACTTCTCTCATATTAAAGATATAAATAAAAGGTGATATGCAGTAGAGTTCTGAGTTTGTAGTTTATGGCTGTCCTTCAGTTCAATGTAGAAAGATGAAAGAAGTTTTTTATGAGGGCATTCTAAGTGATCATGGGCATCCATGGTAGGAGGGACAGGGTATTAGCCCCCCTTCAGTCGGGCCAGCTCACCTAGGGTGAGGGAGTTCGGAAGTTGGAACCTTATGGTTAATAAAGGATAATGGTGTAGCAGAAAAGTTTTATATAATCCCTATTTAATATATAAAAGATGGTAATTTTCTTCATTACCACTAAGATATATTCTGAATACATGCCCCCCCCCCTCGGAAATATATTCTTTTGCTACCCCTCTGGAAAAATGTCAACAGTCACTCATATATCAGTATCAACTCTATATATGTTCTCCCAGATTCTATAAATTTCCTATGGGTCAGCTCGTTTTCTCCTGTATTGCAGGGGCACTAGATTAGACTGTTTTTATCTTCAAGTCTATCTCTCTATATTCATTCAAATATTCACAGTATATTTCATTATATGAATTCTTACTTTCAATATATCCATCATCTTCTTGAATGATGTGTGAAACAGAAAAGTTATCAAGCTGTATGAGGATTTACACATTCATGTTCAAGTATTCCCTTCTTTTTGAAAGTTAGCTTTACAACACTTTTTTGCCTTACTATAAACATGAAAATAATGTATAATGCTTGCTTGGCAGTCAGCAATTATAAAGGCAGGGCACCCCCTCTTCTTCTTTCTCTCTCCTACAACTTAGTCTTCTGTACCTCCCAACATTTCAATCCATGACAACTCAGCCAAACATACCATCATCACCATTTTTTAAGCCTGGAAATGCTCAAACATTATTTTCATACAGATTAATGGTAAATGCTTTCTTATTCTATGCTATTTGGGCTTCTGAAAGATCTTTGTAGGAATGTTTTACTTTTGGATAGCAGGAGAAAATATACATAAGTATACATGTATTGTGTGTCTTACTTTATTCATCCAGTGTTATTTAAATTGAAAGTACCTGTGGAAATTCTATGCTTTCAAAAAAAAACAAAAACACATTTTACCAGATGAAAAATAAAAATTTTGATTCTTGAAAAATCTCAAGCTCCCACGTCTTACCTCTGAGCTATGGAAATCAATTTTAAAAGTTTTGTTCAAGTATAACATCATTACTGAAATTCCCTTCCTTCTTCACCGTCTTCCTCTCTTTCCTCCTCTCCCAAGAACTTTGTTTTCCTTCTCCACTTTTCAAACAGTGTACTATGAAATGCACTTTTTAAAAAATTTCTTTCTTTCTTTGTATCTTCCTGCTCTCTCATTTAATTAACCAACCTCTCCAATAGCATGACACAAACCTTAGGTACGGAGATAGAATGGTATTAGTATCGAGATTGTCCACCTGATTTTCAGTGGCTCTTCTTGTGTATTCATAACTGTGGCCAAGTTTTCATCTTATCTTATTTTTAGATGAAGCAAGCATATCTATAATCATTATTTTACACCCACTTTCATTTCAAAATGAACAAAAATAAGATTAAGTAAAGTAAGTAATAAAAAGATACAAATAATGAAGTGTATTGACCCAGATGCTTGCATAGTACCCCCCCCCCCCCCAAATGATAAGATCATTCATGTATAGATCTGGCATTTCTGCCTAGGATTAGAGTATTTGTGTGATCTGCCAAGAGTGTTCCCCGCCTCCAACGTACTCACACATGATTTTCTAGGATGGCCAGAAAGAGGGTAAGAAGATTGTGTTCTTAGAAATGGGCCAAGCCCACTTACCTCCAAAATCAACATTTGAAAAATCTTGGATTCAAATACTAATGAGTGACTCAAGTTCACTGAATATTGAGACTCAATTTGTATTCAAGGGAGATGACTCCATCAATCATTTTATGCTAGACTTGGCAGGGGAGTCACAGTAACAGTAACAGTTGATGCAGGGGTTATTTACTAGGCTTAGTCTGACACACATCTAAAGCCCACAATACCATGTAGTGAATGCGATCTGGGTGTCTCACACTTGTGCCAGTCTAAGTAATGCTTAATAAACTGACTGCCCTTCGGCAATATTGATCATTGGTGGAGCAGCTTTTACTAGATGATGTAGTTATGGGTGTGGTCATCCACTCTTCTCAGTCAACCATTGCCAATGACTAAACATCTATGAAGAATGTATAATTCAATAATCTTGATATAAAGTGAGTTATTTGATCTGCATGAGTGAATCATAGAAAGTGAATTAGGTCAAGTTTTATAATTCATTCTTATTAAATTAGATTGTAACCCAATATTTCATCAAATTTGATCACTTTTCATCTTCATCTAAATTTTTAGTTGTTTTTATTGCTAATTTGAGTCAGGCCATCATTAGTTTATCAGGTGAAAATTGACTTCTGTGCCCATGAAACCTCCATGGCTGAGAGGTCATAGCAGCTGGATGCAAACCAGATTTCTTTCTGGATTAAAAATCTTAGTTTACAAGTTTAATAAATTTGTTAATTTCAATCTAAATTTGCTGAGATTTAAATTCAATACAGGCTATTACATATATGCATAAGATGATTGTTGTCTTTTTCATGTTTGATTTTGCTGCACTACAGAACATATGAAAGCAGCACATCATTATCACAATGAGGAAGTGGTTTATGCTATCTATGTTTTTAATTCAACATAGGAAGGAAAATGCCTTTATAAAAATAAAAATGTGCAAATCTACTACTAAGCATTAAACAAACTTGTTGCAGAACTTCATCTTGGGACAATTCCTCCATTTGTACAGGGTTCTGGCTTCAATTCTTTTGTTGTCAGTACCTTGAACAGTACTGTTAGACCCATTAGCTGCAGATGAGAGTTTCAGTCATTGTAGTTCTAAGGCAAATTCAATAAAATTCCTGTTTTATTGTAATTGATGGAACTCAGTGCTATCAGTGAGTCAGGGCTCTTATCTTGCAATGGACAACTCTTACACATCTGTCACAGTTGATGAGCTCTTTTGTAATCCTGTCAAAAAAAAAAAAAAAAAAAAAAAAAAAAAAAAAAAAAAAAAAGATTACGACAGTAAAAGTCAGCAACTAAATTTGAAAACTGCCATATTACTAAACAGTTCATAAGAACACCAGAAAACAAAGGAGGGGGTGTTTCTGCCCTTCAGAAGCAGTAGCCGACTTCTGACGAAATCGTAATTGTTATATTCCAACATTGTAGCTCGTGGAGGCAGTAATCTTTTTGCAAGACTAAATAACCCCTAGAAAGACAATTCTATGGAATAGGTGGAGGACACTGACATGATTATGACACCAAAAATAATCAGTAATATGAATGTGAAACAAGTAAATTTCACAACCCTCCCCATTTACGATGACCATCTGAAGAAAGGCCATAGGGTACAATGGCTGAAACATTAGGTTCAAAAGATGAAGACAACAGCGCGAAAATAAAATCTGAAAAATTCAAACAGAAAATGTCTGTTCTATTTTCCCAATGTCCTCTATACAAGGATATTTCAACCTGGACAAATATAGGATTTAATATTATAGCTCATAGAAGAAAAAAGGTACAAATAATTTGTGGGAATTGTAGGATGAGACGAAAAAAAGGTAAGAAATGAACAAAAATATGAAAAAATGTTTATCAATGTATGTTTCAAAATCATTTTTATTGTAATCAAGTGTCTTACAAAGAAAAACATTGGACAACTTGTGATATTCTCTCTTCACTTCAAGGTTTACCACAACTGAAAAAAAGAGAAAAAAAGCCCAGTTAATCCAAATTTTCTTTAAAATAACTATATATCCCAAATACAATCTTCTTCGAAAGTACATAAATCTTTCATATCCAATTGACTCTGAAAGACATAGTGAGGGAGAAAAAAAAGCAAGCTAGGATTCGAAATAATCGATTCTCTTCCAGGTTTTCCAATTCTGAAATTAAAAAGGTTGACTGCAGCAGAGTCAAACACCACTCCTACTTCTATTCCAATGGAAGATGATTACTAAAACTTTTGTATTGTGTATATAATGAATGAAAAAATATACATCTTCTTTGTATAAATGTATTTATTCATTAGAATGAAATAAGCCTGTAAGTAACTGTATGATAAAGTTTCACTAATATCAAGGACTTGGCAATTTAGTTCCTCTCTTTAGTTGGCCTTTGGATCCAATGATGGTAGGGGAATGTGGATTTAACATATTAGCATAAAGCCCTCATTTTGGTGGGGACTGTTCTTGTTATGGTAGAAAAACAAAGTCAACTCCAGACTTTGTACTGGAGTTTGATAAAATAAATCCTATAGCCTTGCAAGTGTAGTGAGCTTGATTCTTACTGAATGCCCCACAACTGTGGCCTTATGCTCGACTGAGCAAAGTTCAGTAAATAATGAACCCAATGCATCATGATATGTTAGGCATATCTTGAAGGAATCAGTAGTGATCTTTCAAGAACAGAACTGTCAGCTATCATTTTGAAAATATTTCAAAAGATTTATACAAGTACATTTTAGTGATCCATCCTTAGCCCTATAATTCGCAAGATTATATTTATGTATTCAGTTACTATACATATATATATGAGTCAATAAAATTCAAATCAGACATTCTCAACCAGGGTGGAGTACTTCTCCCTACTGGGGAATCATATGGTTTCAGGGAGGATTAGGATCACAGATGTTGGAATATTGATTGTTTGGCACTGCTGATATAGTTGAATTACTATTTTCATTTTGAAAATAATCCATGGAAATGTATGTGTGCTAATACAGAAAATATAGGCCAGGCTGCTGCAGGACAAAATCAACTTCCACTTCCGAATGAAGTTGATTACTGCAAATTCTGTATTGTATATATATATATATATATATATATATATATATATATACTATATTATATATATACATACAAACACACCCACACATATATATAATAAATAGATAATTTAGTATATATGTAGTTATTTATCAGAATGAAATATTCGTAATATATATTTTTGTAGATCTGCAAGAATAGTCAGTTTGGCTCAGACCATAAGAGAGCAACCAACCAATCACTTGGACCTGATTTCAAATCTTAATTTGATATTTCGGTTTAGTTTAACTTGACAGGACAAACAGTAAAGAGTTTACTTCCCTAAGTTGATTTAAATCTAACGATATCAAGACCAATGTCCAACCCAAAATAATCTTTGATAAAACAGCAGAGATCAAGAGCAAGAATGATACTCACCGAGATTGGCGCACTATACTCCAATCAGGCTTTATTGAAAGTGGACCTTCAATAACAGTTTTATCTTTGGTGACTGTGACAATTTCAAACTGGATTAGGGGGTGAGAGAAAGACAATTTATTTCATCAGTAAAGATATGAATTATTGAAAAGTGCAACTAGAAACGAGGTCATGGTAAAATATGAGAAGCAATGAGAGGCAAAGGAAAGATATTGTTTATTACCAGTGAAAATTGATGTCTACCATACAAACCAAAAAACCAAAAAAATAGTTTTGAGAAAATGAGCTCCAGATTTTGGCAATGGTAAAAGATACAAACCCACTTCATTTTTAGATTGATTTAAAATAAAATTGTGTATGGCACATAGTATATAATATGACTATGATATTTTTACATGAAAACACATTTTCAGAACAGTGGCAAGTTCGCTCTCCTACGGTAGACATCTCAATTGTTCTAATCAATGAATAACCCTAACTTGACGAACCAGAACATTGATCACCATTTTCACTACATTACCTGTTATCAATGACATACCCTCCCAATTTAAAACTCATACTTTGTCTTCGTTTTGTCCTCAGCACGCTGTTGTGACTAATACTTACTTTCCAGTGATGCTACTTAATCTCTGGAGAATACGCAATGTTATATTCTTGGCCTCCACACATCAGTGAGAAAAATATTAGCAATTTCAATTCAATTTTCAAAGAAATATGCACCAAGATTTCCTTTAAGAAACATTTTACTATTAATTTTTTTCTAGTGTTCTGAGTGGAGCTTCAGTGCTCTGACACCAATCAAACTATTTCAATCAATAATTGCATATTGATAATTTTAATTAATAATACTTCTCTTGTTACCATTGTCAAGTGAAATTCTCTAAAATAGCCATTTTTGGGGCCATGGTCCCCTTAAGAGCTGTTATCAAACAGGGATATAACACAAGCAGATAGGCAGAAATTCATCTTTTACTATTTCAGTTCAATTATATTAGTTCAGTTCCACTTTGAATGTGTCAGGGCCTCAAAGGGGTTTGAAAAGCCAAGGGTTACTTACCCTGTTGAGGGAGCGGGCATCTCTGTAATGAAGAACTTTCATACATCTCATGATAACAGCCTTCGCTTCCTCTTCAGACATGTCAGGGTTCTTATCTAGGGCATCTCTCAACATTGGCTACAAAAGCAGAAAAAAAAACAAATCAATACCATTTCTGTCAATTTACGTGCTACTTTTTTTCTTTGAAGAACCTAAAGTTATAGAATTTTTATTATAATTTCCTTATAATAAAGTGCTCATACCAAGAACTGATCCTACAGCAAGCAACACAACCTTACCTTCTACTAATGAAAAGATGACAATTTCCAATCATGACTAAAAATTCTCAAGAACAATGGGTTTGTTCCTACTATAGCCTGTATCCAACCAGGGCCAACCATATGTAGCTTTGAACAAAGGAATTGGATCAACTTGAAAGTACAGATAGAAGATAATGATGGAAGGTCAGGATGCTTCTTTATAAAGGATGTTGCACTTAAAGAATTATTGCAATGAATACACTTATTCTAAAATACATATTTGCATAATGGCTATCCATACATCAATATTCCCTTCATCTACGTTAATTTTCATCATAATTTCCTTTGCATAAAATTTATTTTGAGAGATATTTTCTGAGCAACAAAAACAGTATCAATACTCGCAGCTATGGATAAATAGGAGAGTGGTTGGGGCCCTTGAGCTTTACTTCTCTGATTGAGACAACATTTTCAGGATGGAAAAGTGATTTTAGGGATTAAAGATGGAAAAAACTCACCCTAGCCAAATAAGCACCAAATCCAGATGCAAGAGTGTCAGATGTGTAGGCAGTGCCAATTTTGTCAACATAACCCAAAAACCTGAAAGAACAATTTCAGAACAGTATTAAAAAATTCATATATAACAAGAAAAATCATATTTGAAACCTTTGGAACCAGATACTTTTCATAACCGGGAATTTTTTTGATTTTTCAAATTGTAGTACAGGTGTTGTATAGGACAGAAAATTAAGTCAATTGTAAAGGAATGGCAATGTCTCTGCAGTGAATTAGTAAATATTCACACAGAGTAAATTAAGACAATAAATAATATTACATTTTTTTTGTATAATGTTGAATGAATGAATAGAGATAGACGATAAAATCACAGGTATACTTTTTACTTTTAAGTATTGGAAGAATATATCTAAGAAATTTTCATTATAAAGTAAAAAAAAAGCTCTGAAAACATAACATTTTTTCTATGGAAAAAATGTTTGACTCTTGGAACTTTTAGATTTTCTGAATTTTGAATAAGAGATCATGTACCTGTATTTTGCTTTTTACAAGTCTTTGAAATTACATGAACAAGGGAAAAATGAATCATTATAAAAATAAAATGTAGAGAATAAAAATCAACAAAATATTATCAGAAAAATAAAAAGTTCTCTTGCATTCCAAAGGGAGCAGAGAACAATCATCATTAGGCAAGTGACCCAAAATGTGTTGATCGCTCCTCTACTCCTCAGAATATACCTTGATACTGTTCATAGAGTTCAGAATATTCTATTCATGCTCAAACAACCCAAATCCTATGATATAGTGTATTCATGCATAATCAAAATGTAAACAAGGGATCAATCTGCCAAATAGTAAAACAGATATCTGCGGTGGGGTTGGTACAAATTCATATTTTTATGTCACATTGATGCTTAATTTTCTCCTGCTTCTCATCAGTTATATAAATAGCTGACAATTCTGAATATATTATCGAATGCTTAATAGATACTTTTTATAACTGAATAAAAAGTTAGTCCAATAAATCATGTATTCAATACATTCTATTGAATAGCTATCATAGTAAATGAAACATTATGGTGGAATTGAAGTTCAGAAAGAAGGAATCCTTTTGGAGAAATATAGTGTGAAAGGGTCACGAAAGGTTCTAGTTAGGAGAAAATAGTGAAAATCATCACTTGTGCTCCATCCACTACAACCTTGTACCCAACATTTATTTCAAGTGTAAATAATAAATGATCTTTTTTAAATATATCTCCCTGTATCCATGTGTACACTTAAGGAAGAGTGGAAGAAAAAAAAAAAGAAAAAAAAAAAAAAAGTAGAGCTTACGGTTTGTCATTATTGATTCCACCAACAGCAAATGTGTTCCACAGAGGATCGTACTTGGATCTGCGGTTGTACATCACTCTGGTGAGCCAAGAAAATAAACTTTGGGGAGTGTAATTGAAGCCATCATCAAAGCAATTCTCATCGATTCTGAAAGACGACACAAAAAAAAAGTAAACATCAATAATTTTCTCAAAATCAAAAGATTTCACCACAAAGAAAGATATTGAAACTTAAATATTTTTGCAGCATCTATATCATTCTGCTTGTTTCTGTTCGAATGTTTGAATGCTTTCAGTTAGTAAGTCAAGGGGAAAATATTAGGTAGTTTATTAAAAGGATAGGAAGGGAAAGGGTAGAGGTAGTTTACGAAAAGGGTATGAAGAAAGAGGGGAAAAAAAGATGGGTAGTTTAATAAGAAAGTAGGAAAAAAGAGGACAGAAAAGAAAGTGTAGTTCACAGAGGGAATAGGAATATTTTTGCATTCTGACATTTACATGAAGACATGGATGGGCAATGAAGATTGGCAAGGATAAGAAAAAAGAATGAAAAGATAGAGGCAAAGGGCAGAAGAGCAGAGACATGAGATAATGGATAATCTAAGTAGTCAATACCCATGGAATCTCCATGGATTCAGCTAGCATTTATTAATTGTGGACAGTGTGTCCCAGGATTTGAATATTGTGAAAAGATCCTTCAACAATTGTGTTTTTAACACAGTTAAACTTCATTATTTAACATGGAAAATTATTTATCAGAATAATTTCATATAACTATTGCAGTATATCAGTACTGCCAACAAAGCTCTCATCAGATATGACCCTGAGGGGTCAGATATGGTTCCAGGGCCAAAGCATCATTACCACTAATCCAGGGAGCCCCGGCTGTACCTTGCAATACTACCAAGCTTTGTTGATTTTCCGTCATATTGTCGGAGTACCATATCCATGAAAATACAGTCTTTGCTCGATCCCGGAACTTATCTCCTTTGATGATTATCAGAGTTTAGTCAGGTATGGTAAGGCTGAGATGGTAACGAAACCCTAGTATCTGACTACCACAGAATGTGTATCAATTTAAACAATCATCTTACCTGGAATAAAAGAAAAAAGCCCTTGGCTTATTTAATTTTGATACACTCAGTTTATTAGTAGCTGTATATTGATAGTTGCAATGGAAAGCAACTAAAATTGAGATGAATAAAACACTAGTCAGGGTCTAATAATGGTTAATAATGCTTCATCTTATCAAAATTCAAGATAATATCACTAGTATAGTAATCAGGGTTGCCAGATGTCTTCTGCTGCACCAGACTAAATTTGTATGGTCTTGAAACCAAATTAAGTGGCTTCAGTACTAAAATAAACAAGTAGCCAGAAATCCATCATCAGATTAAGCTTGTAGAAAAAATGGATTAAAATAGATATTTCTTTTATCAATTGATCATGTATCTTATGTCACATCAAATCTTTTTTTTCCTAACCAAATAGCTTTGTTCAGCACCAAATTTGCTCAATTTTGGTTCTGCGAAATACCAAATGGCAACCCTAGTACTAATGAAGTTTTATAATTTCACAAAGGTCTTTGGAGAAAGACTATTGAGAATTTTTTTGAGAGAAAAGAAAGATTTTTTCTTCCAGTACTTACACTCTTTGTTCTATGACTGATTTGAGATATTGAAAATCCGCATAATCTCCACCAGCAGCAATAACGGTATTATCATTCACAACAGAAACACGGGACAGATTCCTGTAACGAGCCAAGGATCCATACGAACCAAGAGTGTCTGCAGCCAGTATAATGCCATCTTTATAAACTATTCCCATGACAGATGTGCCAGTCACAGTGGGGTGCCTGGAATGAAGCAATGGTAAATCCATTTCAAAGACTGAAAATGAAAAGCTAAATCATATAACAATCTGATTTTCTCATGGCTTTTAATTTCAAGCAAAAAATAGGATGAAGAAAAGATTAGCACCAATAAGATTCACTGTTAAAGATTAGTACCACTCAATATAACCAAGTTGAGATTAATACCATCATGATAATAATTAAAGTAAGGATCTGTGCAGGTATGTCAGAGAGTGTACCCAAAATATCTTTGAATGATGTAATAGCCCAACCTAACCAAGTAAAGATTAGTACCACCCAAGTGAACCAAGATCAGTTTCACCAAGAGGAAAAGTGGAGCCATTTTTTTTTACTTAACCCAGAAAATAAACAACCATTTCTATTTGTATAATAACTATTTCTCTGATTAACTTTCTGACAAATAAGAATTTTCTCCTCCCAGATTGCATCAGTGAAACATACAAGTTTTAACAAGTAAAAACAAAATCAGAAAAAGAACAAACCATGTTCAAAACCTGCAACATAGTTCACACAACTTTTGATAGGGTTTGTCAATATTTGTTTTTGTATTGAAACCATTGGTTTCTAATTGATTAAAAAAAAAGAAAAAGAAGGCCCTCTGCTGTTTTCATACCTTGCAACAGTTTTGTTTGTATCAAAGAATTATGACACAGCATGGCATAAGAAAAAATAAAAAATTCCTCTTCTTCCACCCACTCTCTCAATCCTTCCTTTCTTATGAGCACTATCAAACAATTCAAACTTGGTCTGAATTGAAAACTTTTTGACTTTCATCCAACTGCCAGAGTGAAAAATTATTTACTTTTCAGGATCTGAACTTATATAGACTTTTAGTTTAATTACAGAACTAGGAAGTGTGGAAGGTAAACTGATGCAGAGCACAGAAAATGGACCAGTAAAGCAAGTTCTAACTCAGGCTGAGACAATTACTTCACACTTGAGAAAAGCATGAATCAATCTCTTCTCTCCCAAGTGAAAAGACCAACCCCCTCATGAAGCGCCATGAGGATCTGGCAACAGACTGAGTTAAGAACATGTCCCCAAAAGGTAGGTACAGTTAATAGAGCTCTGGTGAATCTTCGACAGGCCCAAGCAAGCAAGAGATGGGTCATAATAAATGCTCATATGGATTAAATCGCGACACCTTCAATGGTACAAGCAGATGGATGATTTGCTTAATTACTAACAGAACTAGAAGGGATCCGACTATTGTTAGGTGATTTCAGTCACTTTCCTCAATGAACTGGAGAAATGAAGTTTTAGACACAACCGGACCAAAAAATAAAAAGATGATGGTGACACTAAGAAGGGAGAAAAAAATGTAAGAGCTGACTGATTTTGTCAATATATCGATGTCAATACCCCTCAGCATATTGACATATTATTAAAACCAAACAACTCTTATTTACAAGGTTATAAAATAGACGAAAATTTGAGTTTCTTTTAGTTTCCTTTAAGGATCTAAGCAGTGGTTATGTTTAAATTACGTTATCTATTAAATCAACGCAAAATCTTAATTTTAGATTCTAATAATGTCTCAACTAAAAGAAAAAGAGTCTAAAAACTGACAACATTGAGTAATTAATTTGAACTTTTTTGATTAGAAAAACGCGATAGATTATTTTGAAAGAAAAAAAAATCATAGATTCTTATATCTTTTTAAAAACATTTTTCCAATACGTCTTGACCAGTTTCTAAGATTAAAAATATTCAACACACTCGTTTAATTATTCCATTTTTTCCGAAATAGCCTAATATAAAAATCCAACACCTAAAAACATTTTAAACAATAAAAATGGGATAGCAATCGTAATTTTAAACAATTTAAAAAACAATTCTTTCAGACCATTTTAAAATAATATGCTGTGTCATGCGACATCCATTGTTCTGTATGAAATGATGGAGAAAAACATAAGTTAATGATAATGCAAAGCCCTAAGTTACTCACAAAGTACGTTTGACAGCATCAGACTGATTAGATTCATTGGAAATACCAGGAAAGTTGTAAAATTTTCCAGGACTCGGGCCATGTGCCCATAATTCCGTGTTCCATGGATATTCACTTGATGGGATCGCCATTTTGTCTTTCGATTGAAACGGTGGGCTCTTCACGATATTTAAAAATGACTCGATTATCTCCCTTGGAAGATCACGGATTGAAAATTAACCACTGTTCCAAGTAGGAAGTACCCTGCCAACGCCAGTGTCATCCCCCCCAAACGAATTAAAATTAGCTACGACACAGGAAAAATAGCTAAAAAATTCATGGATCCGCTCCAAAATTTAGTCAACTCTTAGTTAACCTATGTCCTACTCTTCTTCTGTGAAATGTCATAGAAATTTTGAAGTTATTGTGGACATGAGTGAATTCACAATGACAAGGTATAATAAAAAAAATCTCTCAGTCAAAAAAAAACTGGATTCCCCCCAAATTTAACCAATTATTCTATATACCATGATCATCTCTTCAAGAAAATTTAATTGAAATTCATGGAGAACTTTTCGAGAAACTGTGCAGGCAGAAAGACAGACACATAAGTATAAGTAGACATTCACTGAGATCAAGTGATAGTAAGTCTCATTAATACTCCAGCACTCTCCTTATCTTTCCAGCCATTTATTTCAACTAGATCTGTATCTATTTCAAAGATACATGTTTGGAAAGTGTATATGGTATATGGAGAGTCTGCTATAATTGCCATGTAAAATAATTTCCCATTCTTCCTACATCACTACGGCTTCAAAGTATTCTAATTACTTCTCTCTAGTGTTGCCAGTTTAGATATTTCATATTTAAATTCAAATAATTCTGAATATTTTATTTATCTTTATTAGAACTCTTCACTGCCTTGAATGTTAACTTCATACAATGGTAAGTTAGTGAGTAATTGTTAGATGCTGTCATCTAGTTTGATATCAATTCTTCCTTAGATTTCCAGTCTATCCAACTGCTTTGCAAGGTTCTTCTCAATGCTTTCCTCTGATTATTGATCATTCAATTCTGTTGCTGGATCTGAATGCTTTTTTAGCTTTTCCATTTTGTTCTGATTTACTCTGTGTTCTACTGAAACAATGGCTTTGTAATTCATATCAGAAGTATCCAATAGCTATGGGGACAAAGTGACAACAGGTCTTTACAATATCCAACACTCTTCTTTGTATTTTTGCTGCCTTTCACTGTGCTGATGTATATACAGTTTCAATTCTTCATCTGATCTCAGATTCTTCCAACTATTTTGCAATATAATTTTGATGGAGAAAAAAGCCTCCCTAAGACAATAGTGCCTTTTAAAATCCCTCATCCAAGCATCACTTTTGAAAACAGCCTGTGCAGTTCTTTTTTTGAGTCTCCAAAAACTGCCTTATGATGTTCTGTTTGATTTATTTTGGAAAAACTGAAACACACTACTTTCGCTGCAAGCCGACACATAGAGTCCAGATCAGTGGTTCTTGACCTTTTTACGACCACATCCCATTCAGTAAGTGCACCTTATATCAACCATCTTCAATGGAATGATTAGTTTGAAACAGATATGGAAAATATGTGTAAAAAAGGTTTATCCTCATCCACACATAATAATTAGCAATTTGCAGATGTCTTTTTCATGTTTACGTCATCAGTCTGAGTAAAAATTTAATTTTATGTTATGCTAAACTTGATAACATTATATTTTTGATGTTCTATATGTATAATGTAATTGCTGAATGATTAATAATAGCTGTCGTTTTTTACAACAAGGGTAAACTAGTATATTACATTCACCATATATCATGCAAATATCCATAGAGAGAATTCCTGAAATAATCAGAGATATTCTCATCTTTTTCATGCCTGCTCACAGGAAAGTATAATAGTCGGTAAGGAAAGTATTATAGTGGGTAAGGAAAAGGTCACTACTTATGACGACCCCAAAAAAGCCTTGGACGCACATGGTCAAACACTCATTGGCGCTGGCACCTCCAGCTGGTTACGCTTCTGGCCCCAGCACTTGTTGCCGGTTACTCTTTCTCTCTTTCCTCCCCTCCAAGACCGGTATCATTTCACTGACCCCCCGGAAGATATGATATTAACCATATTTCCACTGTGACCTATTTCGGTTCTAACTTTGCTCGTTTTAGTTCTCTGATGTTGAGGCATCTCACATAGGCACAACTATGCAATAGTGTCCTCACCACATGCTCCAAATGCGCATACAACTCACACTCTCATCAATGAAATGGCAATGCCTTTTACTCTCCGATAGTCATGACGATCCCTCCTAATTCTCTTTACTATGGGAAACACACATGGATAAAACTCTGTGTTCTCTGTCTTTAATGGTTTATTCGTCGAGTGCCTACTAGCATCAGAGAACAGCCCCAAAATCACACACACAACTTGGCAGTCTGGCATACACACTGAACTCAGTCTCTGTAATCATTTCTTATAGATTCAAAAGCAGTTGATATACTTCCTCTTTGACTCCAATGCCTGTACTATCTGTGATAACAAAGCTCCCACCTTTCGCTATCTCTTCTCATCACTTTACGCATTCGATCGTATTGTTATGTGTATTTATTTTCATTTGTTATTTGTCATTACTGTTCCATGTACATTTTATTTGTCAATCCAAATACTTGTATGTGTCCTTTTTACTTTGTTTCATCTCTGCGTCTACGTTCATACTTGGCGTGCATTCACTTTGTACATCTCCTTTCCTCCTTCTATATCTCCAGTGATATTGCTGCTAATACCAAACCACATGAAAGCAAATTCCTTTGTCTTCAACATCTTTGCGCTACCCATTCCTAAACCAGATATTACTTATAACCGTCAACCAAAGAATATATCCCATAATAACTGATTTTCCCAAAACATAATCATTATAAAAATATTATAGTGGATGATAGTAGGTAAGAAAAGGATTATAGTGGGCAAGGAAAGTATTATAATGGGGAAGAAAGTATTATATTTGGCAAAGAAAGTATCATGGTAGGAAATAGAATATTATTGTGGGTAAGGAAAGTATTATAGTAGGAGGGAAGTATCATACTGGGTAAACAATGCATTATAGTGGGTAAAGAAAGCATTATTGTGGGTAAGAAAAGTATTATTGTGGGTAAGGAAAGTATCATAGTGGGTAAGGAGAGTATTTTAGTGGGTAAGGAAAGTATTATAGTGGGTAAGGAGAATATTATAGTTGGTTTAGAAAGTTTTATTGCGGGTAACGAAAGTAAACTAGACTCGAATGATTTGGCTTTTTGCATGCAAGTTGTTGGAACTACTATAGCTGATGATCCAACTGGAGAAATAAGCACTAATAAAATTTCTGCTGTCATTCATAGCAATAAAACGTTTACATGATGACACATTTTTCTCCCTTATCAGTTTATTAGAATACACCTGAATAAACCGTCAGAATGTAGGCTGTACCAACATCTTTGTGCAACAACCATTTCACTTATGTATGCACACAATCATACACACACTAACATACAAATCAACACTTCAGTTTCTTTACTTCCTGTATATGCATATGATCATTCTGTATGATATATGAATATTATGCACTTATATCTACTTTGAACTATTAACAACACTATTCTAACAAGTAGTAAAACAGCTTGAAAAGGACATTCTATTCTTATTTCTTCCAATGAGAATTACCATCAAATCATTATATTTTATACAGATTTCAATTAATATATTCTTTGTTATTTAAACCTTTTTTCTTCATCTTATTTCATAGCATGCACATTTTATCTGCCCCCTTCTTCATGCATTACAACTTGCACTTATTATTCTTATTTGATTAACCGGTTGGCTGCTTTCCCATTTTTGTATCTACAGCTAATAGGCAAAGAAAGGGCCCAACCTTTCTTCTCACTCTCACCTTCAAGTTAACCCCTTCTCCATTTTCCTGAATGAATGTCTAGCATCAGCAGCAGCCAACCTTGAAGAATTACCTTTCCTGCTATAGTTACTACTACTGATTTTACATTTCATACAGAATAATAAGATTACAATTCAATAGTAGTTGGTTAAATAGTTAAGTATTTAATTGAAGTCAGATACTAATAATTTAATCAACTTAACTGAGTCACCAATACATATCCATTAGAGAAGAGAGTCTCTTCCAATACAAAACAAAAAACGTTTTCAAACACCACCGGAGAAAAAGATCAATAAAAGAATCAGTCTTCCCTTACAGATATTACATTTTACACTGGAAGAAGGCCATAGAATGAATTGGGCGAAACATTGTGTCAACAAGGAAGATGAGACGAAGAGTTTAAATTGTCTGAATAAATGTTGGTATGTTAATGAATAACTCCTCAAAGTTGAAAAAAAAAAATGAAAACTGTTTTAAGGATTTATAAGGCTGATCTCACAAGTCATTGAAAATAGATTATGTTCCATTGGGTGTTCCATAAATGTGTCCTTCTGTCAGACTTGCCTTCAAGTAAAAAAGGTAGTTTTTGGCAATTGTATAACAAAAGTACTGTGAGCAACTTCAAAGATACTAAAATTTTTAAAAAAGAGGCCCGGTTGCAAATTTTCATTATATTTTCAGGTAACTAATGTTGGCTGCTTCATGTTTTTAAAAGTAATGTTTTTCTTCAAAATTCTGTCAACATAACTGCAGAAGCATATGTATTTTGTTATGATTTCTGTCTATCAGATATCTCCAAAGGTACAGAATAGATTTCAAAGAAATTTTATGGAAAGGTGGGCTATGGGGGTGGTTAAATTTTCGGATGGATCCATGCATAATTAATTCCCTTACGTCTTGGGTGTACCTCTAAACCACATGATATCGTCATAATTTAATGTCTGTCCATACGATATATCCTAAGGTTTTCAATGAGAAGGGTGGAAGAGCTGATTAGATTCTGGAGAGAATTTAGGCACAGTTACCTTCCCTATGACATGGTTATATGTCCAAACCACATAATATTGCCACATTTCCATGTCTATCCACACAATATCTCCGAACATTCTCAATGAATTCAATGCAATTTTGTGGAAGGAGGACATTTAATCTAAGAATCATAACTATTAGTTAGGAGGTAATTGTTCATAGATACACTCCAAAATTAGATCTTCTGTAGCATATGGATGATTAAGTGAGTACTTTCTAGTTTGTTAGTTATAATTCTCATAATTATTTAGTTTTGATTGGTATGTATAATAGAGATGTTTAAAATTATGCATGGTTTTGAAGAGTAAAAATCTGAAAATTATTTTTTAGCAATCAAGTTGTAAGTTTCCGGAATAGTGTAGCACAATATTTAATGCCTGCAGATGAAGATATTTTTAAGGAGATTTATAATAGTTATAACACCACACATGCTCAAGGTTTTTAAATTGTTTGAGGTAGATTTCTCATTATTTGTACTTGCATATTCACTTTGTATACTTTTTAGCATTAAATGCATGTATGCATGTACTCTTAGGTGTCTAATTGTCGCACCCTTCGCTTATTAAATTTGGAGCAAAAGTTTCCCCCTTCCCCCAGTGTTAAGTAATTTTTGAGAGTCTACCTCTACTCTTTCCTCCCTAGAAGTTGGCAGGAGGGGGGTCAACTACAGATTTATCAAAATTTCTCCATTAAGACAACTATTGTAAACAATGCAAGGGGTAGAACTAGGTTTATCTAATAGTTCAATTCTTTTGACCCCCGGTGATGAAGCATCTCAAAGTATATACGTAAATTTTTCAAGTTACAGTGGTATAAATATTTTTTTTTTTTTTGTATGTAATGAATGAGAGACGAAGGGGAAATAACTGAGTGTAGCATCACATGATGGGTTGTCACGGGCGTGTAGATGTACACAAGCAAGGGTTATCATAATAAACAAATATAATATTATTAATGATAACATTTACGACAGCAGTGCAGCAGATACCATATATTCTTGTGTAGACAGACACAGGAGAAGGAATCTATTCTACTGCTATTTCGGAATATCAACAGTGTTCCTGGTCAATTTTAAAAGCTATGATTTCTGGTGTTGAAAACCCGAGGTAAGTGAGTTTATGGAAGAAAATTGAAATTGATTTTTCTTCACTTCCTGGTTTAGTTAAGTTAGTTAGTAGAAGTTGATTATGTAACCACACTTTTAAAGTTATCATTCGTTGCTATATATTCTACTGGTTGTTTTTAATTTTTAAAAACATAACCGGTATTATCATACGTTTATTGTTTAGGTAGTTGGGAAAATAATCACATTAAAAAAGAAGAGAAGAAAAAAGAAGTGACGATTTGTAGTGTAGTGACGACATTTCAAAACCGGTTAAAGTTCAAATTCGCTAAATGACAAAAATGAATCCCTCTGTCTATTTAGTGTCTCATTTTCTTCCGATTGAATTATTCATGTTGAACTTTTTTTCTTTATTTTTTCGTTTCTCTCTCATTTTAGTTACCAGACGATTCGTTTTGTTTCAGTTTCATTTGTGTGCGATTAATCGGCTTATCTTTACCGTGCCTCGTATCGCAAGTCCCTCGACGTATAATTTTTTCACTATGAAAAAAATATGCAAGGGTACATTGTTGGATGGTGGTCCCGACTGTGAAGTTTAACAATCTCGTTCACTTGATGTTAAAAACGCTGAACAAATAGAAAAAATAATAATTTATTCAAAGTTAAAAGCAAGAACAATATATAATTTATGGGCATGCCAATGTATCTACATTTGTTTTCCTTTCACAATTTCCCTTATTACGTTCTATATGTGTGCCATTTTAAAAATCCGGTGTGCGCGGGTGTGAAACTTCACTCTAATCGGGACCGCTTTTATTAATGTGCCAAAGAGGTGAACTTCTTGGTTAAAACCACCACCCGCTATTCTGTTTTACTGTCGTGATTGATAAAAATCACACTTCTCATGTTTAATCGAATTACCCGTTTTTACGTTAGAGCATAAGTAAACGTCGTATTTTACGTATTAATTTTTAAAAAGTTGAGATGGGTAATCATTCAAATTAAATTATTATCTTTAACGAAAAAGGAGAAAAAATCACAATTACTTAGTTATTGCAGTTGAAAATTTCAAATTTTAAAAAAGGCATCGCAAAAGGCATTTGTCTAGTATTAAAAAAGACGTTTTTTCATCGCAACGGTTATTCACTTTATCTTGAACTAAAGAAATGTGCATCTGCATTGCTTTTATCAGTAAATATTATGAAGGTTTATTAAAAATATCCGTCTGTGTTTAATTTTCATATCCCTCCATTTAGTTTAGATTTTTACTAACCGTAATCAACTTAGATTTTAGATTCTATCATGTATAAGCGGTCAACTTTACTTTTTGTCGTATTATTTATTTATTTATTAAAAAGATCTTAATTCAATTTCATGCACAAAACCAATTTTAGTAAAATTGATGTACACGTATATTTTCGAGTGATGGTCAGAAACAGTAGGTATCTTTTTAAAACCTGAAATAATTACTTCATCAGTCTTTACTGTTATTAGAGCCACCTCTGTTTATTTTCAATGAATATCTCTGTTGTTTACTGTCAACTTGGTAATACTAACATTATCATCCCCACCTTAATTGAGTCAGTAGTTCATACTTCATTTCTAATTTACTGATTTTCTTTTAAAATTTATTTCACATTTTTATCAATTTGTCAGTTGAAAACCATGAAAAAAATCACGAATATATTTGAATTGCTATGAAATGATTTTTTGAGAAAAAGAAAACCTCTATAGGTTTCCGTTGTCCACAGTTTGAAATGGTGTGTAGGGGGTATTTCCCCCTCTGGTCCGAAGTTACCAACAGAGGAACAATAAAGTCATATTGCTCCTTGTATGAGTATATTAATTTAGCATTAAGTGGTATCAGATCATCTTTATTGGGAGATCCGATCAGGATTGAACTCCCTAACAACGACCTGCAAGATTAACTTGCTATTTTTTTTCATATTTTTTTCATTGCTTAGTTTTTATGAGACCATTAATATTGTGAGATCAGATGAGGATCGAACCCTCTAACAAAGGCTAGCATGATTAGCTTGCTGATCATTGCTACACTATGTACATTTGGATCCATTTTTTTTTTCCACATTTATCATTGACATAACTTTTTCATCGGACCATCAATAGTGGGAGATCCAATGAGGATTGAAGCCAGTGACAACTACCAGCAAGATTAGCATTGCACCCCCCAATAATGGCCATCAGGTTTAGCTTGCTGATTCTTGCTCTACCACTGTGTGTCTTGATCCTTTTTTCATTCATACAATCTATTTGTTAATCCAAATGGAACCTAATTCATAGAGATATTTGGATTAAAATGTTTGTTTTTTTCTTAGGAAAAACCAGGAGTGCATATTTTTAAACAATGGGAAGAAAGGTTTTTTTTCTCGGCAAAATTTCCCTCAACCTACCACCTATGAAAGAGTCTAGTTTTGCGAACCAAGAATAACGCACTGTTCATTACTGAAATTAATTTATCTCCTTGTTATTTTCTTTGATACTTCGGGAAAAAAAAAACGAACTTTAAAATTTTTTACTGCATTTTAAATTTCAGGTTTGCACTTGATCTCCTGTAGATGTGAGCAGAAACTGTGGCACTTGCAAAATGGAATCTGATGAAAACTGCAGCCTGTCAGGGAAGAAAGGATATGAGAGGGTCTTAGGGGAAAAAGATATTTCAAATGCTGTAGATTCTACAACTGATGTGAGTTGAACAATCATAGCCATCAAAGATGGCAAAGGGTTCTTTCCTTTTTTTTTTATATATGGGTGTGTGTTTGTGTTTGCTTGTTTATTTGTTCCAGTACTCTTGGCCATACCATTTTGTCTTCTGACTTGAAATAGAGCATCATTACTCTATAAGGCCCCTTCCAAAAATGTTTTTTCAATTAATGGAACAAACGTTTTTGACCTTTTTGAGGGGCCAGAGATGTCATGAATAGAACTTATTCTGACCACGTTCATTCTTCGATATAATTTTTTTTTTACATGACTTCAAATGTTGATGCTACGGTTGTTAAATTATTGACTGTCATGGCAAGTCAACATTATTTTTTTTGTTATTCCATTAAATAGCTGAAATCCTGCCGTATTGATGGATTTTCAGCTATATGTCTACTTTATACTGTTAAACAACCCTAATCAATAACTTTCAGTCTATGCCTGGTGGAATAGCAACATCTGACTCAAATTTATAGTGTATGTATTTGTCCACTAGTGTACTAAGTGACCAAGGCCAGACATGGCATTGCTTCATGCCTTTCACTCCGTCTCCTTTATTTCCACCCTTGGTGGAGGAAGTATCTTACTTACTTGCTCCCTTTATATATCTGAATTTACTGTCCTTCACGTTACTACTTACTAAACTTTCCAAACTAATAAATGGTACTGGTATTACCAAGAAATGCGTGGTGTTTTCAGTGAATAAAGATAGTCTCATTTCCTTTATTTATAATTGTCTTCTATTCTCTTACAATGTCAATTATATCATGTACTGTGTGTCTTGTATGTATTTGTGCTGTTTCCTTGTTTTGTTTTTTTGTTTATTTTGCTATTTTGTGTTTTTTAATATATAATTTGCTGCAACCATTCAACTGGTTATGGAAACCTCTATTCATTCCGTTTATATGGTTTTGTCACCTGATCTTATCTTCTGAAGACTTGGTATTAAAAAGAAAGGCCTACAACAGATGCATCTTCCTGATAAGTCACCTGCAGAGCTGAAACATAGAACTTAACCAAGAAACAGACCCAGAAACTGAGAACCATGCAATGTGCATATGAGAGAATCATGCTGAAGATCACATGGAGAGACCATAAAATTGCGCTGCAGGGAAAAAACTAGAGTCTTAGACATTATGGAAACTATTAGGAAACTCAAATGTTACAAGAATGACAGAGAACTGATGGACATCACGACTCCTTCCATGGATCTCTAGAGATCAAATGCAGAACAAAGGCCGGCAGAATGTGAGATGCTAAGAAGTGTACAGGTCCAGAAATCCTAGGGAAAGACTGTGTACAACGATGGACTATAAAATACTGATGATGAATGTATAACTTGGTTATATTGGACAATTGGCATTAACAGACACCTAGGAGGGTTTTCTGTGTAAGCTTTTGTGAAGGTAGGGTGTGGCTTACACCTAATAAATGTAAAGTGCAAAAGGGTCACATTCACTGGGTGAGAGAAATGTATTACTTTTTGCCTTTACCATCCCATAATTCTTTATTGTTGGCTTGGCAGCAAGCATGTAGCTAGTTTGCAATGGATTCAAAGTAAGCGTCCAGTTTAGCATTATACTTACATTATAAATCAAACCCTTTGCTTAAAACTTGAAAGTTTTGAAATTTTCAAAAACTAACTTGCCAAAATATGACAGGGGTCCCATCAGCACACAGAGAAAATTTTATGTTCAAAGGAAGATAATTTTAAAAGGAGTTATTTTCCTTGAAATAGACATCCTATTTTCATTGTATGAATTTAAGAGTTATTATAATACAGATTTATCATATTCTATCTCACAATAAGAGAATTCTTTCATTTTTTTGTTATCTTCTTTCTTGTTTGTTCCTTCAGGTCCCATCATCTTTGGACCATTCTGGTGGAGAGGACAGCAGTGAAGAATGTGAGTTTTTGTTTTATGATTATCTAAAAAGAATTTCTTTGTGTGAATGTTCTGCATTTGCTTCAAGTCAAGTCCCAACTAACATTTCTATTTAATTGTCACTTATTGCTTTTTGGGATAAGCCATCAACGGCAAATTTCAATTTAAATATTTTTTGGCTGTATGCCGTAAATGGGGGGATCAAATGAAAAAGGGGATGAATGAATGTCACTTTTCTTTTCTTATATTGTGATGTAGCAGGGATCACTAGGAGTCTGAATTTTCAAAAAAAACTAGTGCGAATGAAACCTATGTTGATAGATTTGTTTGACAATTTCTAATATCTTTTCTGAAGGTCTGAGGTGAACCATTGTGGTTATTCCTTTATTCCTCATCTTGGTTGTTTGGATGATCATATATCTAGGCCAACTGGTGCTCCTCCTGTGTGTTTTACCTTCACTCATCCTTGAATAGGATACTTTATATCTGTCCACGGTTCATTTATTCAATTAAAAAGAAGAATTAATCAAAAATTTGTAATTCAAAAAAAATTTGAAATCTTATTTTTAAAATTTTACTTATATCATTTTTTTCAAAATTTCCAAAAACTTTTTGCTGCCATATACCAAAATGAGTCAAATGAAGGAGAGATATTTAATGCTGGAATAAATGTGTGGGTCAGATATTCACTGCTGGATGGCACAACAATCTAGACTCTTATTCTCTTTTGCCTTTGCAGTTGGATTCTTCTTCATGTTAAATTAGAAACTGTCAACCAAAACTGTCAATATAGATTTCTTTAGTTTTTAATCCGTTACGGCTGGCTATGTATGTATGACATGTATGAGCTGCACCATAGGGCTGAAAATCTAAACATTTATTCTTTATGTCTCTAAAATTAATCAGTTTTTTTTTTTTCTTCTGAAAATCTCTTAATAGCTATTTAGTAAGGGGGGTTCCAATTTGCCATGTCAGTTTTTGGTCCCTTAGTTTGTGTCTGGCTGCATTCAAGCTTCAGAGATCACTGCCCAACAAAAAGAGAGAGAAGTTACTTGTTCATAGATCGCACTTTTTTCTCAATATTCCTATTGACCACTTTCAACTGGGCATCTGGCCAAAAGGATGTTGTTCATATGACGGTTTCTATTGTGGGACCAACTAGACCTGTATTTCATGGTCTTCAATTGAGAGGTGAATGGAAGGATGAGGACTCCACAGATTGTCTTTCTGATAGATGTGTGGACTCATTCTGGACAATGGTCTCCTTAGTCCAAACCTGGAGCTGACTTTCTTTTTCTAACATCACAACAACAATCTCCAACCAAAATTAGGGAAGTAAAAATTAACATTTGTTTCTGTGACTTGAAATCATGACTAACTGATTGGTAGTCATGTCTCTCCTACATCTACCAAAATTTTATTCTAGAAATACACGGGGGTGGGGGCTTATTTTATTCTGATAAATATATACTTTTATGAAATTAACATTTCCCTATAGTGATTTGAAATTATGACCAAGTGATTGATTGCCAGCTTTCCCAACTGAGCTAAACTGACTGGTCTTACATATCTACAAATATTTATCCTACAGATATGCAAGGGCTTATTTAATTTTAACACATAAATGCATTTATACTAGAAAAATATTTTTATAATTCTTTATTTATTATTTATACAATAAAAAGTTGGAGTAATCATCTTAAGTTGAAATTGAAGAGAGAGTAAAGTTTGACCTTGCTATAGCCGGGTTTGTTTTCTAGTCTTGTTGTTAAAAGAAATTGATTTATTTCAATGGTAACATCTGTTTTAAAGCTTGTCTCTTCATATCTTTTTTTAATCAAACTAAGCCATGACCCATCACTTTACTAATGGTTATCATGAGTGTACAAATAAAATATTTTGTAATATCAGGTTAAAAGTCAGCCAAAACAGACATATCATTTGAGGGGTAATTTAAAGAGTTCAACCCCAAGCCAACAACCCTTTAGTGCCATCATATCATTTTAAATGATCATTGACTTTAATCAATAAATATAAGTATTATGGTATTTACATATCAACCAATGATTTCTTAGAAGATGACATGACATTTCTTGTTAGTTTCCTCTCTCTTTCTGTATTTACATTATTTGTGTCTATACGTGTTTATGGTCATTTAAATTTGTCTGTATCTCTCTCTCTCAAATATATAGGTAGGTTACAAAATATATACCGTAATAGTATATATTTTTCATTCCTATAGTGTTCAATACCAATAGGTATATTTGATAATCTTGTATAATGAAACAGCAGTAACCGAGGCAATAGACCAAATTTCCATGTAATATTGATAGAATATGTATGTCTAGAAGTATTATCTAGTGGGTAGAGGTGTTAATAAGGATCTTACTTCGTAGAAAGTTACTTAACCCGTTTGTTGCCATGGATGAGATAACTCACCTCTGCAAACGAACTGTCCAATGTCATGGACAAGATAATTCATCTTGCAGTAGTGCGTTGTCCCAGTGCCAAAGAACAGACCAAGTGAATCCCCCTTCGGTTGTTCCTATCCAGTTGGTGAGGAAAGAGAGGGTTAAATGGCCTGATGTTCGTCTGACATCATATAGGCTCAACTTGATGACAACCTGAATGTCATCTTGAAAGCTGCATCAACAAGCCTAGCACACAGGATGGTTGACACTTTAACAGCAGTTATGGATAATTCAGCCTTGCAAAAGAACCATTTGGCCCAGTGAAACGAAGAGGTCAGTGTAAGCCTCCGCAGAAACTGAACAGGAGGGAAAGAGAGATTTGGTGCCTGAGATGTGAGATCAAGGTGCTCAACAAACTGTTTGATACCAGCTCCTCTCCTGAAGAAGAAGGCATCAAAGATTTGACCAACAAGTTGCAGGGTAAGCTGCGAAAACTGCACAGGGCAGAACATCTAGAAAAGATAAAAAAGATTAAGAGAGAAAACGAGTACAGTTTATTAAAAACCCATGCAGCTTCACCAGGATTCTTCTTGGCCAACAAAGATCAAGCATGCTATCCAGCTCAAAGGATGATGTAGAGGAGTTTCTTAGGGATGCAGACATAGATCCTTTTAGGAGTAAGGAACATTCACCAACCTGAAAAACTGACAAAGAAGCTGCTTGTGAAGCAGCCTACATGGCAGGAAATTCAGGACGTTATCTGCAAAGCCAAATCACACCCTTTTTGAAATTGGCTGAGGAGTACTTTGTTCCAAAGGAAGAAAGTTCCTCCACATTTTAGAACTATCTCCCTTTTGAGTATGGAATGCACAATCTTCTCCATGCTTGCCAAAAAGACTGACCTCTTACATGACACAGAAGCAATACCTCAATCCTGAAAGATGGGATCTTATGCTTTTCTGGTTATTTGGAACACACCTCAATGATTAGCCAACTGATCCAAGTAGCCAAGCAGAAGAAGGGTAACCTAACAGCTGTTTAGTTGGACCTATGGGTCAGTCCCACACGATTTTATCCAGGAAGGACTTGACTTGGTCACTATTATATCCCTGAGACTATTCAAGACATGATCTCCAGCTACGTGCAAGTGTTCAGACTCAGATTTACATTGGCCAGATTTGCAACCAACTGACTGGATCTCCAAAAAGGGATCCCATCTCCCTCATTCTATTTATTATGGGTATAAATCTATCAGCAACAGAGAATGTTACCAGTGGCTCTACGCTGGAGTTAGGCATCACCTAGCTGTTACTAAGACGATATATGAACGATATCATTATATTGATAACAACAGTGTCACATGTCCAAACAATATGGGTTATGGAAACTCTAGACAATGTTGCCTCTTGGGCAAGGATGTCCTTTAAGGCTGGTGAGTCCAGGAGTATGGTGATGAAGAAGGGCAAAATCCCCAGCAAGTTCAGACTCAAAAGGAGAGATCATAACACCTATTGACAATAAGTCAATAAAATGCTTGAAGAAATGGTACAATGCTGTAAACCTAGCTGAAGAGTGGCTGAAAAATATTGAGAAATCAGGACTCCCTGGTAAATTCAAGGCATGGTTGTTCCAGCATGGCCTTCTGCCCAGGTTGTAGTTGAGGGCATCAAGAGGAAATACCTGTGGACATGATTGGGAGTTCCTCAAAACTTCGTTTCAGTGTGCCTCTGTATCTGGTCTGGGCTACTGCAGCTTCGTCTATCAAGAAACTTGGATGACCAACTAATTATACTAGAAAGTGTAAAATATGTTTACAAAATCCTGAGTTGGTAGACACAAATGTACTTAATGTAAAGATGGCCTTGATGTAGATCCATGTTTCAAGATATTTCATACTTGTTTAAATTATAAAATATTTTGACATGTAAATATTACCTTTATGAGATATTCTGTTGTACATATGAGTTGATTTGTATGAAAATAAACCATTTAAAACAGGCAATGGAGATATTCCATCAATTTTACAGGAGAAAAACCCAGGAGTTACATCACTGACAAATATTCTTGCCATTGAACAGGTCAAGATACCATGACAGTTCAAGTTCATGTGGTCTTCTCAGTTAGCCCTCAAAATTAAGAAAAACCATCAAAGCACCTTTTAGAATGATCAAAAAGACGTAGATAAGAATCTCTCTCGTGGTTTGTCTTGCAGCTGAGATATAACATAATAGTTAATATTTAAAACATCTATTAGTAAAAGTTAGAATTCTATGACCCATGTTGATATTGCTGTACCGCCAAATATTCTTACTGTGATATTTCTATTTTATCTTTTGCCAGGTCTCACAAAGGAAGGGATTCAGAAACTGAGCCATGATTTGATGGATCTTTTCTTGCCAAACCTTGAATTGGCGAAAAAATCTCTCCATGAATTGACGTAAGAGTTCTCAAAAAAACTCCCTTCACTCATATCCTCGCGCACACACACACCAATAAAGGCTGAAAACACGTACATAGTCATAAGAATGAAAGCACCTCATCCGTCATATAAATCCACAAAATATCTCGCCCCTGTTGCGATAAAAAAAACATCCCAAAGTTGACCTCTATCTCACTTCCCCTGAGAAAAACTCCCCCAACTACCTCTCCTAACAAACCAACTCCAAAAACCTTTCTCCAGTTCACTACTACACCATAAACATGTAAATGTCAACCATTCTTTGTGACAGTTTTCTACAATGCTAAGTGTTTTGGGAAATGCTATTGTTTTCATTCATGTTTTCAAATTTTTCACTTCAACGAATACACACACACACATACACACGTATGTATGTATATGCACATATATATATATATATTCTAGGAAGCTTTACAATTTTAAACAATAAACATTAAAAAAACTTTTTCAAAAGATTTTTTGTATCATTCGTTACCCATTTCCCATTATTTGTCAATGCAAGTTATGTAAGAGTTTCTACTGCTTGTTTATAAATGAACATTTCGTACTGTTGGTCCTAATCTATATGTGACTAATGGCGTCTTCTTTTCTTTTTTCATTCAGTTGGTAGAGATTACAAAATGTCCTTGTGATTGAAGATTTTAGGCAAATTTATATCATCAAGTCGTTTGTTTTCATAAAAAATGACATAAATATTATGAGGTATACTTTTTTCTTTCTCTATGGTTTATATTGTTTTGTGTACTTTGGAAGCTATATCTTTCAATATCTTCTTTTTTGTTTGATTCAGAAGTTTCCAAATGTAATTAAAAGATCGCGGAAGATAATTATTCATACGTTTTTTGAGTTTACTTAAAAGATCCTCACAAAATTACCAATTCTCTATTATTCTTATTTATATGAAAATGAACAGGATGTTCTCCAGATTGGGGTATATATATATATATATATATATATATATATATATACATGCATACATATATATCAACTCAGCATAACAGTATGAAAGAATAAGAATTATAATTTCTTCCACTTATTTATACTCCTGCTTTGTCTTCATTACACTGGTACATTTATATATATATATATATATATATATATATATATATATATATATATATATCTATACACACATATACCTGTTTCCCGCACAATCCTAAAGTATGTATATATATATATATATATATTATCATCCTCCGCTTATACCCTCATTGAGGGTGTCACAGGTTAGATACACAATGGCAATTGCCAGAAAGACCCTCTTCTGGCTTGCCAGGTCTTTTGAAGCTTTGCCTGCTCACGGCATCTGGTGTTCCCCAATAATGACACATCTAGGCACTGACCAGGATCAGTGTTGCTTAACTTATGATGTATTGAATGTGATTTAGCTCTAAGTCTTTAGCTTGTAGAGAAGTTCCTCAATCTTAGTCCTTGTGCTTAGTGGAGAAACATTGAGTACCATATTTAAAGTCTTTTACATGACTTGTTGGTGGATTGAACCATGGCCTGCCGAATCAGGAAAGTCTTTTGGTGGTACAGAATTTTAAAATTCCCGTAATTGGTGGATACGTATTGAACAGAATATTTATGTTCATTTATACATGTTTATAATATATATTCACACTCTTCAGGATTCTTAGTCTACTGTTTTAGATCACTTTCTGATGTTTCATCCTCTGAAGTGTCAGACTAAAAAATCTTTTTAAGAACTATTTTGTCTAATGTGTGTCATAAATATATACATATTATAAATATATATAGATATTCTGTTTAAAATATATCCCATAATGACGGATATTGAAGATATGTTTGCAACAAGGGAAGTAACTCTGGTTAATTTCTTTTGAGCCTCTGATGTACCATATATACCCATGGACAAGTCAATCCAATAGATGAGCCAATCCTTGAATTTTGGCTAAGAAACCATGAATCTATAGCATGTACCAACAATGAGAAATTCATAGACTTACCAAAACTATTTTCTTTACATGGATCTACCCCCTCCATCATCATCATCATCATCAATTTTTTAATGTCTGTCGTTGAATATAGACCATCCCCAGGATTCGCCACACTTCTCTATCATGGGTGTCGCGGAGCTAGTACTTTCTGAATTTGTCTAGCTTGTCTCTCCATCTTACTCTGTAAGCCTCAGTTGTGTATGTGATCTCTGGGAATTCATGTTGTGAGTCATGATGTCCATCAGTTGTCTGCCATTCTTACAACATGGCCAGCCCATTGCAATTTGAGATTTTTAATGGATTCTATGATGTCCCTGACTCCTGTCTTATCCCGGATTTATTGAGCTGTCTTATTGTCTCTCCATGTGAGGTTGAGCATAATTCTTTCATGTGCACGTTGCATGGTTCTCAATTTACGGGTCTGTCTCTTGGTAAGGTTCCATGTTTCAGGAGGTTGCATTGGTTGTACACTCTTCTTTTTAGGATTGATGGGATCATCTTGTTTTTGAAGGTCTAGCTCTACCAAAGGCTTTCCATTCTAGTGTGATTCTTTGCTTAATTTCTTCTTCTTTTCAGAGTTTTGTGAAAATTCGTTGTCCTAGGTCTAGATGTGATGGTCTACTTTCTCCAGTTCTTGATTTTGATCTTAGTGTTCTCATTTCCGATGTGGTTATTGCACATGATCTTTGTCTTGCTGAAGTTCATGTGTTGACCAACTTTTTTGCTCTCTTCATTTAGTTCATCTTGCATCAGTTGGAGGTCGTGTTGTTTCTCTGCGAAAAGGGCAATGTTGTCTACTACAAATCTGAGGTTGCTCAGATATTTGGCGTCTATTATGATTCCTTTACTCTCCCAGTCTAGTCGTCTGACCCCCTCCTTAAACTATTATTAATTTATTTTATTGCATAAAAATTTGATCTTGAAAGCTTGTTATTCCTAAGTATAAATGTTAATTATCTACATTTTTGAATTTCTCAGTCTGTTTCTTGTATTTCACAGCCAGAACCAAAAAATCCTAATTGAGACTGTCCAACAGGAAAATGCCAAATTTGATGAATGTTCCTCAAAAGAAAAACTAGGAGAAATTGTAAGCTTTTTAAAAAATTTCTGTCATTATTTCCTTTTAGTCAATGCTTTATTCAACATATAATGGTTGAGATGCAGTAATCTAGTACACACTAGTCTGATCGCTTCGATGATTCTAAACAGTGACTTGAATATGGTGGTCATGAAGGTATGATCAAAACTTCTGGCAGAAAATCGACATCTGAAGGAAAATGAATAAGAAACTTGTTTGAAAATTGATTTTATCATCGAAACCTTTATTAGTTTGAAAAATGACTGGAGAAAATTCTAATATAAAAGATATTGGATGAAATATGCTTTTTGTACCCCAAGATTGTACATTTACACACATTTTGCCTTGACACTGCATGACACCATCCAAATGTCAGCCATTTTACAAAGGTGAGCAAACCACACGTGTTTTTGGAAGATGCTTTCCCTCAGCAAAAAAAAGAAAAAAGTTTTTTTTTTTCATTAAAAAAAAATGTTCTGTGCTTTCAATCCAAAGAAGTCAAATAAGAAAAAATGTAGTTTTTTGTTTTTTTTAAGCTTTGAAAATTACTGACCACTAGAAAAACAAAAAAAAATGTTCTACTTTCTGTTGAAGGAACTTTTTTTTTTTTTTCTTGAAAAAAAAAAAAAAAAACAAACAAAAAAACAAACCCAAAACATCATTTTGAAAGTTAACGACCCTAAGTATTTTTTGTGCTTCCAATCCAATTGCATAATACATGTTAGATAAAAAATATGAAAAATATAAAAAAGGTAGTTTTGAAAGTTACTTAGCTACTGAAAAACCAAAGATAATTTTTGAAAAAAAAAAGTATTTTTTTGTGCTTCCAATTCAAATATTTGAAGGCCTTTAAAAATTAGTTTTTCTCAAAACTGACAAATTTACCGAGGTAATGAAGGTCTTTATGGATTGAAAGTGCACACGTTTTTCTTTTTTCTGTCGAACATTTGATTTAATCATATCTTAACCCAAGGAAGGAGAAATTTTTTAGCACGATGTTGGAATTTCAATTTTTTTTTTTTTTTGCTAATCCTGTTATCGAGTTGGAGTGTCACTAACATTTAATTAGTTGTATGTTTTTAAGGGTCTATTTGTCCAACATATTTATACAAGTAACGTTTAAATATAACCTGAAATTTCAAATTATACTCACAAAACTACAAAATATAATGAAATCTAAAAGGTTTTTTCTTCAACTTCCATTGTGTCACGTAAAACCTACATGTTTTAGGTCACCATCACTGTCTTTACAACAAGGGATAGATATGTAGTTTCAATTTAATCAAAATACGGATAAATAATTCTTATTATGAGGAAAGAGAAATGTTCATTTAATCCAAAGGATATTGTGGAGAAATTCTCACAAAATTTGAAAAAACTTTTATGTTTGTGTCTTTCAATGAATTCCTTTGGATAGTATTCCAAATGAAGTCTCCTAAATCTGATCATTGATTTTATAAAATGTTTTTACATTTCGGTAACATTTACAGTAGTTCTCTATTTATATCTGATATTCAACTTTTTCATGCTATTGGGTGGAAAGTACAAAATTTTTCTTTTTTGTTAGATAACTTTAGAAAATTTTTTAGTTTGAAAATTTTTTTTGTTCTTCTTGTGGTAAGTAAATTTTGAAAACTCCTTTATTTTTTTTCATCTGACATTTGACATTTTTTTGATTGAATTCACAAAATTTTTTTTTTGTGTGTGTGGGGGTAAAATATGTGTTCTTTCTTCGTTTGTAAATGACATCATATGTTGTCAAGGAAGATGTGTTCCGGTCAGTGTTGGAGGGCAAAAACTATTCATGTACACTTAATAAAACCTTTGAAAAGTGATATTGTGAAAAGTTATTTATCTATAAACAGAAAATAATCATAATAATATTCATTAAAACAATTCTGTGTGGAAAGCAATGATATAAGTTGTATTAGTATCAGTAATACAGAACAAAATATTCTGGTCTGAATTTTGTGTATTAATTCTTGTGTATGATATGGCTGAACTATTTTTCTTATTGATATGTTAATTTGTTCACAGTGTTCCAGCCACGTACCCTTCTGTCTTTGTCTGAATCAAGAAAATGGAATCACTTCCTTGAATGCATGCTCGTTTTGGACTAGACATGTCACATCTATTTTTTTTCATATGTCTTAGAATGTATATATATATATATATATATAGAGAGAGAGAGAGAGATGTGACTTGTCTTATCCAATACGTGCATGTGTTTTAGGAAGTTTCCACATTTGAGAACCAGGAACATTTGACAAAGACTGGAGGGTACATGGCTATGATGTTATGAACAAGGAAAATAGTCTGACCATATTATACTCAATGGATATATATGCATTATTTTAGCATTTTTTTACCCTTACCTTCAGGAGTTTTGAAATTCCATGATATAACTGGTTCCAAGCTAGCTGGATTAGTAAGATTTTACATGTAGAAGGTATTCTTTTCAACCTTTTTATATGTGGCTTGTGATGACAGTTGAAAAAAAGTTTCCTTTTCAATGGGACATGAATTTGTAAGTATCTTTTATCACTGAATAATCATCCAAAAAGGCTTGAACCAGTCAGGGAGCATCTTAACTGTCATACAGAGAAGTTGTGAATGTCCAAGGGGAAATGATATGTAACGAGACCTCTATACATCTTAAATCCTGGATTGACGAATTCCTTTATATTAGGAAATTGTGCTTGATTTCTCTCTTCTACTTAGTCTGGATTTCATGAGACAAAATCGGGACTTGAAATTGTTCATTTTTTTTTTTTCTTGTAGTTGTCCAATGCCAAGAAGTATCATACCAAGTTGTTAGGCATTAAGAAACAAATGGCTCTTCTTCAAGAAAAATCGACCAAACTGAAGGTGAGTCACTTTTTATCTATATATATATATATATATATATATATATATAGAGATACATATGGTACAGATCAGGCTAGCAGTATAGCATAATATAATTATATATTAATGATATAGAGCAACTTCTGATATGTGGTGGATTTATTTCATAGAGTGTTTGATACATTCAACTTTATACTATGAAAGTCAAGTTGTTTTAGAGTAGAGCTGGAAATAAATAGTAGAATGTGGATTCGCTACACAAACTAGTCCATGTTTCTGCCCTCTCCAGGCCTCATTAGGGGAATGATTATCTATGTTTTTGGATTCACTTCAAAATTTAATCAAATATTTGTCATGGGTTTGCCAATGAGGATCAAACTCACTGAATCAGCAAATCGTTCTGACAGACAAGCTTGTTAACTATCGCACTATGGCTGATGCTCAAAATGTGTTAGTTTTATCATTGCCTTTTAGTGTCCATTTTTGGCTATGACCTTTCCCAAGATTTGCCGCTCTATCATGTGTGTTGCAGGACAAATATTTTTTGAACTCATCTAGTTTATCATGTCATCTTATTTTTTGCAGGGCACAGTTTCACATATGATCTCTGGTGATCCATGTTGCAAGTCATGATGTCCAATAATTGTCAGACATTCCTGCAACATGACCAGCCCTTTGCCATTTGAGTTTTCTAATAGTTTCTATAATATCTCAGACCACTGTTTGTTTTCCAATATACAGTGCTGTCTTGTGGTCTCTCCATGTGATGTTGAGCAGGATTCTCTTATGTGCATGTTGCATGATTTTCAGTTTGAGGGTCAGTCTCTTGGTTAGGTTCAGTGTTTCAGCTCCATAGATGACTTCGTACTCGATTACTATTATTGTTATTATTGCTTGGTTTAGGTTATTCATGCGTTCTGACATTGTGTATGTATCTATATAGGTATCTACATGTCTATCCAGACTTTGCTCTGCCTTAATTGTTCATAGCAGAAACTTGAAATTTTGCATACACACCTCTCTCAATGAGTAAGGAAAATGTTTTTGTTAGGTTTTTGAAAATTCCACTCCAAAATAGTCTTATAGTGTATGTGTTGTAGGGGGTTCAACATGCAATGTAAGTTTTTGCTAAATTGGTGTCTAGTTTGTGTTTGCTTGTTTTTTTTGTTTTTTTTTAAAATTCAGACCTATTTTTAGTGATCAACAAAAGGCAAGAGATGTAAATTATCCATTGATCACCCCTTTTTTCCAACACTTCAATTGATCACCTCCAACTCTTCATATATGTGTAGGGTGATTTATAATTCCTTTGGAATTATCTTATTATTGTAATAATCATGATGTATGTTATTTTGTTGTTTCAGAAACGTGCATTGCGTCTCCAGCAGCAAAAACAGAAGGAAGAACTGCAGAAAGCCCAGCAGCAAGAAGAGGACCTGGAACGAGAGCAAATGCTAGTGGCAAAGGTGGTGACCAAGCAGTGAAAGGGATAGGTGGAAGAAATCAATATGAGGAGGAGAGGGTCTAAGAAAGGGATTGGGAGAAAGATAAACTGCAGTGACCCATACTTTGAGTTATTTCCTTAGTCACTGCCAATGAAGGGGGGTGGCATTTTCTGTGGACTTTGGTTACCTGCTGATTAAATGAAAGATTTGAAAAAAAAAATCACCTGTGAATTTGCGGTTCCTGTCAAATATGAGAACCAATGTGAATGTAATTTTCTAATAGCTTCTATCCAGAGGTTGGTTAATTAAACAGTTTAGTGTTAGGGAAATTAATCAATCAGAGCAATCATTAGTGGTAATAAATGTTATCTTTTGCTTCTGGTTGCTTCCCTTTGCTTCTTGTAATGAGCAGCTAATGGAATAGGGTTACCAATTTACTTATTTTTTCATCAATTTTCCAAACGTGGAAATCACTCTCAGCTGGAGTCTATGATTGAAGAATATATTATACAAAGGTTTGTGACGATCAATTTAATTATTTGGGATTACTCATTGATTAGAGCAATTTTTACTGGTAATGATATCTTTGCTTTGCTCCTTGTTGCTTCTTGTATTTTACCATGGCCCATGAATGTGAGGAAGAAAAACAGTGAATTAACTTTGCAAGTATTAGCCACTAAATGAGGGCAGGGGAGCTAAGTCAAATTTTTTTTTCTCCAAAAAGAACAAAGACCAAAGATTTAATAAACAAACAAACTATTTATTTGTAAGAATGGGAAAAAGAACTTCATGAATAATGAGACCAAGAAGAAAAATGTACAAATGCAAATGTTCAGCCCATTTTTATGAAAAAAAAAACTAATGTAGAGAAAGAAAAAATAGATTTTCAAAGTCTCAGAATTTATTCATTTGGTTTTATTTCTCTTTTTGTAAATTTGTTTAACTGTATTTTTATAAACCATCAATCAAAACTATCAACAGTGGTTTATTTGGTTCTTAAGTTGGTGTGGCTGGCTTTAAATATTTGCTCCTGATTATGCTTAGAAATCTTTTATTTCTTGAATCCCCCTCTACCCTGAGGCTCTGTCCCTGTATTGTTTCAAATCAGATTTACTTGAAACTTGGTAGAAAGGTGTCCCTTGATAAGATGCTTCATACCTAGAAAAGTCTTCCACTCAGGGTCACACAATCTGACAATAGTGGCATTTAAACTCAATTCTCTCAGCTGTTTCAAGTCAGATTTATTTGATACTTGTTTCAGTTCTTGGGTGGTAGGTTCAGTTTGCAATGTTAGTTTATGCTAAACTGATCCTTCACTGTGTTTCTTGCTGCAATCACACTTGTTTTGCAATCAGATCATTAATGATGATCTAATTTTCATCTATCTTCTTAGCATAATTCATTTATCTTTTGTGAAATCCACCTATCTATCCTAGTATATTACACTTATCTTTTGTGAAATTATCTCACCCATTATATTTGAATCGAATTATATTCAAGCCTTCCAGCTCTATGGGCATGTTTTTAGCTTGTTATTGGAAAAATACATTTCCAGAATTAAGAGACTCTCTCAAGGCTTTTTCTACTGTAGTTTTTTAAAGAATTCATGTTATATTGATATGAAAAAACAATTTAAAAAAATATTTTGAATCATCAATTACTGTATTTCCTGGTGTTAAAGATGCTATTTTTACCCTAATAAGTCTCAGAAATTTACCCTGTATACTGCAGGTCAAATGTTACTTTTTTCATAGGCCTATCCTAACTCCATTGCATAGTCCCTTCTCTGCAGTGCACAAAAGAATTTGAAATGCAAACAGAAGATTTCAAATTCTGTAGATAGCTAACTGAGCTTTTATTGAAAAAAATATCAATTCCTGATGTTGAATTCAGAAGTGCACTTATACTTTTGTCATAGAAAAAGAATTTGCTCAACATAAGATTTTTGCACTGACTACAAAAGACTAGAGAAAACATTGCTCCAAAGGAAGATAATCTATGCTAGATTGTAATGTGAACTCCTGTTTATGACCTCTGAAAGTATATAAATCATACTCAGTATAAAATTGTAAATAATCGGAAAAATCATAAATAATGGAAACAAATATATGTAATCACAAAAATCCATTTTTGTGTTGATGTTGCCAACATGAACAATTGTGCTTTTTATTGCGAATACAGATATTGGATCACTGTAGCCACAATCATAGACGCTACCAATCAACAAAAAACATAGGCTAACAGTATTCTTCCCTTCTCACTCGTCTATCTATCTGTCCTTTTCAGTGATCCTGATCACATTTTCTGCTATAGAGCCTTGAAAATTTCTATGTGTAAACCAGTAGCCATGTAAAAACTGCACTTTTTATTATTTTGTATTTTCCATTTGTTTTGGGGGATGCTTGATTTTCAATAATAATCGATAGTGAAAGGGACAGTTATTTTGCAACATCAGTAATATAGCATTCCTGATGTTCTGCTGTTTGTAATATAGAGAGATAGGAAACGGAAGAGAGTGAGTGTATGGTTGTAATATAGAGAGTACTGAAGAGAGTGTGAGTGTATGGTTGTAATATAGAGAGTACTGAAGAGAGTGTGAGTGTATGGTTGTAATATAGAGAGTACTGAAGAGAGTGTGAGTGTATGGTTGTAATATAGAGAGTACTGAAGAGAGTGTGAGTGTATGGTTGTAATATAGAGAGTACTGAAGAGAGTGAGTATATGGGTGAAAATTATTAGAAAAAAAAAATTACATCATTTTTTGTCCTACTGGTTACACATGTTCCCTTGAAACTGATCTCATCAAGTTATGTAGTGCTTTATGTAACCTTGTATCACAGTCTGAAAATAGTTGGGATAGGGTAGGTGGTTTAGTAAAGTCTTGAGTGACAGAGAGATAAGAACTGACCAAAAGAAGGTATTTGAGAAAAATGGAAAAACTTACCTACGTTGATTCATTTTCAGGCAGAGGTAGCAAGATCAATTATTATTATTGGTTGTAATACAGATATTTCGGTGAAAGTGGGAACCTTGGTGTAAATTTATTGTTTCTGTATTCTAATTGAAAATGTTAACTAGAAGTGGTCAAGAGGATATGTGTGTCACAAAATAACCCCCAGAAAAGGCAATCTTTGGACTGATGCATTTTCTGGGATATCTTAATGACCAGGTTCAAAAATACAGGGAAAGGTGGGTAAAAAAACGAGGTAATTAGTATGCTGTATATGATTAACAATGTGATTTGAAAAATCTTGAACAAAGATTTTATTTTCATTATTTTGCAAATAAGAGATCAATATATATACTAAATAAAAATTTCTACATCGGTATAAAGGATAGTATTTTTTAGATCAAGAGTAATGTTATTTTATGTTCAGATCGAGAATAATGATATCCATTTATACTTTTTAGAGCCTTCGTACTAGTTTTTAGAGCATATATTGTTACATGGAAATGGAATAACCAATTTTCAGCGATATTTTGACAAATCTAGCCTCTTTTAGCCATTCAAAATAGCCAATTCAAAATGGTTGTTTGAGAAAATCTATCATCCCAATGGTTACCCTCAAAACATCATTGTAAGCAAGGTAAAAATGCTGAAACCTTAATTTTAACTTGTGAAATTTTGGAAGAAAAAGAATAAGCATGAAATTTCTTCTTTTTTTAAAAATCTTTTCAAAATTTCACAAGTCAATCTTAGAGTGCATCTTTGAGATGGGATCGTCCTTGATGCTGGGAAATATGGTGATATTTATTGTACGTTCAAGAACAAGTATTAATCATCCTGAGTAATGTATCAGTATGCTTTACGTTGCAAATAAATCATCAGGTGTATATGACAGGATGATATTAAAAAGACAATGTGGAAAACAAATTGCTGTTAAAAATGAAATAATTTATTACATGATCATGTTGTGTCATCTACTAACATAGTCTGAATGTGAGGGTATATGTAAGAAAGTTCATCCGAGATGAATAATATTTATTATGATTTTTATTCCCTATACTTATGTACTTCCACACATTCTGATGAAGCTGGTTGTCAATGTAACATGTTAATGTGATAAATTGGTTCATTTTTGATAACAATTTGCTTTCCACATTGTCTTTTGAATCCCATTGCAAATAAATGTTGAGAAAGAGTGAAAAAACAGGAACCATGATATCAATGATGCATCTGCCATGCATGGTAGTAGTAGTAGTAGTAGCAGCACAAGAATAAGTAGTCTTTCTTTGAGTCAATTAATTCTTATACTCTAAAATATTGCAATATGGGAATATTCAACAAGTTTCTTGGATGATTGAACTCCTTTTTTGATGGTTGTGTTATAAACATGACAGTGCAGATGATTCATTCTACGGCTTTCTCCAGGTGTCATATTCAAATATGATGGTGTTTGAGTAATCAAAGGAGCGATAGAAAGATCTGAAATGGTTGACCATATTTGGAAAGGAAAAGGTGAACACACCCCTCTCCACTAAGAAGTATGTTTATTATAGATGGTGAATGTTGAGAAAAAATCAAGGAGGCATATCAACATGTCGACTGAATGTATAAGTCAGACAAGTGCGGAGTTCATCCTGATTTGGCTTCCACTACTCAACAGCGACAAAAGGTATGGAAATCCAAGTCTAACAAAGAAATAAGAGATCAACATTACCTGAATCCTACAAGTAATGTAGCTACTGATGGAATATTCTGTTTACTACCATTATATTGAAGGTATTAACCTGAAGAAGGCTGTAGAATGAATCTGCTGAAACATGTTTATAACATGAACAACAAGGAATTCAATTGGCTAAAACTCTTCTTGAAACTGTAAACAGTACTAGCAACTAGTAAAAAAAATATGACTGAAAAGATTTCTTTTAATGCCATCACATATTTATATTGGTATCACACCTCTTCTTTCCTTCCTTCCTTCCTATTTCTGTTCTTTAATGTAACTGGGACCAACCGACTGACTGAAAAGTGTCCAAAAAAGATGTGTGGATGCATCTAAAAACAATCCTGGTCTTGAAGGTCTGTAAAGAAAAGCTGAGTATTGCCAACAGCTGCAGAATATCAGGAAACAATTGTCATAAAGAAGTTTCTGAATGCTGAATGCATTTGCAACCCCAAAACAAATGTTGATTAAACTATTTCACAGTCATTTATTACAAAGTTTTATCCACCTATGTTGAATTTCCTCATGTTTTCGATTGATTCCATCCTATGTGTCCCTTGTGTATAATTTTATACAGAATTCAATTTGTTTAATGTGCAAAAAGCATAAATTCACTAATTTCTAAAATTGTTATTTTTTTCAAGTAAAAAAATATATAATGAAAACTAGAACTGACAAAATCAACATGAAAATTATTAGAATTTTTATAGATGTCATAAGGTTAGCAAACTTAATCTTAGAACTTGGAATAAGATTTTTTTAGAAATGATGTTTTCTTATTGTATATGTTTACTATAAAATTGCTTTTTTAAGTAGAGAAAAAAATACCAATCTGAGAAAATTGAATTAAGTCATTCATTATTTATCTTTTGTTCACCACTAAAATAATTTTATCCTACCCTACCCAATGAATCATTCTTTAGTTTAAGTAGCATTGCTCTGAATCAGTGTTTCCCCAACTTTCCTGCTGCAATCCTGAACCCCGATTTTATTGGCCTGGTGACGTAATTCTGTTGTTGCTTCATTCGATTCTATCTAATAACTTTCACTGATTTTTACTCTAATTTAATAATCAAGTACAAGTATTGGAGATGAACAGACTGGCATAGGTCAGAAGGTTTCATTTGTACAAGCTTCATTATTCATAATTATTTTCCTGTTTTACAGTCTCAACAATGTTTTACATTCCAAAATTGTGATAGAAATAGATTTGTACTATTTTTTTCATCATCATCATCATCATCATCATCAGTCTTTTAATGTCTGTCATTGGACATAAACCTTCCTTAGGATTTGCCACACCTCTCTATAGTGGGAGATATCTTTCTGAATTAGCCATTCTGCAGGCTCCGGTTGTGCATGTGATCTCTTGGAATTCATGTTGTGAGTTGTGATGTCAATTGGTTGTTTGCCATTCCTGCAACATGACCAGCCCACAGCCATTTAAGTTTTCTAATGGATTCTATGATGTCTCAGACTCTTGTTTTCTCCCTGATATATTGTACTGTCTTATGATCTCTCCATGTGAGGTTGGGCATGATTTTTTCATGTGCACCTTGTGAGTCAGTCTTTTGGTTAGGTTCCATGTTTCACCTCCATAAGTGACTATTGGGAGGATGCATTGGTTGCTTCTTATGGAATCTTCTTGTTTTTGTAGGTCAAGTTTTTTGCTTGATTTCTTTTTTTTTTTGAGGATTTCATGGAGATTCGTTGTCCCAGGTAGATGTAGTGGTCTGCTTTCTCCAGTTCTGCGTCTTCCATTTTGATTGTTGTGTTCTTATTTCTAATGGTTGCACATGACCTTTGTTTTGCTGAAGTTCATTATTCTCTTTTTTCATTTAAAAATTTCCTGATTCTTATTTTTCAACTCATCCTGTGACCTTCAGGAACACCGTTGCAACCCTCATTTGTGTCAAAACCATGAGGATGGAAACCATTGCTAAACACATTTCTACTTATTTTTCTGAAGGTAAAATAGCAACAAAATCTCTACATAGATCAAAAGTTAGCCTTGCTCATGTTTATTTTGGCAGAAGTTTTATATGTCAAGGAATCATTCAAAACATTCTCTCTCCTAAGTTTTGGTTCTCTCCTTATGGGTTCATATTAGGATTTGGAAATTATCAACATCACCAATACCGGTAAATTACCGTTGGAAATTCTCAATACCGGTTTTTAGTTCTATTTCTACTCTTAATAGTCGGCATTGATGTGACCTTTTGTGGCTGTTGATTTCTATGTAGGCATTTGAGAGATTTCTTGTTGCCAACTTGGCAACATTCAACATATTATTAACCGATATCCTTTACCTACACACATTGAGACAAAACCTTGTAAAATCAGCTGTAGCATGGCACCCATCTGGCAGTGAGTCTACAGCTATACTCCAAAACTGGAGGAAAAAATAGTTGATTGATGTTGAACGTTTGTAATAAAAAAAAACCAAAAACAAAGCATTGAAAAAGCGCTAAAAATGTTTAATTGCACTTCCTCTTCTTTTTCTAATGACTCATTTTTTAAAGTATGCATAACACTTCATTTTAGTCCATCAATAAAAATGAGTGTCCTTTACAAGAAAAACAAATCCTTCTATTAAAATGAATGGGTTGTTGCCATTTCATAGTTTTCATTTCATGGATCTATTCGTGGCTGAGGTCAGGCCAAAAAGGGAGTGTACATGTCAGGATTACATATACTTTATCGAATCATTTGATATTCACAAAAACATTTTAGATGTTTTCAAAAATTCTTTTGTCTTGTGGATCCCCTTGTTGATAATACATTTCTAGTTTAAGGCTTGAGAGTTAAGGGAGAAAACTTAGTATTGGTATCAGTGTCATGGAATTGTGCACCAATTTTCAAAACCGGTATTTAAATACTGGTTCACAAACCCTACTTCATATCCTTATGACACTCATTTAATGATATTCTTCTAATGGGGGTGGGGGGGCCCAGGGATACGTGTAAAAAAACTAAGACTTATACCCCTTGAAATATTGTGTTAAAATAAATTACATTATAACTGTGTATAAAATTGTGAATCAGATTGTTATTAAATTGTTTTGTAATAAAAAGGAATTATTGTTTTTTGAAGTTTAATAAAATCATTGTGTTATGTAGAGATTTTTTCATGTATGTCCTGACTCCAAAATTTAAAAAAAATAAAATTTTTTAAAACTTATTTTCCAGCCCTATTAAGCTCTGAACCTTACTATTACAAGAGTACGCAGACACTCACAAATGTTCAAGCAAGGTTGCCTATCTAGATGCAATTATTGTTTTGTTTTTTTTTCCTCAAATTTCCAAGTCCAAAGTTGGCAATATTTCAATTAAAAAATTTTTTTTCTTGTTTAAAAGTCTAGTGATCAGATGTTGGGAGAGAGAAAAAAAATCTGAATTTAAGAGTGACTTCCAGAATTGAAAAATCACATCTAAATTGGCAACCCAGCATTTGAATCATGAACTTTCAGAGATACAAACCAGCCAGTCTGTAAATTCAAATTTTAAACACTGACAATTAGGAAGTTTGACCGTGGATGACATTACTGAAGCTGCACATCGTTTGCCAGCGAACACAATGCATTTGTTGTTGGTTCTCTGTGGTGTCAGAGTGTTACTTGTGGCTATCTGAGATTTTCAAAAATACTTATGGTGTAGATGTAAATGCTTGGAGTTCAAACATCTTGCAATTATATGTGGGTCTAAATAGGAAGAAAGTGATAATTGTATTATATCATCTTTATCGTTACTTCATTTTTTAAAACTCTAAATCCAATTCTTATTGACACCAATTGGTTGAGTGACTCATGAAAATAGTCAACTGCGAATGGGCTGTGTGGATAATTGTTTCTCATTTTAAAGTCGATTTACACTTGAAAAAAATATCTATCATAATTGGTTGAAATTTGATGAGTTGAATTTTTCAAAAAGTCTTAGATGAAACATGGCAAGGATAAGTTCAAAGCACTATTCTATAAAATGGCTTGGTGAAGATTATAAAAAGTTATCTCCCTTGCAAAAGTTAATTGAAGAATAACGTGGATTTTGGCAAAACTTGGCAGTTGAATCATTTACTTTCATGAATTTAGTCAAGTTTTCAAAAAATCAGGAGAGAAATATAAAAAAAGTAAAAATTAACATTATGATTTTGATTTTCAATGAATTCTGTTCTCGTACTCCATGTATATTCCTTACTCTTTCTTCAAACATTTCCTTTGCATGTTAATCCTATCTTCTCTCAGTTTTCCTCTTTCTCAGTTTTTTTACTGTCTTCATTGCTCTCTCACTCCATCTTGTTTACCTCTTTTACTCCTCTCAAGTTATTGCATTTCCTTTCATCTGGGATTGAAATGTTTCCATTGGAAATACAATGAAATGAGTAGAAATTGGAAATAGTATCAGACAAGATGAGATATTCATAACAACTTGGAAAATTTATTTGCCATATTTAGCCCTTCTGCTTCCTCAAAAATAATCTCTCTCTCATATAGTGTATAAAAATAGAATGATTAATGGGGTGGGAGCAAGAAAAAAACTTTGTAACCTTTCATTAAATTCCTCTCTAAGGTCCTGTGTTGAAAGTTTAGGTATCAACCATCATTGGTCCACATCTGGACAAAGGCCTTTCCCATCTGCCTCCATGATGACTACAACTGTGCTGAACTCTGCCATGACTTACCTTTCAGTCTCATCCATCCATCTCGAATCTGCTCTTTTCTCACTGCATTCACTGGTACATGGGAACCAGTCAGTCAACCTTTCGCTCAATCTGCTGTCATCTGTAATGACTAAATGTCCAGCCCATCTCAATTTTTGTAGCCTAATTATTTGTTGAATATCCTTACTTCTAGTCCTCACTTTCACATCTGTAAGCCATTAGCTAGTATTATGCATTCATTGTATATTTTACACTTTGAGCACATTGGCAAGGTCTCTATTCATACCAAAAGCTTGCCAACTGATCGATACGTATAATTATTATCTGACCTCAGGAATGTGAAAGTTTCAATTTTGAAGATAAGGTGGATAAGGTTATAGTATGATAAGGTGGATAAGGTTATAGTATGATAAGGTGGATAAGGTTATAGTATGATAAGGTGGATAAGGTTATAGTATGATAAGGTGGATAAGGTTATAGTATGATAAGGTGGATAAGGTTATAGTCTGATAAGGTGGATAAGGTTATAGTATGATAAGGTGGATAAGGTTATAGTCTGATAAGGTGGATAAGGTTATAGTCTGATAAGGTGGATAAGGTTATAGTATGATAAGGTGGATGAGGTTATGGTGGATAAGGTTATAGTCTGATAAGGTGGATAAGGTTATAGTATGATAAGGTGGATAAGGTTATAGTCTGATAAGGTGGATAAGGTTATAGTATGATAAGGTGGATAAGGTTATAGTATGATAAGGTGGATAAGGTTATAGTCTGATAAGGTGGATAAGGTTATAGTATGATAAGGTGGATAAGGTTATAGTATGATAAGGTGGATAAGGTTATAGTATGATAAGGTGGATAAGGTTATAGTATGATAAGGTGGATAAGGTTATAGTATGATAAGGTGGATAAGGTTATAGTATGATAAGGTGGATAAGGTTATAGTCTGATAAGGTGGATAAGGTTATAGTATGATAAGGTGGATAAGGTTATAGTATGATAAGGTGGATAAGGTTATAGTATGATAAGGTGGATAAGGTTATAGTATGATAAGGTGGATAAGGTTATAGTCTGATAAGGTGGATAAGGTTATAGTATGATAAGGTGGATAAGGTTATGGTGGATAAGGTTATAGTCTGATAAGGTGGATAAGGTTATAGTCTGATAAGGTGGATAAGGTTATAGTCTGATAAGGTGGATAAGGTTATAGTCTGATAAGGTGGATAAGGTTATAGTATGATAAGGTGGATAAGGTTATAGTCTGATAAGGTGGATAAGGTTATAGTATGATAAGGTGGATAAGGTTATAGTATGATAAGGTGGATAAGGTTATAGTCTGATAAGGTGGATAAGGTTATAGTCTGATAAGGTGGATAAGGTTATAGTATGATAAGGTGGATAAGGTTATAGTATGATAAGGTGGATAAGGTTATAGTCTGATAAGGTGGATAAGGTTATAGTATGATAAGGTGGATAAGGTTATAGTATGATAAGGTGGATAAGGTTATAGTATGATAAGGTGGATAAGGTTATAGTCTGATAAGGTGGATAAGGTTATAGTCTGATACTGTTTGAGAAGCTGTGTCTTTGGACGCCGCAGTTTTCCTAAAGGTTTCAACATCACAATTTGACAAACCATTTCAAAAAAAAAAATATGTGAACCTGACATTTGTGTTAATGTAGTGATATGTTCAAATGAAGATCAAAGATGATTAAAAACATGGTGAACTCTTATCTAAGTGAAGGAATTTTTGGTCATGAGAGCAAATCACAAATACAGCCATGCATCAACTTGCATCCAGGTTGCAATCTTGAAGTATGGGCGTAAGTCAACCATTATAGGGTGAAGTTAAATATACCTATTGCACAACAAATATACAACACTGTAGACCTATTATAATGAGCCTTGACATAATGTGGAATCACTTATCATGTGGTCGGAACATGGACCCCTATTTTGGTTCTTATAATAACTAAATGCAATAAAAAAGATTCCATTGAGTTAGGTTACACCAGCTGCAAAAAGAAAATGGATTAGATAGAAATATTACAGTAGTGAATGAACAAAACTCATTGTCTCTTTCCCTTCCATCTCTCTAAGAAGATTACTAATATATTGACAGAATGTCTCTCTAGACACTACATATGTAGTTTTGTCAAAATGTAACCTGTGTGTGACGATTTAAATAAAAATTTATCATTCCTGTCTTTTCTGTTGTAGGGTGTCTGGACTTGGATTAGGATTTGTAGAATTGGAAAAAACTGTTATAACGCAGACTTGTTAATGATGCAGTAGAAAAATTATGGACTTACACACTATAATGGGTCTACAGAGTATAACATATATTTCATCAGAACCTCTATATTGTACATACACAAGTCCAAACACCATAGTAAATAAAATGTAAATACTTGTCTTTTAAGTTTATGATGTGCCTTTTCTTCTTTGATTCCGTCATAGGTTTGATTTAGGGGTCATGATACACAGTATATTTTCAATTACACATAGGACGTAAAACGCAACATAATTTTATCCTGGATACTTTCAGTTTTAGTGTCTGCTTAGATAGTGTTATAGTTAGCATATCTATCTCATATGCAGAAGGTCTTGGGTCTTGCAGACTATTTTGAAAAATTGGGAAGGATGCTGGAATGAGTATATTGAAGGTAATTAATCTAGACCTCATTTTTTTAAAGTGTGTCTGACTAAGCTGGGCTTAATAATCTGTAGATTACAAGATATAAATAAAAGAGAGAAAAATATAATTTGAGTGATACAAAAATTAAGTTGAGTTTTATTAAAAAAAACAAAACAAAACTGAATACAAAGTATTATGTTGATATGACAATGACAACAAAAATTACTTAAAAAAAAATTTAACAGAGGAAGCTGCTTACTATAATCACGGTTAATGTTTTCAAATGATTATTGTTATCAGAATCAGTCGGTCCCAAGCACTTAATTTCAAGTAATAACAATAAGCAACTTCCTCTATGAAACAATGGACCAAATTTATCATGATATGTAAAAAAAAAACGACACCATAAATTTTAATTTTGATTACTATACATACCAGTATATATATAAGTTGAAAAGAAAAGTGTCTGCAAATATTACTTTGTGTCCAATGTGCTGGTATTATGACTAGGGGGCTGACAGTTATGGAGCTTGCCTGAGTTGTAGTGAGCAGTAATTCTTCAAATATGCTTGAGAATCATTTGTCTAGAGTCCAGCATATATGGAATATTCAAAATAAATAGCTTTAGTACTGTAGTTTCGTTTAAAGAGCAAAATCTCAAGTCATCCTTCCACAAATTCTTTTTTATTTGTATCTTCATCTTAACAGTATGTTTTAACTTGAGCTTCCTCTATTATAGGAGCCTGCAAGGTCGTGTAGCAATGCCTACACCATTTGGTTTGCAAATGTGGTGGCAGTCAGAGTTTTTCTTTATCCTCGATTCTAATGCCGCTGCTTTCAAACTAAATAAACTAAATAAAAGGGAAAGGTACTAGAAGAAAAAAATGTGTCATGATGAAAATAATTTGTTACAGAATGCTAGAGAGCTTTTAATAATAATAAAAAAAGAACAAAATTTAAAAATGAAAATACTGTATTTACAGGCTTGATTAGCATTCATACCAACATAGAAGATGGACATTTAATTGAAAAAGAAGAAAAACCTTTGAGGAATAAAAATCTTACTGAACTTTGCAGTTCACAAGGGTTCATCTTTACAACTTGATCTTTGAGTGCCAAGATGCACAATAATTTGGGGGGACATTTTTCTGAAAAATTAATTATGTTCTATCAGCCTATAAATACGGCATTTTCTCAAAACTACAGAGGGCTGGATTGCCAATTTAGATATTTTTTATGTTTTCTTTTTTTTCAAATATGTTTGTAAAATGTTGACAATATTTAGATTGGGACATGAAAAAAATATTTTTAAAGTCCAGTGTTGCCCATTGAGATAATTTGAAGAAAAAAATTTTGAATTTGAGAGTGACTTCCAGAATCGAAAAATTGAAAAATCACATCTAAATCGGCAATCCTGGCATCAGGATATATTAGTTATAAATACCAAATATCTACTTTCATTCAAGAGAAAAAAAAATTACATTTCTTCTAACCAACTAAATTCTTTTCTCAGATCATTGTTGTCATTCCCATCATTGTTGATTATATTGATTGGTTGATTTTTTTTATCATTTCAGTTTCAGTTTTACTCACACCTTTTCATCTGATATTAAGATGTCTTTGGTCTGCAATAATTTATTTGCCTTCAACCACTTTGTCCCGAGCAATGACCGACTCATCAAACTTAATCATGAATGTTGTTCCCTTGTGCCAATGGACTGTCACTTTGGCTGGCTGGAACAAAAAAAAAAAAAATATACATATATTTGGTGTTAAAAAGGCAATGTTGAAAACAAATTTGTTGTTAATAATAAAAAAGATTTAACATTCACATTAACATATGTTGTTGGTTTACTGACTATATCAGAATGGGAGGAGATATAACTGTAGGGAATTCTTACAAGAGATTTCATCTGATTAGGATGTTATCACATGGAGAGGTTATTAATCTTAATTACCCAAGGTAGTTTTATGTGTGTCTTGAGAATTCAGCTCACATCCTTTATCTTAGTCTTTGTGCTGGGGTGACATGTTTTGGTGTCAGATTACATGTCTGTTTTCTGGCTGGCTAAAAGTGTGTGTATGTGAGTTAGGCTTAGGTGTAGGGAAAAAGGTTTACAGTGATGTTTACTTACTTGGCTGGTTTGTAACCTTCCTTTTGATTGATAATTAGCATTGTGTAAATATAAGTTTTGCCAAATGAGGAAAAATATTGAAGGAACCATACCTTTGTTCGATTGTGTTGTATTCTGAGATTATTATGAATAAAATGCACTTTTGTTTAAAGGAACATGATAGAAATGAATGAAAGTTCATGGAATCTGCATTAATCATGGAATAAACTCACCATGTCACCATGCACACTTATAGCAAAGCCAAAACACCATGGTTGAAATGATTGTGAAATTGTCAATGACCTTGAAAATGACCAATAGTTTTGGCCGAAAGCACTAATTATGATGACACTTTCATAAAACTATTACACTCGACGGATCCAAGCTGATGTATTCTTGTGCCGAAACAAGAAAAAATTTAATAAAAAATTAATGATAGGCTCCTTATCCATTGTATTCAACTAGTCATGTATGAATATATACTTTTCAATGAATTATTTTCCAATATCTGTTCATGTAATTTATGTAGTTTTTCCAGTAGGTTTTTTGTTTTATACAGAATTAAATGTATTATGGTACTATTCATGAATTTTTCTTGTAGGGAGCATCAGTTGTTTACAACATAACCATTTTAAGGATTTAAAGACAACAGTTAACATGGCTCCCTATCAGTGTTGATCGAACACTACTTTCCCTTAAGCTGATATCTTATATATGGTATTATCATAATGTATTGTATGTGGATGTTATTTAATGCTATACATCATTTAATTTTTTGAAACAAAGGGTTTACTTTCTTATATATATATATATATATATATATATATATATATATATAGCATGTAACAATGGGAGATCATTTCAAATAAATTTCTACAAAGTATAATGCAATTCATTATCCATTCTGTCGGATCACACATAGCAATATCTTTATTTATATATATATATATATATAACCACCTCTGCCTAAGAATGAATCACCGTTGCCAAATTGTTTCTTTGGACAGTTATAAAGCAATACATAACTTGATCAAGATCAAAGACATGAGTGACTGAAGTCGTCACTTTCAAGGGAATGGGTGTCACAGAACTACTAGGATAAACAAGGATGTAATTTTTTGTTTGAAAAAAATAAAATTCAACCATATACTTTCTCTATAGCATTCCAAGCAAGCTTTTCCACTAACACCTAAACGTCATAATGTCATGTCATGGCAGCACTGATGAAATAAGTGTCCATTTCATAAGGGATTATTATGGTAGACAGAGACGGACAGAGAGGAGTAAGAAGAGGAGAATATGTGGCATTGTTTTTTCTTGTTTGGTTGGGTCAGTGACTGCGGCTATGGTGATAAAAAATATATATATATATATACACACGCAGACACAAGATTGAATAGATGGTGCATTGAAATTAGGCAAAAACAGATGGAAGATTGACATAAATTAAAGGGTGTTTTTCAAACCAGGTATTACAACTACAGAAATGAGAAAAATATCAACTTTGGTGGATTGGGCAAATTTTCATTCATGAATTTTGCTTCAAAAAATTACATGATGCATAGTATAAAAATACTATTAATATATAATTCATTATGATAGTACCCTACACAAAATAACTATATATACAACATTGCTTAGAAATAATGAAATAAAGCCAAATATTCGAATCATACCTCAAGTTGATCAACACTACCGGGGGCCATATTAATATAACTGTTTTGTTTTTGAATCCCTGAAATGGTTAATTGATGATTCCAACAAGAAAAATTCACACATAGCACCATAATATTTGATTCTGTATAAAACATTAAACCCTTTGAAGAGCTTACATTATTTACATTAACAGATATTGGGAAATAATTGACTGAAATGACATAAATGTTGAAAAATTCTTCTATATCTTAACATCTTCAGTGTTTAAAACTGTAAAGCTTTCTCTCTCTATATATTGTATATCATATATATATATATATATATATATATATATATATATATATATACACAAGATCAAATAAATTTTTTCTCCACTAAGTTAGAGCGTAGAGAGCAGATTACTGTGGGATGTTTTTCAATGAGATTCCTTCAGAGACTCCCTCATCTCTTCCACCTATGCAGACTCCTGAGGATACTGTAGTCATTGCAAAGACAGCTGCTTTCAGTAGAGCAGGGATGTTGGAAGAAATATTACACTGAGGGCCCTGCCTTCGAACAGTTGTAAGTTCACACAGGCCAGACAAGACAGCCGCCTGTAGCATCAAAAGGGGTTTTGATACCCTTCATGTACCTAGTGACTTTCCTCCCATGGATTCAAAGAGAGAGAGAGAGAGATGCACATACACACAAGGCATTCATACACAAGCATATGTACATTGGGAATAAGGAAACATGCATACAGATATACATATACAAGGAATATATAAGATATGGAGTCATATAGGTACACACATACTAGTACATGCATACAAACACATACACAAATTATATTATCCTGACTGAGTATATAATTAGGCTGGCTGATTTCCCCACTGTTTTTATAGCTTTCTGAGATATGCATTTTTGTACATAAAAAAATTCAACAAATGACCAAAAAACACCAAAGAGATACTTAAAATGGTCCACAAAGGGCCAAAATGATCAAAATAGAGCTTGATTGGGAAATTGGAATTCGGTTCCTATTGGGGATTTACCATTAAATGGCTAGTCAAGACACTGGCATACCTTATATCGTGCTATATAAAAAGGACATTAGATTGCAAAATGTAAATATCACACTGCATCCAATGCACTGGTATTATGACAAGGGGAACATCTATCAAAGCTCAAAATTGACAGTTATGTGATTGTACACGAGATCATTTACTGTAATCCAGCTATATCACCAGTGTGTTTAATCTTGAGTAAATGGAAACAGATTCAGGGTGTTGCTATTTTCTTTTTTGTCAGAGTATATATATACAGTGGTTCTGTATTAGATATCATATCAATTTATCAGTTGTTAATTTTTGCAGCTTTTTACTATTAATTAACGATGCCAATAACATAATGACAAGAATATCGTGGAAATTGAAATAAAATTTAAGAATCGATTTTAAAAATCTAACACAACCAAAAACTTGGGATAGTGCAAATTAAAAAACTCAAGATACCATGAATCAAACAATCATGAAAAAGAAAAAGGAAAAAAGAAGTGTAAATAAAATAAGGCAGAGTATTTTACCCAGGAAAAAGCACACAAGCTAATAACATTCAATGAATCAAATTATTCACCTGAAGATGCCTAAAAGAGCAGAAACATAAATGTGTTTGTGTATCAAATTCATTATTTCACCATATATATATATATATACACACACACACACACACACATTTTACTCTTTATTTCCCTTACTTTTGGTCATCCTAAACAGAGCCTTTTGGTCACTTCTCATCTCAAAAGGTTAATAAAAAGGGAGGTATGCAACAAAATTAAGATCAGTATGTGCACTCTCATGTGAAAGAAAAGGAACACTGAATGAAATTTGTCCCTTTACTTTTGGAATATAAGGTATACATACTTGTATTTGTTTATATAAATGCAGATATATACTTAGATATTCTCTCATATATATGTTTCATCTGTGCACACACATGTCTTCAGTGGGAGATTTAAAAACAAAAATTTGGAATGCAGAATTTCAAGGTAGGCCGATAAGGGGTGTCTTTGTAGAGAAATAGCACAACACTCTTTTCTTATCCTTTATTTTCCTTGGTCCTGGGCCACACTAAGTGAAGCTTGAAAAATATTTATGAGATTAGGAATGAATGGTTGTATACTTACAAAGTTAGCCCCGTTAAGTATGGACTCCAAAATTCCAGCTGTGAAAGCTGCACAGTTTAAACTGCCTGTGAAATACATGAAAAGACTTGTTTTAAATTCAAAAATAAATAGGTCTGGTCAGTCACTCAATAGAAACTGTTGTGTGACCAACATCTTTTGGCAGCATGCAGTGATGGGAATGATAAAATAAAATTTGGAAATAAGGACGATCAATGAATAAGTTACTTCTCTCGCCTTTTGTTGGACATTTGAAATCTAAATTCTCAAAAAACAGGTGTCAATGCAGCCAGATACAAACTAAGGACCAATTTAGCATAAATTGACAATATAAATTGAATTGCCAACTAGGAACCTATTTTGAAGAGGAAGTTTGAAAAAACAAAAAATAACTGTTTTTTTCCAGACATAATAAGGAGTAAACGTTTGAATTTTCAGTCCCCTAGCTTCATGAGCCAACCAGACCAGCTTAAAAGACTCTGGAGAATCTAAATGTTTCTTCACTCTATTTTAGATGTTTTCAACTGGAAAATACCAGTGATGTCATAAATAGACTTCATTCTGACCATATTTATTTTCAATGGAATCTCTTTGCATGATTATTTTCATGCTTTGGTTTTTCAATCATTAATGTGATGACAAGCTGTTATTGTTATTATTATAAACTATCAACATGGATTTCTTCAATTTTCAAGTCAGTTTGGCTAGATGGCTATCTATGCATATATGTATCTATGCATATAGGCTGCATCAATGGAGTTAGAGGGCTAAAAATGTCAACATTAACTCCTCATCATATCTAGAAAAGAATGTTTTTGCTTTTCTGAAATCCAGCCCCACAGGTTTTTCAGAATTTGTTTGATTTGTTCTTCAGTTTGTCTGGGCAGCTGACTCATTATTTTGAAAATTTGAACTTTTGTAGTGAAGATGATCATCAGTCTTTTAGCATCCATTATTGGACATGAACTTTCCCCAAGACCCAACCAACCTCTCTATCATGGGCATTGTGGAGCCAGTACTTTCTGAATTTATCGAGCTTGTCATGTCATCTTACTTTCTGTCAGCCACAATTTCACATATAATCTCTGGGGATCCACATTGCGAGTAGTGATGTCCATCCGTTGTCTGATATTCTTGCAACATGACCAGCCCATTGCCATTTGAGTTTTCTGTTTCTATGATATCTCGGACTCCTGTCTTTCCTTTCATATACTATGCTGGCATGATTTCTACAGGTTGAGCATAATTCTCTCATGTGCTTGTTGCATGGTTCTGTTTAAAGGTCGATCTTTTGATTAGGTTCCATGTTTCAGCTCCATAGGTGACTATCAGTAGGATAGTTGAGGAAGGTAGATTGATGGCAAAAGTTAGAAAATATTTGTAAGGGTTTAGAGGGAATCCGACTAAAGCTTATACAATCCAACTACAATTGAAGGAATTTCTGTGTGTCTGCGCATGCACAGCGATTACTTGACAACTGGCTATTGTTTGAAGTTGGCATTCACTAGATATATTAGTGAGAAACACAGCAGTAGAGTGCAAGTTTAAAATTTTTTGGATCAGCAGTTCTTAAGAAATCTAAGAGAAAAAAAAAGAATTACAGATTATAAATCTTTTCTCTAAAATAATAGATATAAATTTAGATATAAAAAAATCTATATTGGCAACACTGAAGTATTTTGGTTACTTCCTCAAAGTCGTAGTATTGTATGATGGATGGTGAAAATTTACAAGACTATTATGGCAGGCTGCTCCACAGATCATAAAATCTGGCCCCTTCCAACAGACACAGTCCTAGCACATATAATTTGTAGTGGTAGAAAGATTATTCATAAATCAACATTTTCTTGAGTTCTAGGAATAAACACAGATGAAACCAATGGATGGACTTACCTTTATCTTTAGGTACAGAAATAAATCTGTTCACTAAGGGTTCCTTTTCTATGATATAATCTTTGAGAAGAAAATGGTTGAAGAAAACAATTCACAGGCATAAAAAATATCACATTTATTATTGCAGTAAAGAAAACTGAAAGGTAAACTTGTTTCATGATAAAGAATAAATGTCATGATAGGCATCAATTGATATATCTCTCATGATTGTAAATTATTCACGTCAGATAAGAACTTGTCTGCTTAAAAATAATATTAATCACCTATAAACATGGTTTTGACATTATATTCGTCTTCTACATCTTGAAATTGTTTGATTTATAAGGTTATATATATATATATGAACAAGGGGAAAGGAGACAGACTCAGGAGTAAAAGTATATGGAAAGTTTATTTGTTAATTGATTAATTCATAAATTAATTAATTAGTATGCTACATATGTTTAGGGAGGGGTTTCAGTCTTCAGTAGTATGTGTGAACCTTTCAGTGGTCAAAAGGTTTCCATAGAAAACAAATTTAGCATCAGATGCTTTGAGAGCAAAAATGGAAATCAAGAAAGGATTCTTTGCAGGTCATAATGATGAGTCCGAACTGTATTTTGTCAGCAGAGAAATCTGAGATGGTATGGTTGGATATTCCGTTGAAAGTAGTGGTGGCAGTTACGGATATTTATTTGGTTGTGCAGGTCAGAGGGTGCAGGCATCAGTTGTCATAGATATTGGGGAGCTGGATAGTGGTTTAGAGTTAGACAGTTTGGATACGTGGTAAGTTGGGGTTGTGGCTGTCTCTAGTGTTAATCCAGATAGTATGGTAAGGAGGGGTCCTAGTTATACATGATCAAATATACAAATGTATGTTCTGTATCCTTAATGGTCATTGTGGATGTTCTCAAAAGTCTGATGGCTTGGAGTTGTACAAATGAAATACCATACATAGGTTTCTGTAGGTAGAAGCTCTTGTGATGTTCCCAATGACAAATATACATAAGGGGGCATTGGGTGTGAATGTTGGTAGTTGTGGGAAATGAGAGTACATGAATATTGAGGGGTGTTTCAGCCTAGGTGAAGTATAGTCTAAAGAATAGTAAGTTGGTGAGTATAGAGGAATTAGGAGTGAAAGGATTATGGTCTCAGAGATCAGCATGGTTAGGGTTGTTAAATTTAGAGTTGAATCCATTGGGGGAGAGAGTCTGGAGTTTGTTAATCCACATATCTCTATGTAGTTCTAGAATTTTAGCAGTGTTGGGAGGTGTATTTTTTTCAATTTTCTAATGATTGTGAATCTCACATCTGTGCCAAAATTATGGCCCGGGGTACGGAAGTATAGATCCACTAAGTAGGTTGGGATGATTTGGAAATAATGTTGAATTGCCACTCAGACTTGTCTTGGTATTGCAATTTGCATCTACTACATTCGAGGAGGTAGATGACATTTTTGCTTCTGCAGTTAGAATTGTGGTAGATGTAGAAAGTCTTGTTAGTGGTAGATCTAGTGAAGGTGTTGGCATGTTTAAGGTGGTTGTAGCATAGAAAATTTCTTTTGTTGTATGTTTTGAAGAATTAAACCGTTTTAAGGATAGTGCTATGTGAAACTTTGTTGTTTATTATAATGTCACTGCTTATCATGTCTCAGATGTTTTGGGGTCTTTGGTAGGCAATGACATTTGGTTCTAGGAATATTTCTTTAGGTTCAGTTTTTAGTGTAAGTATATTCCATCTTTTATTAATTATAGGTGACAGGAGTGGGAGTTGATTGCAGAAGGTGATGGGTGAATGGCATACTGTCAGGTTTATTATTGTTAGAGAGCACAAGGGTTTCTCTGGTGGCTTGTTTTGTTTAGTTATTCATATATTCTAGTGAATATTCTCATTTAGTGAAATGTTGAAATAAGTTATAGTTTTGTTTGTCAAGTTCAGTATCTGTAGTGCAAATTTGCCTAATTCTAAGTGCTTGGGAAAATGGTGTTTTTTTAAGCATTCAGGTGGGCTGATTTAGAATGAAAGGAATATGAGTGTCAGTAGGTTTGGTGAATAGAGTAGTTTGGAGGTTTCTATTATTATCTATGTATATGCAGGTGTCTAGGAAAGCTATGGAGTTGTGAATGTCTAGTCAAATTTAATAGAGTTGGATGCAGAGTTTATGTGTGTGAAGAATTTCTCTAGTTCAGCTTCAACTCCTGTATATACAGAAAAGAATATCATTTATATATCTGACAGAAGATGCAGTCTTTGTCTATCTCTGGGTACGTGTAGGTCTCTTTGAATTTGCCCATGAAGATGTTAGCATAGGAGGGGGCTGCTACTGTGCCCATGGCACAGCCTTTCATCTGGGAGAAGTATCCATTATTTGAATCTATCAAGTGTTAGAATGTATTGCATAAAGGTGATTTTGTTTGTTTTGGGTTCTTCAGTCTTCTATTGTTAAGAGCTCCTTTGTTTTTTAGAATATAGGGGTTTGACATCCATAGTGACCAGAAGTGCTTTATATATATACCTAGAACTGCCATAAATACTATTACAAATGTATCCATTGACTAGAGAAATAGTAAATAAAAATCAACAAGTTACTCAAAACGCTTTCCTACGTGTTTCTGCTCAGCCTTAAATGATCAGGCCATGCAGTACACATAATTTCCATTGTTAAAATCAGTGACTGCATCCACCAGAGAATATCAATATTAATAACATTCCTAATTAGTGTTTATTAGCATTCCTTTCCAACTCTGACTACAATTTGTAATTGAGAGGATTGAGATCTGGACTGAGAGGGTCAATTGTCAGACTTGGAATGTGGTTGCTGGGCCACTGTTGTGGTCATGTGAGCTGGAAAATAGTCCCATAGGAATGCCCTATTCTCTCCATGAAACATGGTCTCATTAAGATGTTCAACTTGACCCTCAACATGTTGACATACATATGAGCAGTTCTTTTCACCCCTTCCTCACAAAATTGGAGCTGAGTGACATCTTCCATTTTCTACCACACCATGACTGAAGTGGGATGATGGCCTCGTTGCACTTTGTAAGTGACATCCTTCCTAGGAACTATAAGCATAGACTCATTTTGGTGATTGAAACATCCTTCAACTTTGAATCTTCCCATCATTAACAAAGATTCTCCTGTGACTATAGCCTGCATACCACTGAAGCAATAATTCTGATCTCAGCTCTCTGATTTTCATTAGAGTTGGAAAAAGCATGTGTCCAGTTCTATCATGATGAGTACAACATAGATCTGGGTGAAATATTCATCTCTCTAGCCATGATTTTCTGTTTGCTCAAACGATTTCTCAAGATTCTATCAATCACAGCTTTGATGGCACTGGAGGTCCTTACTCTGCGGAGATGTTCCAGTCATTGTATATTTTCAGTCTAATGTCCACTGAAACTTTTTATAGTACAATACACAAACATTTTACTGATCTTGAATGGTTTGAGCAATTTTAAAATGGCAGAAGGTTCATGATCAGCCTAATGAAAGCTGATCACCGTGATTCTGTTCATTTTATCTCCCCATTCCCTAGTTAGACATATTTACTAAATTATACATCTGAAATTAGACGAAGAGAGATTTATCTATAAGCAACTTATCTATTTGAAAAAAATCAATCATAGGAAAAATGTTGAAAAACACATAATATGAACTTGTAACAGTATTTATGGAAGTACTACATATATTTATATATGAAATGTGGGGTGTTGGCCGGGAATTTGATTTTGTCACCGATTTTTTTTAGAAATGGGAACTATTTGCGTTTGTATTTACATTTTTTTTTAAGTTAAAAATGGCCCCAAATACACTCAGCTTAATTTGGAAATTGGAATTAGGTTTATGTAGCTATCATCCTGAAAATGATCGAAGGTATAAAGATTTCAAGAGGTTAGATGGAGTCGTATGAAACAGGCTACAAAGCAAAGGATACAAGTTCTTTCATCATCATTTGCATGCTCCAATTTATCAGCCTCTTTTCCAAATAAGGTCTGTAAAAGAGAAAAGTTTTCAGCAAAAACACAGAATATGTGGAGTAGTCTGGTTCTCAGTTATCTGGGACACTGAAATATATATATATATATATATATATATTTTCAAGTATCTTCGAGGGAGTAAATCAGCAATAGGTTAAAGAATCCTGCTTGACCACAATGTCTCAGGTGGTATAAGTGTTGCTTCATGACATAGCAAGCTCTTGTAATACTGGATGAAAGCTCAACTATGATCTTACAAAGGGCAGCAGCAAAATCCATACCAAGTTTGCATATGCACTGTTCAAATTCCCTAATCTGTTGGTTAATACTTTTTGACACCCATCAAAATGAGGTCCTAAAAATGATCAAAAGTGCTTTTATTCCAAAAATAAAAAAAACATTTATAGAAGGTGTGTAGTGGGGTACTGATGCCAATTTTAAAGTCTGCTGACAATAAAGTAAGGCCGTGGAACACAAAAATACAGATGCATATATAAAAGAGATAGAAACCTTTACTACCTTTGTTGGCTATGGTTGTTTAATGTCTTGGTACAAGTCACTAATCAGGCCTAAACAGAACAAAATATAGGAAGACAACATAAAAGAGAAAAAAATACATAAAAACCCCAACTCACCTTCCATAAATTAGACTTGACAAAGAGGAGCATATTTAACAATTTAATTTCTCGTTTATATCCTTTTTCTCGGAGGAAAAACAGGTCCAATAGGTGAGAACCAACATGGTAGCCGAGCTCTGATAACCTGCAAAAATAGAAAATATCTCAGTTTCCAATGTTTTTATTCCTCTGTACTCCTCAAGACTTTTTTTGTTAAATACATTATAAATTTCTTATTTTCCTTTTCAACTCATTCAGGCTTGGAGCACACGTAAGGGCATTTTAATTTTCATGGCCATTTTTAATACCTAATAATGTCATGTGACCATTATATTTACATGATTTTGCTATAAATGGAATCTATATCTTATAACCTTCAAAATGATGTATGACTTCCTAGGGTTCATAACAAAAAAAGAAAACTTCAATCCATCCACGCTTTGTAACTCTTAAAAACCCAGGTCAGAATGGGGAAATTTATATAATGCATATACTTAGTAATATTTCTATCACTAAAACAACTTACTTGTTCTGCAGCTCTGGAACTGTATATACACGGTTCTGACAGTATTGAACAATCTCAGAAAACAGCAGAGCAAAGGTGGCAATATTCACCTGAAAAAGAGAATATTTATCCAAGTAAATACAGGTCTGGTTAGTCCCTCTATATGAACCATCATGTGATCAACATGTTTTGGTAGCATACCATGCTGGGGTGATCAAGTTGAAAAAAAGAGTGATCAATGAATAGGTAACTTTTCATACCTTTGACAAAAGGTGAGAGAAGTGAGCTATTGTTAGAAAAGTCTGAATTTACAAAAAATAAGTATGAATACTGCTGGGCACGAACTACAAGATCAATTTAGTTAAAACTTACATCACAAATTGGACCCCACCCATGAATAAACTGATCGGGGGAGGGGAGAAAATTTTTCTGAACATAAGGATGTAAAGGTTTCAATTTTTAGCCGTCTAGCTGTACGTATGGCCTGTGCATATAATAGATACACAGCCAGCCAGACCAACGTGGAAACTGGAGAAACCTGTGGTGACAGTTCCTATTATCTATGCATATATTAATAAAACTAAATGCTGTGGTCTGCAATAATTCATGTTTGACTTGATAATGGACTTGAAGTGCAAGAGTAGTGATGCTGGCAGTTTACCCCTTTCTCAAAATTCTTTGATTGATCACCCTGAACAGAGATGCAGCTTAAAGACATTAGTCAAGTGCCAGTTTCTATAGAGCGACTAATCAGACCTGTTGGAAAAAAATAATCATGAAATCATGGTTCAAACCATAGAGGTAGCATTTCTATGAAGGTAACTCAATTTTACCACTACCACCACTGCTTAATTCATAAAGTCAAAAGAAGTGTACACGAGTGGCTGGGATTCATGATTTCCCTTGGAATGTGAGTTTACTGACTAGTTTTTCTCCATCCTATTGTTTTTTGTCCAAATATTCCAGGCAGAAAACTAATTGTTGGAGTAAGCTCCACAATGTCAGAATAAAGAAGTAGCCCAAGACAACATGAGTCAAAAATGAATGATTTAAATGTTTATTCTTGGAATTCATTATAACCTGATTCTATTGCTAAAAGGCAAAGATCTTTGTTTTTTGTATCTTCATGAGTTGGCTGTTGGGCTCTCTAGACTTCCTCAGGTATACGTTGCGCCTGTTAACTTGAAATTTTTTTCCCCTTATCATGAATATTTCCAGGTGGTTCTTTTTATCATTATTTTTTTTTTAAGCAAATTTCAACAACACCAAAATGCGGCAGATAAGATTACTAAAAGAAGTCTGGTTAGTCTCTCAACAGAAACTGTCATATGACATGTCTTTTGGTAGAATGCTGAGTTGGGAGTGATCAATGAATAATAAGTTACTTCTCTCACTTTTAGTTGGACACTACAAAAAAAAAACAAAAAACAATTCAACAGTCGAAAAATCATGTCACAACTGTGTACACAATAAGGTAAACCAAATGAAATAAATGAGGGAGGTATCTGTACGAAGATCTACTGAATACTAGAAAAATGAATCTCATACCTATATATTGAATACTCATTCTAGGTAAATGTTATCACTTTCGAAGATGAAACTTAGTTGTCATTTCAATGTTTTGTTAATTATTCCACAGTGAAAACACCCACTACAAAAAAGACACAGGGAGAAATGAAACAAAAAGAAAGTCAGATTGCGAATAAAATATTAACGATTATGGCTCACAGGATACCCTCGCACTTCACAATATTTCTTACTAGTTTTAATCAAGAACAGTACATTAAAATCGGTGCATAATCAATACATGGGATTTTTTTTTCATTTCATCGTCCGAAAACTCCCTCGATAATTCCAGATACAATTACCTCCCTTAGATATTTCTACCTAGCCTCATATCACACATTTTCAAGGATCTACAAATTCAGTTGAGGCATCCAAAAATTTAAGAACAATACTACCATCCTTTGTGGAGGAAAATACTCCCAGCAGTCAGAACAAAGATATTTTTCATGCTTATTTGTTCCACTAAAAAGGTGAAAGATGATCTAGCAAATATTTACCTAATGAATTCGGCAAGAAAAAAAATTGATGTTTATATTAATTAATTACTAAGAGGACATGCAGGAGAAAATTTGAAGCTGTTTCATAAAAAGAAGCACTCAACACTTTTCTCCCGACCAAACTAGATAATTTTCAATTCCTGGTCTCTCATACACAATTAGAAAAAAATTATTAAACAAAGAATCAAATACCGTATAAACAAAACTACTGCCATTAAAATATTAAATTATGTTGTTTTATCAAAAGATTCGAACTTATTTCCGACTTCATTGTTAGATTAAAAAATCGGATAACAAATATTTGCTGAACAAACGTACTTCTGAATCCAACTAACTACACTCACTCATTTGATGGCAAATATCAGAGCAAATGAAATGATTAAATAAATAGCTTTGCTAACATGATCCATTTTGAAAATTCGACCCCTCACAAGCCATAAGCAGAGATTAGGGAGATCCTTATTTCACAGAAAATCAAGAAGATTTTTTACCTCCGGTCTGCCCTTTCCAAGGGGTTTGTCCAAATTGGATATTCTCTGTTTGCCTCCCGACATGTTTACTGCAAAGCGGTGTAAATCTGTAAAGTTCCCATAGAAAATGATGGCCAGATGAACATGGTGTTAAGTAAACCTGTGTATTTTTGTAGGAAAAGGTATTTTTTGTCCATTAAGTATTCTGATGTGCTTTGAATTGAATGATCTCCATTTCGGCAAACATGGGGTTTTTAACCGTTGTTATTGGATCATTTGAATGGAACTGTTTTTAATACTTTACCGTCTTGACGTTTCTTTCATTATGCGCCATTTTAAAAATCGGGTGTGCACGGACAGGAGAAGGGCTATTCAAAATTGCCCCCCACACCTCAAGCTGTATGAATAGCGTTCAAGCAAATGAATTTATATCAACATTATACAATAATAAATCTGAAAAAATGTTGGTGGAGCTCTGCAAGGTACTAAGTCCCCCTTTTCGGCGCTTCAACAAGCCAGCGGACTCGAGGCTTTTGAAAAGTCTACTCACAGCCCCTTCGTGATTAGTGAATACTCAGGGGTCTGCCCCCACGTAAATTTGGGAACCATCATAATAAATGTTGGAGCTTGAGCCCTCAAGGAACCAAGCATCCCTGGGTTCCTAAATCTCCAGCTAAGCCCCTGTGTGTAGATGCATAAAAATTTCACATACACACACACACCCAAAATCAAATATGGCGCATAAAAAGAACAATCCGATTTACATTAAAAAAATACAACATTTCAATATCTAAAAAAGATGGTGATTTGTCAGATCAGCTTCATTCAAATAATCTAATGACGACGGTTAAAAACTCCATATTTGTCTTCATTTTTTTGCGGAAATTTTTCATTATTGAAAAAAATTAATTTTTTAGTTGTTTATTATCAGGGCTGTAGCAACAAGTAATGAGCCCCCCCATTCCAACTTCTGTATCGTGCCCCATACCAGTGTTGTCAATTTAAATTTGATTTTGGGGGCTAAAACTACTCCTAAAATCGGCTAAAATCGGCTAAATATATTCCACTTCTGGCTAACTTTATGGCTAAGAATTTAAAGTTCAATTGTCAAATAAATTAACTAAGATGCCAGGAAAAAATATTGAGAAAAATATTCAGATTCTTCTATTGAACTTACTACATTTGTTAAAAAAAATATAGTTGTTGACTCCAATAATATTCTTGTAGCGAAAAATCGGTTTATCGAAATCATGAAAAAATATTTTGCCCATATAGTTTCATTTACTTAGACCAATCCTGACTTCCGCTTCTTCCTGATTTTTTTTCAGAAGTAGCTTTTATAGGGTAAGTGCGTGAACCAGCTCTTGAGTGGATGGGTTTTACTATGATTTTTTGGGCTCAAACTGTTTAAAAAATTGCTAAAATCGGCTAAATTTGTTCAAATCCGGGTAACTTTATGGCTATAAATATTATTTAATTTAGCTATTAAATAAGATTAAGTCGCTTTATTCTCATGCTAGATTTTCGGTTATTCATTATCGCAGATTTTTTATCGGCTGAATAAGAAGAAAACTGGCTAGATCTAGCAGAAAATGGCTGATTTGGTATCCCTCTCCCATTTACACAATACGGCTTTAGATTTTTCCACACACAGTGTAATACATATATTTGCGCAACAACCACTCCACCGATGTACGTACTCATTCATACACACTCTGACATACTAATCAACTCGTTAGTTACTTTACTTCCTGCTTACGCCTATGGCCATTCTTATCCACAAATGAATAGTATTCATTCTTATCTACATTGGACTCTTAATGATAATATTCTAACCAGTAGAAAACGAACTTTTAAAGCACATTCTCTTCTTACTTTTTCAAATGAAAATTATAGTCGAATCATTATATTGTATATACATTTCAATAAATACGTTCTTTGTTATTTCAAATTTTGTTCTTCATCTTATTCCTTTGCATGTACATTTTACATGCACCCTTCTCAATGCATCATCACTTGCAGTTACTAAATTGATTCGACAACAATAAGCGGTCAGCTGCCTTCCTGTGTTTGTAATGACAGCTATTAGGGGAAGAGGGGGTCTCATCTTTCTTTTCTTACTCACCTATGAAGTTGAACTACTCCTCATTTTCCTGAACGGTCTACTAACATTAGCAGCAGCCAGCCTTGAGGAATTACTTCTCTGTGGTAAATACTACTACTGATTGTGCGCTTAATACGGAATAGTAAGATGAGAATTCAATAGTACTTAGTTAATAAGTTGAGTATTTAATTGAAGTCAATTACTAATAATTCAATTAACGTAACAAAGCAATCACTACACCTCTCTGACAAATTCGATGTTGAGAGATTCCAATTAATGAACTGTTGAATTTAAAGACAATCCACTCTTTTGTAGAGATAAAATGGTTTTCTGAAATATTTCTAAAATCGTGTCTCATATTTCTAGTTAGGTAATGACATAGTTGTTGGAATTTCTGCTTCAAGTCTGCTATCTTGTGGCTAATTTTCATCAGATGCCAATTCTTCCAGTGCTAAAACATTCCCATTGTATTTTTTACCTACAGCCTTTGTAGAATGATGTCGGACTGATCATATTGTGTCAGATGATGCCATGAAACCCTTACAGATGTTTTCGAGGTATTTCCCAACGATGGGCTGAAGCATCAAGCCAGGCATAAAGGTTTTGTAGAAAATGAAGAAAAATCAGGCTTGAAAAAAGGAAAGGGTTTTTTCCCTTATGTCTATTCTCGAATATGAACCAGAGATTAGTATTTTAAGTATTTTGAGAGTTTCCCGTATTTTTGTGGACGCGACACCATGTTGAAAAAAAATCCGTGGTGCCTGCTGGGGGTCCGAAATATTTAGGGTCCCACAAAATTAGTAAAGAATTTTTTTGTGTTCTACACACAAACAATTTCTGTTGATTAATCTTACACCCCCTAATATTGGGGGGGCCTAGCTGTAACCCACTCAGCTCCTATCTTAATCTGGCTATGTTTCCACTTTCTGATAGACTGATAAGTGTGTATGCTGGAATACCTAACCTTAATTTTTTCACTATGACGTCTTTAGTACAACAGATACAAACTGACAAGACGCACCTTTGCAAAGCTGACAGAATTTTTTTCCAACTATACATCAATTCATCTGTTCTTCTGACCCAAACAACTTAGCGAGGTCAAACTGGCGACCATCTTGAAAAATGACCATCATCTTGGATTCTCAACTAAGATTCTTGAGACTTTTGGTATGGTGTTCTGGAAACTTCATAGAAATGAATTGTGGAGGAAAAAATGTTTAATCATTTCCAATCTAAACCATATTTTACCCGGACTATTTTTACAGAAAAATCACTTAGGTCCTTTGTCAGTTGGGACCCCCTCTATCATTCACCACCCCTAAATGGTGTTACGGAGGGAGACAGTTATGTTTACGATGTAAATAGAATGCTAAACTGGATCTACTGCACAGGTTTACTAAACAGAATTTTTACCAATGACCATACTGAGCTAGACATCCAAAACACCCTTCTTAGTTTTTGATTGCGACTAAAGTCGACGGTTTACTGAATACCAAAAGGTTTTCTGTCCAGATCAAATTTGAATCGGTTCATAGTGACCATAAGAAAAGATGGAATTATTTTAAACGCCCACCATAAAGTATTTCCTGAATCAAGCAGGTGAGATCAAAACAACGAACATTGCTAATAATCTTTGACTTTCAAAATATCCCGAACTTCTATTAACAGTGGTGGTTAAAAAGTTGGGAAAATATAAATAGGAAATTTATATTGCGAAGAAGCTGTGCTTTGCAGGAAAACTCATTGCAGAAGGGTTCTATAAAGCTCGAACACCAACCTACCCGTGGTAAACATGCTACAACTAGATTGATTCCAGTCAGATGACGGTGTTCTGATGTTTGGAATATTTTTTTCTCATTGAGGGTAATATCAAGTTTTGTCATTTGTTGTCATCCATACTTCAGCTCTCTCATGAAACCTTCGTGAATTCAAGCAGGCTTTCATCATAGATGGGTAAGGAAAGTTGATTCAAGAACTCATAATTTCTGGAAAGCATGACTTCAATTCTGAAAGGGAACATTGGTTTTGGGAAGGTTTGCAGATGTTTTGAGTGCCTACAAAAAACTGAATGATTGAAGATGAAAGATACGTGAGGCAAAGTAGTCTAGCATACTGTCGTATTTCAAGTCTTCTACATCATCCAGAAAATACAACGAACCTTGACCTTCGACATCGAACTTTTTTTGTCATGTTCCAACATGACAGAATCTAGAGGGCTGAAAATTTGAACATTTACTCCTCAATATGTCGAGTGATCACCTCCTAACAAAGAGCGAGAGAAATAACTCATTCATTGATCACTCCTTTCACCAAATTTTCAATTGACCCCCCAAGACGACATGCTGTCAAAGGACGGTGGTCACGCGATAGTTTCTATTCAGTGACTAACTAGATTTTTTTCTCCACAAAACCCTTTGCTTTGAAATCCCTTTTCAAAAGAATATTCTGTGCCACTTAAGTCTTTTATTTCCAAATATCTGTCAATGTGATTTATATAATTTTTTTTCCTTAAAAATAAAATAGTTATATTAACATGGTACCTCAGCAGTATTTATCAGACACCCCCTTTCAGCTAGGATTTTAAGTTTGTTATTTTATGTAGGATATTATCATAATGTATTGTATATGGATGTTATTTCATACTATACATCATTTAACATTATGAAACAGGGCTTACTCACCTGGGTTACAAGTTTAATTTTCATTATTATTTCATCATGGTCAAACTGATAAGTTTTTAAAGGGTCAGAATGTCCAGTGATGGCTTTATTGAATTGTCTAAAAACCTTACTAATTCTGCCGCCTTGATTGACCATTCTTACAACTAAAAAAACGTTTTTTGATATAAAACAATAAATCTAAGAGTAACTCTTGCTATTCTCAAATATTCTGAGAATATAGTTCTGTGAATATATGAATTGGTATACTACTTGTTCTTAATGGCATATATATGATATGAAACGGAAATGAGTCTCGTTTATCAAACTATTTATAGACAAACATTCCGTCCTTGATTTTAATATCTAAATCTAAGAACGTTGCTTACATTCCATTAAGTTCAAACTTTATTTCAAGATCCTTAGAATATATAAATTTTCCGAATTCTCCTCTATCAATAAGAGAACATAAGTCATCAACAAAATGGGTACAACATAAAAATGAACGCGCTCGCTTTATATTAGTTCTAATTAAAGATGACATTAATACATATCCATGTCTTTGTAAAAACAAATTTGCACAGAAGGCTGCAAGATCAATTCCCATAGGATCACCTATGATCTAATGAAATATTTTATCACTTATTTTAAAGTAACATTCCCCAATAAGATAACAGACAATCGCCTTAAAGGGAGAGCAAGTATATTAGGTCTCGTTTTTTATTTTATTTTACAACAGAAAGCTTGAGAGTTCGTAAACTCAACAAATTTACTATTTCCTTCTGCAAGTGCCGAATCAATTCAATTCTTCAATAAGATTTTATCAGAAATTTTTGTGTGAATACTTATGAAATCCTAGGTTGAGATAGATTTAACCCTTTTACGGGTATTTATACTATCCAATTTTTCTTTAACACACACACACACACACACACACACACTCATATATATGTTAGAAAATGTCAAACAAAACTGTCACCAAAACTGTCAACATAGGTTTCTTCAGTTTTCAATTTGGTCCAGCTGGTTGGCTGGCTATATGTATCACTCGTAGAGGCCACGCCAATGAAGCTAGAGGACTAAAAATTCAAATATTTATTCATTATTATGTCGAGAAAAACTTTTTTATAGGTTTTCAATTGGGACCTGTCTGCAGTATAAGTTCATCTGAAATTGATCGATTAGCTTGTGTCCGCTCGTTTTTTTTTTTTTTTTTTTCAAATTCAAACTTTTTTTTTTACTGATTACTGCCCAACAAAAAATGAGAGAAGGAACTTATTTACTGATGACCTCTTTTCCCAATTCTCAATTGATTAGCCCTAACACGGCGTGCTGAAAAAAGACTATGGTCACTTGAAAGCTCCTATTAAGTGACTCACCGGATCTGTATAGCTTCTTGACTTGATAAAACATCCCAGAGAAATTAAAATGTATCCGTGAATTCTTTTCACGGCAAATTACTAGTAATTGAATTATCCAAATTTAAAGTAGGTTAAATTTGCCGGCTGAGTAAAGAAGGTTTTAGCTACAAAGTGAACCTAGAAGATCGTGAGAAAAATAGACAAGTACCAGAATCTTGCCGAGAGCTGTGGAAATAGGCAGGGTGGAGACGGGCATTAGTTTGACGATTGTGCTCATAATTGATTGAGCATTGGGAGCAGTTTTAAAGATTCTTGAGAAGAGATTGGAACAGTTGAGGGCCCTAGGGAAAAGTCAGTATGCGCATAAAAGATATCCCTGCAAGGTCGTTATTGAGAAAAGATTGAAGCAGTTGAACACCCCAGGGAAAATTGAGGCAGTGCTGTTGGAGTGAGCGAGAATAGTGCGGATCAAACTCACTATAATTATCAACTTTTTTTTTTTACCAAGAGTCTCAGAGCAATTCCATCATGATGGTGTGTGAATAAATGATATCCCCACGAGGTCGCTGTCGAGCAAGTGTTCCCCAACGATCTGCTAACAACTGAGGATCACAAGCGGTTTCATTTTACGAAGCAGAACATTTCTTGATGTCTGCAATAATCATCAGTACACCGACAAAGTTATATCTTGAAGAATTCATTTGCAGCTTTGTACCGAAACCATACCCTGATAAAAACCATTATAGATAGACGACCAGCAGGTGTTGATAAAATGTTCAAAATATGATAGGTCGTGTAAAAAATTACGCACAAAATCTCTTTAGTGCGATAAAAATGACTCGAATATCTTAATTTGAACGTTTACACTATCTCCACAAGGAAGATATGTAAGTGGTCCGACGGTCAACAGCATGGATCATGGAATCGGAGAACCGGGTTCAAATTCTGTCTGGGAAAATTTGCATTCACTCTGCGATAATGCCATTGAGAAAAGCATTAATTTACCCTGTTATGGGTAAATAGCGGTGCAGTTAGAGCCCTTTAGCCCGGCAAGACAGTCCATCTTCAGCATCAGGCTAGCATTCGAGCCTATCACCATCAGCCTTTCAACAATTTCAAGATTCGCCGAATTTCTCTATAGCGGGCGTCACTGCACCAATATCTCCAGAACCTGTCAAAATCGTCACGTCATATCGTTCGAGAATTTGATACAGAATCATTATCAAATGTATCAGGCGATACGGGAAGCGACCGAGCTGAACTTGCTTCATGCAGATACACACACATACACTTAAGTATTATCCAAGCTTAGCTTAGTCTGGCACAAGGACACAATAGTTGATCATGAAGTGTGGATCAAACTCCATATTTTTTATACTTAGCGTAATATCGTACTTGGAAATTAGCTTTCGAAATCTCTGTTTTAACGTGGGGTTTCTGGCACCGTTTGGGAATATATAACTATTTGAACTAGGAGACAGACCTGAGTGTGGAATTAACTCATGACACTGCCATTGGTAAAGTCTTGCTCACATACTTTCCCATTTTCAAGGGAAGTTTTGATCAACCATTTCCCACCTTTGTCTTTTGTTTTTGTTTTTTTTTAATCATGCGCATTACTGTTTATCTTTTAAAATGTTCGTAGCCATTATGATTTTGACTCCAAGAAAAACCATAAATATTCATCAACCGAAAGCATTTTATTGAATCATAAAGGTAAAACCGTTCATCTAAACTTTGTTAAGAACCAATATTTTGAATAATCAGGAACCATCAACTGACGGTTTCCATTGAGTGACTAACCAGACTTGTCTAATATATTTTTGAGACAGTTTGTGTGCGTGTTAATCTTCTTCTCCATTTATAGCAAGAGGTATTGAATTAAGATACCCCAAGTTTATGTGCTTGTTTGCGTGTTCTGGCGTCTCTGGCTGGAAATTGGCACCAGTACTCCACTAAACCCCTTCTGAAAAGTATTTTTATTTTTCAGTTTTTAAAAAATCTTTTGTGGCCTTGGAGTTTACTAATAATATCTAGATTCTCCAGAATCCAGATATTTGTAGATTTTTTAAAACTTTATTTTAGATATTTTCCAGTGGAAAACACCAGTGGTATTATAAATAGAATTTATTCCGACCATATTAATTCTTATAATTTCTTTACATCACTTCAAATTTGAACGCTACGGTCGTTCAAGTATTGATTGCGATGGTGAGTCTAATATATTTTTGAGAAAGTTTGTGTGTATGTTAATATTCTCCTCTTAGATGCGTCTCCCTTGTCAGAGGTGATGAATTAAGGTGCGCTTAAAATGTGCAAACTTGAAGAATATATCAGACACCAGGCTGCTATAAACGCAATGGAAAGCCATTTCATTTCTGACACGAAGAACAACTTTCCACAGCGTTTTCTCATATCGTATATGATTTCATTAACAATGACAAAGATAGACAATTCTCGGTCATTTATTGCTACCTTTCAACTCAAGAAAGCCGGATGTTTTGCTAGTCAACTACAAATAACAGGAAAATTCAACAATTTTTTAAATCCTAATTCGAAGAATTTCTAGTATTTGAAAAGATTCTTTTGTCACAAAATTTTAACAAGTGGAATAAAGCATGCATCTTTTACATGTAAGACCACCCAACCAAATATTCTCAGATTTCCTTAAATTCTAAAAGTAGTCTTCTGTTATCGCACAGCTGCAACATTTTTACTTATTCTGAAGCAATACAAATCGGCCATTTTAGTTAAAGAGTGACAATTTAAATTGAAGTAAGGTAATTGTAACTGCCGAAGAATTTATTTTAATTTTAACGGCGACATCGTATTTAAGCACAACTGCGTTTATATACCATCCAGGGAAATTCGACTTTTAAAACAAGAGACGACAAACGACCAATGAATAAATAGTTAAATAAATAGACAAATAAGTTTCTGCCTGGATTTCTTACATTCATAATGTTATGCCGATGAACAGATACTACACTTTGATCCTGCCGAAAAGGCCAGAAAAAGGTGGGGTTGCCGTATTCAAAGTTGTGCAAATTGAGCTTTGCTGTAACTTAAGAAAAGCGGCTACTCAATCTGGAGCGATAAAGAAAATTCAAAACTATACCAACACTGAAAAAAGGTTTTCTTTGGACAAGCTTAAAAAAAATTACTTAATTGAAAAAAAATGTGCTCACCTAAATTTATTTTTTTGTCTTGGAGAAAATCCCTGATTAAATGTGATAATAACTCTACGTCTAACAAGTTGAAGTATTTTTCAACTTTTACTACGTAACTTTTTCCACTAGGGTTAGGATTACGGTTAGTGTTAGGGCTAAGGTAGTGTTAGTGTTGAGGTTGAAATTAACGACAATTTAAAAGAAAATCTTATTTATAAAACTAAAAAAATATACATTTTCAACAAAAAACAAAAATTCATTAAACATGTTCCCTTGTTATCTCTGATACTTTTCCCTCAAATGAACTCATGCAAATAAGTAATTATTTAAAAGTTCCGAATCGTCGGTCAAGTTTGATATTTTTAACGATTTATTATTACCAACTTTTCTTGCTTCTGAATATTTCCTAAGGCTTGCAATAGTTGATTGATTGCGTAAGCAATAAAGAGTTGTGTATAATTCTACGATTCCCTTAACATTATGCGAAGGATTGCACTGGGAAATTTCCATCAACCTTATGCAATAACACCTCGATTAACGAAATTAGTTCCACTTTTTTTATTCCGCTATCAGAAACTTTGTGATCAGGGGAAAGAAAAACATATTTTTTCATGCCGATAAGTTCTTTTAGTTATTGAAAAAATATTTACTCATTTGAAATGCGATAGGCTTACTTATATGAAGAAATCCTTGAAGGAAAATCAAATGTAATTCAATGGCTTAAGTTTCAAATCTCCAGTGGCATTTGCTCCAAACAACAATGTTAGACGATATTTGCTTTGTACCCTGGTAACCTTTTCTCCTCCTTTGAGATAAATGTTGACGAAGATGAACGCTTCGAAAACATCGATCTGTTTATCACAGTCTACACATGTCCATGGTCACATCTATCTGACAGTTTCTTTGCACTTCTTGATTACAGAAACCAATGGATTTGTGTGTTGAATCTTTTGAGACTCCTGGGACACGTTTATCCGCAGGTTTCTATGACTGTTGGGACATATCTATGTGTCTCGTAGATCTCTAATTCAGACTGTAAGAACCATGATAGATTAGTCATGAAAGGGTTCAAAAAATAAACAAAAACAAAATATTTCCCATTTGTGTACATTTCTATGGGAATTTTTCTGTGCAAAATCTGCTCTACTTTTACCCTAACCCACATTTTAGCTTAACCGGTCAAAGTTATTTGATACTTCCAAAAGTACTACTTGTCCTAGGAGAAATAGGACTTTTTAAGAGAAAGGGTTAATTCCAAGATCATACCATCTCTGTGAGAAAACTAAAACCTTGCATGAGTATATCGTGTTCAAATGCTGTCAGCGCTAAAATGCAACAGTGATTATTGTTTTTTCACCAATCTACTTGAATTTACCGTGTCGCTATATATGCTATGTTTCGATTGGATGGAAGCTTTTTACACGAGATCGGTGGCAACAACTTGGGCAACAATTTTAGCTATTTGTGAGCTAAATGTGGTGATTTGTGGCTTTTGTGGAGTGGAAAACATAGTTCTTTACTTGCTTGCAATTAGGTCCGATTAGTCGTGCAATAGAAGCTGTAATGTTTTTTTTTGTCAACGTACTGTGTTGGGCAGTGATCACTAAAGAGATCAATGAGTTGCTTCTTTCATCTTTTGTTGGGAGGTGATCACCCAAGAAGTCTGAATTTTCAAAAGAATAAGCACGAGTATTGATCGACACAAACTAAACGGGTTAATTTAGCATAAACTTACGTTGAAAATTGAACGCCTCCACTGAAACCCTATTTTATGAGAGGTTCGAAAAACAAAACAGTGTTTTTATATCGACATAATAAGTGTAAATGTTCAAACTTTCAGCATATACGCGTGATAATACATAAACATACATAGTCAGCCAGACTAGATTAAAAAATGAAGAAGCCTATGTTAACAGCTTGCTGACAGTTTGATCGACACACTCAAAACAATAAAAATAGATTTATCTGAAAAAAAGTCCTTTACTTATAAAAAATTATGAAATTGCTCTACGAGTGATACGACGATGTATCACAAACAAACAATCCTGAACGTGAAAGCAAACTAAATGTAACTGTCTGTTGACTGCTTTCATTTTGGCGTATCATTAACGTAATATTCACGGTCTCCAACTAATGTTAGACGAACAAAATGAAGAAAGCAAAAAAGTCTCCACGTGAACTTCAGCAAAACAAATGTTATTTACAACGAAGAGACAACGATCAAAATCGTTCCGAAAGAATTTCAATCAAATTTTAGAAGCAGAAGGTTCTTTTGTAAACTTTATTTAGCTGGAAATCTCATTTCAAACTATGTACAATATGCTCGTATTGGCTAAAAAATAAATTCTGACTAAAGCCCCACAGTAGAAATCCGCCATAATAAATATAGCACTAAAATCTTTTTGAAACTGATCTTGAATGTCTACCCAAGATATTCTTACTCACCGAAGGTCTTTTTTGTTCAATTGGTTTCATTTCCTACGGGGGCTCTATTAGACTTGTTAATACCCAGGAGGTCTTAATGGCCATTTTTGAAGATCTTGTCTCGTCTCAGGCATCTACGAACTACGGAATATTCACGTCCAATGATGCTGTCCGAATATTCCTGCAAAGGAGAGGCAGACCCATAGCTTCACTAACAAACAGTAGATTCAATATTTATGTTTATTATCTATAAATCTATTGTGCATCTTCTTTAAAATATTGATATTTTGTACTGAATGCTCCCTCTTGACTTTCTTTGCAATATCAATATTCCTTACAAAAGGACTCTACGTGCCAAGTGGGCAATTTTCACCCCCTCTGTTCTGGCCTGGTCTGCAAAGGATTAAGCAATTTCTTCCCCCCTTTTTTTTACCACGGATAGAGCATCAATTTGAAATATATTAAACGAACATTCAAAGTCAAGATAGTTTTTTCAACTACTACTTTCGTAACAAAAGTGTCAAATTGTCACTCTCACGGATATGTCACAAGATTTCTCATGACTCTTCCAACGTTTGCGCTGTAAATAATTTAAAGACTGTCGACTTCATTGCCTCGTTTTCCTTATTATAAGCGTCTTCATTTCTTGTTTTTATTTTTCAAAAAACAACAAATTTTGTGGTTGATGTTCTTTTTCGTTTTCTTCTTCTTCTCCTTCTTCTTCTTCTTCTCCTCCTTCTTCTTCTTCTTCTTCTCCTTCTTCTTCTCCTTCTTCTTCTTCTTCTTCTTTTTCTTCTCCTCCTTCTTCTTCTTCTTCTTCTTCTTTTTCTTCTTCTCCTTCTTCTTCTTCTTCTTCTCCTTCTTCTTCTTCTTCTTCTTCTTCTCCTTCTTCTTCTCCTCCTCCTTCTTCTTCTTCTCCTCCTTCTTTTTCTTTTTCTCCTTCTTCTTCTTCTTCTTCTTCTCCTCCTTCTTTTTCTTCTTCTCCTTCTCCTCCTTCTTCTTCTTCTTCTTCATGCCATTTATGTATTGTTTTAGTAATTGTTGTTTTTATTAATATATAAGCAATTATTTTCTCAGTCTTATCAGATACCATCAACTAAAATTGTTAACATCAACACTTTCAGTTTCTACATAGGTTTCTTCAGTTCCTATGTTGGTCCGGCTGGCTATGTATGTATGTATATGTCACTTGCACAGGCTGCACCAACAGAGCTAGAGGGCTAAAAATTTAAACATTTACTCCTAATTATGTCTAAAAAACTTTTCTTTTTTAAAATCCCCTCAAAGCAGGTTGTTAGTGGGGAAGTTTATGCTACCTTACTTCACGCTTGTTTTTTTGTTGCTGATAATTTGAATTTCTTCGCGATCACTGCCCAATGAAAGCGCGAGAAGTAACTTATTCATCAATCACTACCAATTTTCCAATTGATCACCCCCATCAAGGCATGTTGCCAAAAGATGTTGATCATATGACTGTTTCTATTGAGTGACCAACCAAACCTGTTTTTTTCTTCATAATGACTATTGTTACTAATGTTGGAAAAATTATTAACCGCACATATAAAACACAATAGGTATTCATGTATACATATTTTTTTTTGTGTGTGTAATTTGATGACTCCATGACGTCAGATATTGATAAGCAATTAGTATGACGTGAATGGTTACCCGGCAACTATAATCATAAGAATGCCGACGTCGATTTTTTTTGTGTCTAACACTTTGCATCTGGAAAGCACCCAGAGAGTGCATACCTCTGCCAACCTCACTGTAACTGAAAACTCAATGAAAATCAGTTCCCAAATCCGTAACGATGCAGGGAGGGTAACTGTACAAATGCCTAGATTTGTCCTAAAATTAGCTTAATTTTTCCTTCGCCCATTGCCTGACAATCAACATAATGTCATTGGAATTTATTGAAAAGTTTTGGTGATATTTCATAGACAGACACGAGTGAATAAGAAAATGTATGAAAAATTTATCTCTCAATGAAAAAAAAACCTGGATCTGCTCCAAAATTTAGATATTTCTCCTTAACCTCTCCAGAAAATAGAATTTTAACCTTTTGGGGATATTGTGTGCTGATATAGCAACGGCGCACGGGAGGTAACTGTAAATCAGTTAAGGCTCTGTAACCAAACTTAATAACGTTCGCTAAACCCAGTACCCGACCTACCACTAAATGTCATTGAAATTCATTGATACGGTTAGAACTACTGCTACGAGGCAGGGGAGGAAAAATTCCTGGATCTGCTCTACAATTCAATCACGTAGCCCAAAATTTGATTGGAATTAATTGAGAACCTTTTTTTATAAGACGGTGGTAATTGTTTGGTTTAGGTTTACGAAAACATTGTGTCGATATTTCGCAAGATAGATAATCCTCTGAAGACACAATTAGGTGCTGCTGCTGTTAAAATAATACGGAACAGATGAAAGTAGAAAACATTTGAAACCGTTCTTTATTGAATTTAACCACAGAGAGTTACGGTTGAGGTTTGCTTTTTTGTGATAAATGGAAAGATACAGCAAGATTTGAATAAGTTACAGTGAAAAGAAAAATTTGGTTGAATCAAACGACTATTTCTTCCAGTAAACATCAAATGAACAAATGATATTTGTCTACGTTTTATGTACAGCGTCTCTCCGGGTATCCCTCTTGTAAAATATCAACATGATTTTTTGGTGAGCCTTTTCAAAACAATTACTAAGACAGAAAGAAGAACAGACTGACACGCACGAGTGATTACATATAACTCTTCCTACTTCGTTGGCAGTCGGAAAAGTACGAGCACTTTGAAAGACTTAGAGACTTTAAAATGTTAAGATGATAGTTGTATCAATAATTACCCTGGGTAACGCCATTTTTGTCTCTGGGTAATCAATAATTGAACTGCTGTAGCGTCAAATTTGAGGTCATGTAAATAAGGCCTCAAAAAGGTCACAAAAGTTTTTAAAAAAATGTTTTTAAAAGGGGTTTAGTGAAGTATTGGTATTTGTCCAAGTCTGAGGACAAAACAGTATGGCTGCAGACGCTGGAAGACAAAAACAGATACATACACAAACATATTTATTGCTATGGTTATAGAATGGCAATATTTTCTTCAACATTTGCTCTTGTGACAGAACAGTGATACTTTAAAATTAACCTCTTTCCAAAAGTAAAACGAAGTAATCAGACCTGTCTCTTAAGAGACAACCCCATTGGAGTATGGAGGCCGTTGACGAAGTCCCAGTATCTGCTGCATGGATCAGGTTAGTGATAATTGTGAGCCCCAAGATGTTCGAGACCAAGACTTTATCCTAATTTTTTTTTTATGAACACCCCATTGACAGGATGAAAGTCAACCGAAGGGGTATACCCATCCTGAACACCCAGCTTAGAGTGTACTCAATTAACTGTTGAACGTGCGTGGGAATTTATCCTAATGAAGAGTTTCAACCGAGGATTTTTCTGCGTATAGAACAAACATCCTAACCATTACACTATCTGAGCAGATGTATTTTCAATCGTCCAACGAGTGAATTTGCATATACGTTAATCACAGTGACTAATCATATTTTTAAAAAATCACATTTATTCAGAAATCCAATGATGTATGGATCTAAATTAACGTGTATTTACATTAATATTAAACAAAAGTGATGGCAGTTGTTCGTGGCACAAGAGCAGACAGTATTGTCTGTCAAACAAAAATAAAATATTTTGCTCACATTTTTTTCAACGGAGGAAGTTGAAGAGGAAAATGATGATGTCACTGTAATTCCAGCAGAAAGTTTACATAGACACGTGTTCCTACGAGTTAACATATTATATTCCTTTAAAAACTTTTCTTTTATAAATAAATGATTACATATTACATAAGAGAGATTTAGAAGTTGACAATTTTTCGAGATTTATGATAGTACTGTAATTGATGTTCAAGAACCAGACACCAAAATATAATCTTGCATGATGTTTTTATAATATGTTCCTTAGTATCGGTGTTCAAAGTCCAGATTATCCTGGTGAGAACACTCACCTCGCTCTTTCGAATACACACCCATGTTCTCCTTGAATTTATCAAGGTTAGTTATGGACATTTTACTGTAGTCCCCCACCAGTTTCGTACAGTTTTCTGCAGTGTGATTTCCCTGATAAAACCCCAAACCACTTTGACAAAGATGTACCAAGTGGTTTTCTTCTTAGAGAGCTAATTAGGGAATTCCTTGCACTCCTTACTTCACTCAAGATCCTTATTTCTGGCCCGACAAAGACACTCGATTTGAATTTTGCCTCAGACAGTACTCCGTGGCAGCATCCTCTAAGATATGCAAGATCTATCAAGTATATTTCGGCATGCTGATCGGGGATCAAAATACATTCTGGACACTTAATTTCAACTGCAATACAGCAGTGTCAAAATCTTGCAAGACGCCTTTATTCTCAAGAATCTTGATGTATCTAGATTTTTTGAGGTGGAATTTTTGATGGGACTCTTAGACGGTTTTACCAACTTCCCCGTTATCTTTGTCTTTGGGAAAGCAGGAGCTCCATAGCGCACTACAAGAAGCGGAACGGGTCTCAGCCGCCTGAATTCTATGTAAATATGAAGAATCAACATCTTCCGGGGATCAACCAGTAACTCTCATGTGACGTTATGTTTCCCCTGTACATAATATTAGGCCTTATGAAACGATTGGTCACGGCTCTAGACAAGGAGTCAGCAGCCTTCAAGTACCTTCCCTTATTTGAATGATACATAATAAGTAAATTACAAAATGTCAATGTTCTGATAAAAACAAACAAACAAATAAAGTCTGAAGAGAATAATAGTCACCTTTAGACGCAATCAATAAGAATATAACACTTATTACTCAGGAAAAAAATAGTAGACAAAACGTTGCACAGTGTTATTGGAACATTAGAAACGTTTCCCAAATTGCTACCGAGACTGGAACCCCTACAAATTAAGTAAAAAAGAAAAAAAATAACATCGTATTCGTCCTTACCAATTGTCAAGAAACAGGGGCTATAATAAAAGTGTACAATGGGAGGGAATATTTTTTATTCCTAAGATGTTATTTCAGTCTGTTGTAATCCTCTAGAAATACACGCGTATACATTCAATCATGACATATACATGCAAACATACGTATTTGCACTCACAAGAAAATATGTAACAGATACTTATATATACAAATATGTCATGTAAGCGCACGCACACGCACACTCATGCTCACACTTATAAAGGGTGGGTAAAAATCAACTCGATTAAAAATGGATGGCCTGCAGACCTCGACTTCTTCCTGGGGGAGTGAGCTGTGAAGGAGGGGCACTGCACCAAACCACGAACATTGGATTCAACTGGAGGAGTGCATACAGGATGTCATGGCCAACATACCATCGAACTTCTTGCATAGTTCTGTCGAGGCCTTACCGGAACGTTCACAAATATTGGTGCCCACATTCAATTTCAACATATCAGGCGAATAAATTGAATAATCCAAAGTAAAGCTAGTTAGATTACAATCGACCAGTAAATGATAAAGTTTTTTTTACCAATTACCAATAAGGAGTTTCTTTCCACCAATCCTTAGTGAATGTATATATATATATATATATATATATATATATATATATATCGTGCATATGCGCGACAGATGACATCCAAAAGTTGTTTAACTAATCAGCTGGAAACCAGAAGGGTTTATTCAGTGCCTCTTCCTGAATATCCATCACTAGATAATTTGTACGAAAAACAAAAGATTAGTGTATCAGAAAACGTTCCAAATAAGAAAGTAAGCCAAGGCAGATGCATGTAATTCAAAATGGGGAACAGCCAGGCATTATTGATGAATGATTTGCATCAGGGCCGGATAAATCTCGTGCGGACCCTCGAGAATGGGAAGAAAAATATTCACAAATATAAGAAAAAAAACTCACAAAGGAATTTGCTTTTTGAAATTTGCTCCTAGGCCATGTAATACGACAAATATATGTAACATTTTAGGTAAAGTGCTACTTAGTTTTTGTTTTGATCTTTGAGCTGTGGCTATGACTTCACTGTCAAATATCTTCGTATTTATGTGTTATATATATATCACATAGATTCCACATACCCATTGATTACCATGTTAAAACAACAACCCCGACTAAAGGTTATAATTGGCTAAAATCGCCAACCATAAACAGTCTTTTATAAAAGTTGAGGACAGTATGAATGAATGGCTTGGTTTCGTGATCGAAGAATTTGAGAAGGATTTTCTAAACCAGCATGACACTTGACGGCAGGTCCTGTGAATGCGGAATAACCCTCCGGTCAATGAAGTTTTAACTGCGACTTGCCCGGGGCCGACTTCGATCTTTAAACCAAGGGTTTGCAACCTATGGTACTCTGAGGTCACACTGATAGGAGTAAGCTTCCTAGGTTATAGGTTTGACAGGAGTGTCCCTCTCCAGGAGGCAGATGTCTGGGTTAACTCGGGGGATCTGCCGCCTCTTGGCGGAATATTCCGACTGAAAGACTGACCTGAGCATGTGTCGAATCACTAAATCGAAATTGATAGCCTGCAAGCATCTAGCGTGGGGCCATTGAAATTGCAGGGCACGGAGCATATGCTACTTTTACTTAACAATTAATATGGCGCTAATTAGCATGAATTTGTATCTCATCCTAAATGAGGCAGAACATACAAGCAATCACTATTTGATTCACAAATACGAGAGTGGGATCGATTTTGCTGATGCTGCGACTAATATCTCTATAATCTTCAAACTAGCAGACAGCCATAAAAAAGACGGAATTATTCAAGTAAGGATCGGTATTGAGGGACCTAGAGCTGTTTTATTAGATTTATTTTATTATTAGATTTATTTTTTTAATAATTCCACTTTCCTAATTTCAAGTTTTTAAAAATCTATACATAATTCAAGCTGTTTCAATGTGTGATCAGACATAAAGTCTTAGGAGTTTCTATGACGGAATCTATATTGCTATGTCACAACAGACGATCTCATATTTTTGAAACCCATCAATTGCTATACTAAAGGCAATATTAAGTCAAGCTATTTTCATTCTTCAAGCACACACGCGCGCACACACACGCACACGTACGCATATATATATATATATATATATATATATATATATATATATATATATATATATATATATATATATATATATATATAAACTGACGTAACCATCATCAACGGCCTTGCTCATGGACAAACATGGTCTTTATCACTTGATGACGCCTATTCTTCTTAGGCGGATAGGATGAAGAGATGTCCAGTAATACGGACCCAATCCATCCATCAGGAGGCCGTGATCATATCTCTGAAAAGAACCTCACACCTATTCAAACACAAGCAGATTCCGAAACTGCGTAATTTCACTCATACTGAACAAAAAAAAAAGAAGATAGAATGAGAGAATGTTTGCACATAACTTTTCAATGACCAATCTTATTTCAGTATTTTTTAATTTTTGTATTTTTCAATTTTTTAAAAATCCAAATTCTGTCAATTTCGTAGCTGCTTGTGGAAGGTTGGATCAAAAGTCTCGATCTATAAGTACCCTACAACATTTTGCTGTGGACTTTTTTGAATCAAACTTTTCCAAACAGTTGTGTTTGAAAGCGAGGCCCCGTTGAATGGCCGCCAAGGTCTCCAGACCTGACACTACGTGACTTTTTTTGAGTGGGTCATTTGAAGTCAGTTGTCTATCAAAATCGTCCTTGAACAATCGCTGCCCTTAAAGGAGAAGTAGGTTCTGCCTGTTATAACATTACCACTCAAACTTAATGCTCAAAGATTCTGCATTCATCGTATACAGAAGTGTCAAAATGAACATTTCCTTATGGATCCAGAATTTTCTTGCCCTTATATATATATGTATGTATATATATATATATATATAATCGAACCTGCAACCGATAGGTAACTGCTTCAAAGCAGTATTCCGCTTATGAATGAGCTAAACATCAGCCGTTTAATTTATGGCTCAAATAACTGCTTCATTTCCAAATCTCAATTTTGCTAAAGCATCTACCTATGGGTCACAGGTTCGATTTTTGCGGCAGCCCCATTTTCTTTAATCGTTTCTTCTATTTATACCCTCTAGGCCAAATGATCCATTCACTGCATAATAACGGGAGATGATTTTAAATAGAGTTTCAATGTAATATAAAGCATTTATTATGTATCCATTTCTTGATATTCTCTCTCCCTTCTCTTTCTCTTTCTGAGGATTTCATAAGTATTCATCATCAGCTTAATCGGGTCCACAGCTAGAAATGGGCATTTCTCACTTACTTCCATATTGATAATGATCATCTTGTGTTGGATATTCTCCTATTGAGATTGTTAAACCTTGGGCAATATTCGACCAATTTTTAGCACAATCTGTTATCTTCCTCTCTTGATATGTGTCCTGCCTACCTCCATTTTGGCCCCTTTATTATTTCTGTGCTATCTCTCATCTTGGACTACTTTTTGTTCCGTGCTGACCTCTTTCTATCCCTTAGAGTAGTAATTCTTAACATTGCACTTTCCATCGTTCTTCGTGTGGCCATATTTTCGGTTTATTCTCAAGGGATTTTGATAGAGTCCACGTTTCAAACCTGTACGTCATAGCTGATGTTATACATTCATTGTACACTTAATGTTTTAAGCATACCAACAAGGTGCTTTTCAATGCGTCGTTTTATTTCACTTTCATGATATCTACCTTTATCATCAATCGTGAGTAGTTGTATTCCTGAACCCCTTCTGGATTTTCATCCTCTATTCTTATGATCGTTGAACAACCGTAGCAATAAAAAACGGCGAAGGGTTCCATTTTATTTTTAAAAAAAATATGTATGTTTACGTGTGTGTCTGTGTGTTTATGTTTTGTGGCCTAGCGTTCCTGGCCATACCGTATTGTCTACTTGAAAATTGGCATCAGTACTCCACGTTCTAAAAACATTCTTTTTTAATTTTGGAAAAAGAAAAAAAGTTTTTGACCCTTTGGGGATCTTATTTTGACAGGTTTATTAATGACGACTAGATTCGCTAGACTCCAGATGTTTCTAGATATTTTTGTTACTCTATTTCAGATGTTTTCCAGTTGAAAACGCCAGTGATGTCACAAAGAGAATTTATTCTGGCCATATTTACTCTTCAATTGAATGCTAATACGTGACTTCCAATTTTGATGCTGCAGTTGTTCAATTATTGACTGTGGAGGCGATCAACTCGCAGTTATCAAAAATTGAACAACCGTTACTTTTGTCTCACTTCAGCTTGTCTCTAAACCTACCACAAAATTTCCTCATAGAGATCAATGAGCTATCTTTGTAACTCATCTGATGATTTTAGATAAAGAATTATCATTATGTGTAGATTTTTTCGGACTGTGGTTCTCATCTCGATTTAACACAGTTTCCACCGTTGTTCCCGACGATCTCAATTCCCAAGTCTCTCCAGTTATTACAACCATCTGAAAAAAGCCGTTGGGTACTACGGTCGGAACTTGATCAAAAGATGGACCGAGATGAGGACAACGGTCTTGTTTCCTATTTTTAAGAGCCTGCATGACCAGCAGAGCCGGTTCTAGGATTCCTGGCGCCGCGAACAAGCTGAACTACGGCGCCCTTAAAAGCCTGACTGAGCTTGTCGTCGGTCATACACACTTCATTTATCATTTTTTCCTCTTAGTTTCACCACAATAGAGTGGTTTCAACTGTTAGATACCCCTAAAAAGTTTGTCTTCATTCAAAGGAAATTTCTTATTTTGACTGTTTTAATTTCGCGACTGTCCGTGTTGCTGGTACCTAGGACCGATCCTACTAACTAGTTCGGTGCCTTACTAATTAGATCCAGATAATTATGTAGCTATGATAGAGTTTTTCCTATTTTGCATTTATAAAGTCCTACTGTCTCACATATATGACAGGCGCCCAATGGCGTAGAAAGAGGGAAAGTTGCACCCACTCCCAGGAGTGAAGCAGCACAAAATTTCCTCTGCCTGTTAATGTCAATTATCAACTAGCCATCCCCTAGGATATAGCGCCCCCCCAGGCACTGTCTCTGCACCCGAGCACTGGGAACCCTTGCCCCTGCAGGCACCCACTAGCACTTAGCGTCCTGGCGACTGTCTGGGGTGCTGATACCCAGGACCGACCCTGCTGAGTAGGACAGTACCTTACTTATTAAAATCGGATAATAATGTAGCTATGACTAAGTTTTTAATGACAACTGTCGATTGGCATTCATAGTCTAATCGAAGGCACCGTCCTCACCAAGTGAGCCCCTGAAGACGGGGGCTGGGATATCTAATCTCGTCTGAGGCTAATTCTTTATTTCCTGTCCATGCTGCTTGCTAAGCGGTTGTCGAATGTAAAAAACACCAGGGAATTGCAAAGAGAGCAACAAGAATAGGATGAACGGAGAACTAATCAAGAATTCATATTTCCTCCATTCAGAATTCATACACATTTTCTTCGTTTTTTTATCAGATCTCATTGTATACACAGATGTTCATTGGAATCAGAAACCGTCAACCAAACTGTCAACCAAACTGTCAACATAAGTTTCTTCAGATTTTAAGTTGGTACAGATGGCTATGCATGTATGTATGTATGCATGTATGTACGACTCTTATAGGGTGCACTGATGAAAGTAGACAGCCGAAAATTTTAACATTTCCTCCTCTTATTCTTAGAAAGAATGATTGATTATTTTGTTTTTTTTTTCCACCCCTACCGAGTAGGTTTTTAGTGGGGGTGGGAGTGGATGGAATTCAATTTACAGTGTCAGTTTATGTCAAAATAGCTGTCCGGTAGCATACACGCTTGTCTGTTTTGGGGAAATTCGGATTTTTTTTTTTACTGCACTACAAATTGTGGGAAAAGTAAATTATTCATTGATCAGCCCTTTCCCCAGCATGCTACCAAAATAATCTGGTTACGTGATGGTTTCTACTGAGTGACTAATAAGACTTTTTATCAGATCTCATTGTATACACAATTGCTCATTAAAATTTTCCGTTTTTTCAAGTGAGGAAGGGGGAGGCTTTTGTACCATTCAACCTTTAACATAACCATTCAAGAAATGCGGTTTAATTTCCATTCAGAAATATTCATCTAATTAATAGTTGTAATGAAGTAGATTATTTCCACTTTATTTCTTATTTTTCATTTTCATTGCTAATTGTAAACCTGCTGCCAGTGAAATTTCCGGAAAATCCATTCGTTCACGGAAATTACAGTTGAGTAAATCTGCCCTTGAAACCCCTACGGAAGCCCATTTGAGCAAATTAGAAAAGGACGTCAGGTTAAAAAAAGGAAGATGTTCATGATAATTTTCATATTTATTCTGGTTGATCCAAAGTTATAGAAGCAAAAAAATAAAATTAAGTAAAATAAAATAAAATGAAAATTAAATAGAATGAAAAATAATGAAAAATCATTTTCTTTACTCTCTTCTCAGAAAGGTATTTTCCAGTTCTGTGTTTTTACCGAGTGAAGTGAGTGACGGCATTTCGGGTGCTTGTCCCCTTCAAGCACAAATCGCAAAGTAGTAAAATGAAATGTGAAGTCTAAGCTGGGAAGGCTAAATCCGTAGCTGGCGTAAGGAAACTGCTTTACTCGGCTTGTTCCTCGTTCCTTACAACAAAATAAAACTTCAGCCTTCGCCCAGAGCAAAACTTTTCCCGTGGTAATCAGTCGTCCTCGTTATCGACACAATTTAAATATCAAACTTTAATGCCTATAATTCAGACTCAATAAATTTTCTCAAATGAATCTTAAAAGTATAAAGGTCCCCTGCTGAAAACTGTTGAGAGAGAGAGAGAGAGAGAGAGAGAGAGAGAGAGAGAGAGAGAGAGAGAGAGAGAGAGAGAGTGCGGGGAGGGTGGTGGTGTAATTAATTGGTAATTAATTGTTTATTGCATAATATGTAAACGCACTTGCCATCACAGTCAATAATTGAACAACCCTGGCGTCAAAATTTGAAGTCATGTAAAAAACATAATGATTGACCCTCACAGAATAAGACCCCAAAAGGTAAAAAAAGGCTTTAAAAAGACTTCATAGAAGGGGTCTCGTGGGGTACTGACGCCAACTTTCAAGCCTGTAAACATAACGGTATGGTCAGGAGCGCCGGAATACACAAACACACTTACATATGAAAAAGGATAGAACCCTTCACCACCTTTGGTGGCTACGGTCGTTCAACCGTTGGATCAGCCAAAACTCATCATCCCCAGGTACAATCTCTCTACAACCGTACTTACAAAATATATTAAGTATAACGTAATTATCGATTTGAGAAAAAGGAGACGATGACGACCACAACGACAGCGGCATACACCTATAGTGAACGGTAGTCCCTAATGGCCTTTTTCCACACCGGGTACAATCAATTGTTGAAAAAGTTAGTAGTATCTGCCACACATGATCATTTCTGCATGTATGTACGTAGAATATGAACACGTAAAGCAATGATAGGCAACGTTGCTCTACGGTCGGGACATAATTATCTGAATTGCAGTTCAAAACTAAGACACAATTATTATTTGGTTGTCTAGAGGGTAATGAAATTTTTGCTAAAATTGATATTTATTCTAAAAAATCAAGCCTGACATCTGCGTCAAACTCCACTGGGTCAAACTCCACTCCTACTTGTATTCCGACCGAAGGTGATTACTGCAACTTTTGTATTGTATGTATAATGAATTCCTAGCTGTATAAGACACTACGGTTTTGCTCAGTTGACAAGAGTGTAGTCTTCTAATCCCATGGTCGTGATTTCAATTCACTCTAGGGAATTTATCGGTTTGGTTTAACGTGACAAACAGTGAAGAGTTTGCTCTTTTAGATTTAATGAGGGTTCATCTTATTACGGGGAGTAAACTAAATCAACTCAAACTTGGACTCTGTGTGTGTATGTGTGTATGTGCATGAGAGAGAGAGAGAGAGAGAGAGAGAGAGAGAGAGAGAGAGGTGAGGAAAAAGAAAAGAAAAATATTTTAATATTATCATATTTTCCTTCCAATTTTCATTTTTTCAAAAATATCGTGAGAAAAAAAATTAGTTTTGAAGTTACTTCTCTGAAGTGCACACCGCACACTTACACACGAGCACAATAAAGTTAATTATGTAACAATAACACGGTAATTAATACAATCATAGTTTTGATATGGCCATAATATTATTGTTAACAAGATGATATGAATATTAGTGATGGCAAGTGATGAGGATAATGATGTTGAGTGGAAATTCGGAAGCACAAATGAGAAAACATAACAACGACTACGATTGTTACAACAACCACCACTACTAGTACTGAATACTCCAAGTACTAATATAAGTAATAATAATCATAATAAGACAGTAACTGGAGAGGAGAAGAAAAGAATAGAGAGAGAAACGAGACTCATTGTAAGAGTACACTCCACAGCCTTTCCAAGATTAGCAAGAAGAAGAAGAAGAAGAAGTACACGGTCCCAAAGGATCGTTTCTCTCCCAGAAACATATGGCTAGCTCTCTCATGTTTTCGTAACCCGAATTTTGAGGGACAAAAACGAACTGGGACGTAGGGGGTGTTGGAGGGAAGTATTGTTGCTCTAACCTAAATAAAAACTAAACCAGTCTCTCTTTCTCTCTCTCCGTGTCGGCGCGCACCCAATACTTTTTTCGTGGTACGGGATTCCTGGAAAAAAAAAGATAAAAGGAGAAAAAATTGGTTCAACTTAAAACGGGAAATGAAATCATGGACAAGGTAGATGAATGATATCAACCTGTTGGGAGGTTTCTGGGAAAAAAAATCAGAAATCTTCACGAGATTCATTTTGTAAAACTCTGCTCCAAGTCTGACGTTGGAGTTGACTTCACTTCTCCCCGTCACAACAACGATCAACAATCAGCACCTAATTTAGGGTAATAAATTCTTCACTGTTTGTCTGTCCCGTCACGTTAAACCAAACTGAAATATATCATTTCCCTACCATATTTTGATCTTAACACCCGATTCTAGCCGACTAATCGCACATACCTATCAAAATTTATGTTAGAGATGCGTAAGGGCTCATTTCATTCTAATGAACAAATACACTTATGAAATGAAATTTCTCTATCATGATTTGATCTCATCGCCTGAGCCAAGCTGACTAGTCTTACTTATCTACCAAACAAGCTGACTAGTTTTATGTATCTACCAAAAATCTATGTAAAGATTTCAGTCTAATAAACAAATAAATCGAAGAAAATTAACATTTCATACTAAGGTTTGATCTTAACGACTGAGCCAAGTTGACCAGTCTTACGTATCCACCAAAATTTACGTTAAAAATACGTAAAGGCTCATTTCAACTCTAGAACTGTGCAAAGCTGATTCATCATCATCAGTCTTTTAGCATCTGTCGTTGGATTCGCAAAACCTCTCTATCATGCGCGTCACAGAGCCAATTCTTTCTAAACATGTCTGTTTCGTCGCTCGATCTAATATTCTACCGGTCACAGTTTTGATCTCTGGGGATCCACGTTGTGATTCATGATGTCCATCGGTTGTCTGTCATTCTTGCAACATTGACCAGTCCCTTGACATTTGATTTTCCCAACAGATTCTATGATATCCCTGCGCTGTGATATTGAGCTTGATTCTGTAATGTGCATAATGCATGGTTATCAGTTTGAGAGTCAATCTTATTTCGTTCTAATGAACGAATAGATTTATAAAATTAACATTTCCATAATATGATTTGATCTTAGCGTCGGTGACAAGTCTTACTTATCTCCCTGAATTTATGCTACAAATTTGCAATGGCCTGTTAGATATACATTTTTTATAATTTTCATTTATCATTTATACAGTACAAAAGTTACAATAATCATCTTCAGTCGGTTTAGAAGTAAGATTGAAGTCTGATCATACAGAAACCAGCTTTGTTTTTAGACGTAGTCACTCATGTTAGTCTATTTGCCCACATCGTACCACCATAAGTCCTCAATGAATTTCAATGATAGGGAGGGTTGGTCTTGGGCTTATGAAGATTGATTGAATTTTAGAGCAGATCCAGATATTTGTCTTTGATTGAGAGATATTCTTCCCATACTGCAGGAAAAGAAGTTAAAAACGAATAGTTATCTAAGATGGTAAATTTGAATTTCAAGGGAAGTAACTGAATATTTTGTGCATTCATACATCTCTTTTCCTTTTTTCGAATTTTACTTCTATTCAATTATATTTGTTTGTCCTCACAATTTCCGAAAAAAACTTCCATGAATTTGAATTACATTGTGTGGAAGAGTGGACCATTTGCTGAGAGAGAATTCTTTCAATTTTCGGATGGATCTAGGATACTTTTCGCTTGAGAGATATCATTTCATACATCAAAACAATAGTCGAAAATCTGAAAATCAGAACATGTAGTTTGCCCCACCGCACTGTAGCTATATACGAACTGATTTTCATTGTTTCTAGTTAGTGTATGGTGTTGGTAGGGGCATGCGCTCTGGGAGAGTTTTCTAGATTTTTAACGGTTTACTTCATGGATATTTTGTAGAATTTATTTTTTTTAGGTGGCAGTGAGGATCGAACTGATCATTTTTGTGAGACCAGGAAGCTAACCACTCTACTGTCAGAATATCTTGTTGCAAATATTTGTTTGGGAAACTCATTTCTCATATGTATACTCCAATAGAAGTTGGACCAGCTCAGGGATCAGCAACTTCTTGCAATGGACCACTTTTGATTTTTTTAGTTTCGCCAATGACTCGTATGAATATCTCACATATCGTTTTTTTCCCTTGAGGCTTATGAATATAAAATATTTACTCCGCAAGCAAATGTAATAGAAAAGTCAATGTTTATATTTATAGACAATCGGTTAATTAGCAGTTCATTCGTGACACAATTCAAATCGTGACACAAAAAGCCATAAACTGCTCAATGGCCTAACATTAAATTGATTTAAAAAAAAAAAAGGTCTGAGGCCCATAGAGAACACTTCTATCACCCAATCCGTGGTGTAGCAGATTATTACTACTGTGAAGGGAGTTCGTGAAGGCAGGAACACATTGCTAATACGTCACTTGTGTAAGTTCAAGAGGCCTGAAAACCATGAAAAATAGCCACCGGATACACAGTTGTGTCATGTCACCTCAAGTAATTTTACATGCAGTCACCAAAGATCACTTTTTTCACGTCTAATTAGAGGAAATACGTACTCTGCAAATGTTTCCTAAAACTGAAGATGTAAGACGTGAAGTCACATGAGCAGAGCAACAGGGACGTGATATCGTGTGATGCAGTCGTTACAGTATTATGTATGAAAAATGGATGGGAAATTCAAATATATGATCATTTTTAGAATTTTTAGATTTTAGCAAATTTCGAAAAATCACCAGTTTCAAACGAGTATAAAACATTGATGAATCCCCAGAGTCAGATTAGGTCTTCCTTGGTCATTCGTTAGGATCAGCTGTCTAATTCCAGTGCGCCTGTTCTCTCATATTGTACCCCCACATCGCTCTAAAAAAGGATAGGGTCAGGGCTATTCTCTGATGCCTGCGATGAGCCAAAAGACAAGGGTGAGGGAAATAGACGATTTGCCTATTCCAACATCCACACATTAAACCGGACCTTGTAATGAATTTGACCTTGCATGGAGATGAATAAATACTTGATCCTATCCAGAGGTTTCTTAAACTTTCTATTGACATTCGTTCGAAGTAAGCATAGTTGTCATTTGGACATTATATGCACTGCACACACGGCATGTTCTCTAGGTTTTGAAGATACCGAGATGAGCAAAGCTCACCGAAGAAGTAGAGACAAAATGTTGCCTTATTATAAAGAGAACAGCAGTAATACCGTTATTGCACAGAAATTGAATAGATCTAGGACCATCATCAGAAATTTTTTGAAGAATTCCAAACGTATGACACAAAGAAGGTTGCAGGAAGGCCACCCAGATTTACCACTGTTGGTAGTTGTCACCTTCTTCAAGATGCAACAAAAGGTAGATTATGCTCCAAGGACCATCAAAATAAACTTGATCTTGATATCACTGCCAGATGGGTTCGGCAAGTTCGCAATGGATTTGGTAACCTTGTGTTTCGATCTAGAAAGAATTCTCCTGCTTTGGCTGCATCTTCACAAGAAAAAGTGCATCAAGTGGGGAAAGGGATCAAAGAACGAAGAAAAAAGTTTTTTTGAAGAAGTTCAACAGAGATTTCGATGAAATTAAATGCTGTTGGTTCGTAAGGAGAAGCAAGTTTCTTTTCCAAGCATTCATTTGGTGGAGGATCTGTCATAGAGTTTGGAGCGTTTTCAGTCAAAGGTAAAGTTGAACTGGTAAAGGTGGAAATAAAGTAAAAATCTCCGCGTTACATCAAAGTGTTAGAGAAGAGTTTTGTCCCGTTTCTCCGTCATTCATATGCTAAGGTAGCCAAGGAATGGTTTGAACGAGATAGTAGCTATCGTTCTTGCCGTATGTTGTTGGTCATGATATTTTGGCTCACCAGTGAGAATATAAGAATATAGCCTACAAAATTTTTCAGCTTTGACCATTAAACATATTAAAAAACTTTTTCTTTTTCTTCGTGTCACTCCAGTCGATTATTTCCCCGTATCTGTTGATGTGATTTCGCGAGGTGTCTTTTGTTTGAATCCGAACAGCGATGGATTGTTGAGAGACGAGGGGATTTGGTCCTCGTCGTGGTTTGACTGCAGCGTGTGTGCGGCCCAGTAGCTGAGGAAAGGAAGGAAGCTGTATGAAGAGAATGGAATGCGCACCAAGTACGAAGTCGGATGCACATTGATCAAACAAAGTGAATTGCAGATATAGACATGTTATTGGCCAAGGAAAAGACGTACGTTTAATACAAGAATAAAGATGAGGTACATGTAAAGAAAACATTAACACGATCGATCGTGAGAAGTAATGTTAGGTGAAGAGATAGAAAAAGGTGGGAACTTCTTGTCTTGATAGTACTGGCGTCGGAGTTGTAGCGGAGTTGTCTGAACGCGTGGATTCCATATGGTTGGATTGCTCCCAGATACGTGGAAACCGGGTTCAGAGAGCGAGCCTTACTGCCAAGTAAATGAGTTAACTTCGGGGCTATTCTCAGACGCTGTTAGACTCTCGACGAACAGACTATGAAGGACATAGAACATGGAGTTTTATCCATGCATGTTTCCTAAAGTGAGGATGGTGGTTAAGATGGGATCGGCCAGTGGGCTGGCGAAATAATAACGATCTTAGAGAGAAAGAAAGAGTATGGCCGGCCGTAAAGGCCGGGGCCAGAGGCATAACCAGCTAGGCTTCCTGTCGCCAATGAGCATTGGACCACGGAGAAAGAAAGAGAAAGAATGACCGGCTGCAGAGGCCGGGGCTAGAAACGTAACCAGCCATGGGTGCTGGAGTTAGTCAGCACTAGACCATGTGCATCTTGTGGTTTTATAGGGGTCGTCAGAATTAGTGACGTTTTGGATATTTAGCTAAAAGAAGAGTTTCGTACTAAATTCCTAACTAAAAGTAGAGGGGGCACTAGAGTAATTTATGTAATTTTCTTCAATCATTTTTAATGTTTTATTTATACTTTATTATTATTAAATAATAATAATAATAATAATAATAATAATAATAATAATAATAATAATAATAATAATTATGAGATATATATATTGCATTGAAAATGTCCATAATATAACGCGTAGCTGAATGCTCAATCTATGTGAATTAAGTGCATTGACAAGAATGGAATTCATGTTGAAAAATAGATAATTTATTTTGAGAAATGAATAATTTCTTCGTTATTAGGCAACAGAATCATTGATTTACCTAAGCATGTTTATTTAACAAAAGATATTTTATAAACAAATCTGCAGGGTGACATATCTTGAAATGGTGTTTATTTTAACGGAGCTGTACTCGTATTTTCCCTTACGTTTTACCAACGAAGTTTTTCTAAAAGTTTTCAAGACTAAAATAAAAGAAAGAAAGAAAATGAAAAGAAAGATCCTTCGGAAAAAAAAGAAAAAATCAAAACCACGCCATATATGTAACCGGATCTTTGGCATTTTCGAATTCTCGACGCTTACGTGATAATTTTCAACCTTAGATTTTTACGAGTTTTTAACAAGCATCTCAGGGTACAGGCTTCTCGTCGTGACATAAAACCTCTCAAGGCAGCAGGAGACTCATGGTTCAGTTCAATGCACTAGGTAGGTAATTCTCGTTATCCGAGACTGACGTTGGAAAAAGTATCTCTGACTGGGCTCTTCAGCAGCATTCCCTCTGATTTTTACATGTCTGTGTGCACAAAAATATGATGTTTAGTAAATGTTTTCCTGCATTGTGACTTTTTGGGTGTCCCCATATGCTATTATAGTTGTTCTTGGTTTCTGTGGCGTCTGGCTTCATGTTGTCTTCTTTCTTCGTTCAGATCCTGATAAAACTTTCTTTCTTCGTTGTTTTGGAATGTGCAGTTTTGTGTGTATTGGGTAGTTCTTTGACAGTGTCAAATCTGGTTATCTCTGAAGGCTGAGTGACAGTAAGTCTCCTCAGGTCTTCAGCCCCCCTCTCATCTCGCCCTCACCTATCACAGCTGCCCTATGGTTTGTACCTCTACCACCATTCATGGTATGCTTTTTTTCATTATTATTATTATAAAATTCTGACACTTATAAATATAATTACTAACATTATTTTAGGTAACTGGCCTTTGGTGTGCAAAAAGCAGATGAGCACACGCAGCTAAAAAAAACAATTCCTTCAGGTTGACAGAGAACCCACACAGAGAAAAAATTATAAAAAATCTCGAATACCTTGAATCGAATTTTAAACCCGACATAGGGAATTGAATAATCTAGACAGATGGGTTTCTTTGGCCAAGTATAGCACAGTTGTTGAATCATTCATATGAATGGCACATATACAAGAAAAAAGCCTAAAAAAGACTGGATTGTTCAGTCACTGAATAGAAACTGCTAGACAATAAACATCTTTTCGAAGCAGGCTGTCTTTAGAATAATCAATTATATGTATAAGTTGGTTATTTCACCATTTGTTGGACAGTAATCACGAAAAAATAAGTCTGAATTTTCAAAAAGGAAGCGGACACAAACTGAAGGATCAATTTAGCATAATCTTACATTGCAAACAAAACAATATTCAGAGGAGGTTGAAAAAACAGAAAAAAATATCCTTTCAGACGTAATAAGAAGTAAATGTTTAAATTTACAGCCCATCAGCTTCATTGGTGCAGCGAGTACGCGTGATAGTACATACGTACGTTGCCAGCCACACCGACTTGAAAACTGGAAGAAACCTTGGTTGACAGTTTTTCTTTATTGTAGAATGCTGAGTGCTATTGGCAAACAATAGGATGAAGAGTTACAGCGGCCTCTCTTTGTTACCAGACGCATTAATGGTGCTGATATAGTAATTGAATTGAATATATATCCTCTTGAATGTCAATAGTAATTTATATATGTATATTCACATTTAGTAATTCATATATATATATATATATATATATATATATATATATATATATATATATATATATATATATATATATATATATATATATATAAATATATATATATATATATATATATATATATGAATGCAATATATTATTCTATCCATTTCTTAATGATAATAATTATGTATATATATGTATGTATATGTGTGTGCTCGTGAATACTTTGTGAGTTTAGATTATAGTTGAGCAAAAGAAGGCGTTTTTAATTTCGTCAAGAATTTTTATGGGCTAAACAAATTTGATATAGCTGTTGTAAAAATGACACTGCAATAAATTAAATCTTGTAGAAACTAGAAAAATCTTATTTATTTATTTATTTTTTTTTTTTAGTAGGCAAAGGATCTGTTGACGCTATCCGGCGAAGGTCAACAGAAAAGTCCCACGCGAATTTGCTGTTGAAAACGAAGCAATGCACAACATTTTGCAGAGCAGACATATTAGTTAACTTTGGGCTCAGCAGCAAATTCGCGAGGAACTTGTGCGTTGACCTTACCGATCAGTTGAAGATGCTTCTGTACAGTAGATGAGGTTGAATTCATATTTTTTGATTGCTCGTTCATAGAGTAGACAATGATGAATATGACACTCTTCAATTGTTTTGTTACTGATCTTGTACGGGAAGACCTGGAAAAGCAAATTATATCATGATTTGAAAGATGACTGACACGTCATCTCGAAGAATATATGTGATTTTCGGCGGTGTTTAATATTCAGTAAATAACATTTGAAGTTTAGTTATAAAAATGTAACTACCTTCTGGTAACTTTAATATATGCATTGTTGAGCCAATACATTATGACCACCTGCCTAATAAGGTGTTGATCCCCAATGAGCTCGCAAAACAGCTCTCACTGAAGCAAGCATGAACTCTCCGAGACCTCTAAGGTTTCCACTGGGGTATAATGTTAACAGTAGATACTTTAACAGCAGTAAGTAACGTAGTTGAGGTTAAGCAGACTTAAACTGTCAATTCAACCATCCCAGGATGTCTCAATGGGACTTTTCAGGAGGAAGCGAGTCTCATTCGAATAGACAACTCTTTTCCACACATACACATGTATATGAATGCATTGTATTATTCTATCCATTTCTTAATAATAATCATTATTATATATACATATGTATCTATGTGTGTGTGTGCTTGTGAAATACTTCATGAATTTAGATTATACTCGAGCAAAACATGCCGTTTTTAATTTCGTCAAGAATTTTTATAGCTCAGTTCCAGTTTCAACGAAGACGTTCCTAGCAAAAGACATTAGTTGTCCTGTGGTTTTGCGGTCCCATTCACAACAAGTATCAATGTACAGTTTGTGAAAGTGCATTAATTCCTTCAGCTACCTGTGTGCCCCAGTAGACCCCCTGTTAGCTCGTGCTTGACAGAAAAGACTCTGTTTACCTTTTGTGTCGATAAGTCTGAGCCGTCCAATGTCTTGTCGGCAGTTGGAGATTTTTACCTCCTCAGATCACTGCCGATAGGTTCTCATCACGACTTGACGTTAGCACCCATGAGCTGTGCTGTTTCAGAAGTGCTTAGATTATGGGCAAAACAATTTCGCCTTTATCAAAGTCTCTCAAAATCTTTCATCTTGCACATAACTATGGCATTCAACATCTCAAAATGAATTACTCAAGGTCAGTCTACCTACTTAATACCTTGTTGTTACGAAACATTAGCTCTCATTCTTGCCACATGTTGCTGGTCACACTGTTATGGGTCATCAGTGTATATTAAAAACCGTCAAACAAAACTTCCATCAAAAATTGTCAAATAGTTTTCTTTAGTTTTCAAGTTGGTCCATGTGACTAACTATGTATGTATGTATCATGCGTACAGGCTGCACAAATGGAGCTAGAGGACTGACATTTTCAATATTTTCTCTTTATTAGGTCTAGCAGAAACGTTTTTCTTTCTTTTTTTTAATACACCCCAAATAGATTTTTAGTGGAAGGTTCAATTCACGATGTAAGTTTATGCTAAATTGACCACTTGCTTGTGGTGACTTTTTTTTCTTTTGAAATTCAAAATTCCAAAAGATGCCGGTCACATGATGGTTCCTATTGAGTGACCAATCCAGTCTGCGTTTGGAAAATTCGGACATTCTTTGTGATCACTGACCAACAAAAGGCAAGAGATATTCATTGATAGTTTCTTTTTTTACAATTTTTCAATCGATCACCCCATAACATGACATGCTGCCAAAAGACGTCGGTCACACGATCGTTTCTATTGAGTGACTTACTAGACCTTGCGTCTATAAAGTCTTTGTGCACTTAAGATATTAATGACTTCTCTTTTATCAAACGAAATTCAATTAAGAGTAAACTCATTTAAGATGTTAACTTTAAACATCATAAGTATCAACAGCAGCTGCCGGCATTTAAAGTATATTGCCTTCTGCACAGTGTACCAAGTATTTTGCGTTACGGTGCCAAATCACTCTGAATTTGTCCAGATCATCATGCCATCTTAAATTTTACCAGCCACAATTTTGCCCATGGTCTCGAGGGGTCCATGTTGTCAAATCTCTGTACAAAGTCCGGAGTTAACTTAGTTTTTCTGTCTCATAACAAAAACAATCTCCAACAAAAGGTGTGGTGTAAAGTGTTATGTGAAACCAATACTCTTCTACGGTGATTTGAACTCAAGACCAAATGCTGGCCACTGGGCGGTCTTACTGACTGAGCTAAATATAGTCTTGGATATTTGCGAAAAGTTATCATACAGATACGCAATGGCTTATTTCTTTCTGATAAATAGGTACATTTTTATGATTTACTTCTGATAAGTAGATACATTTTTATGAAGAATATTATTTTTTCATTTATGATAGATACAATACAAAAGTTGCAGTAATCAGCTGGTGGAATGGAGTTTATTCAGCAGCAGCAAACATTGAAAAGGGGGTGATCAATAAATAAGTTACTTCTCTTACCTTTTGTTGGGCAGTGATCTCTAAAGAGAGTCTTTATTAGAAAAAAACAAAAAGCAAAGAACAAAATCGTGAATGTTGCCGGACACAAGTTAAGTGTCCAATAAAGCAAAAACTTACATTGCAAATTGAACCCACGCTGAAATTTTTTTTATGGATGGGATGGGTGTGGGAGTTAATATGTTTGCTAGACATAGTAAGGAGTAAATACTGAAATTTTCAACTCTCTACTTTCATTTGTGCGACCTGTACGCGTGACACGTTCATACACCGCCATTTGGGAAGTTTTGCTGTCAGCTTTAGTTGAAGGTTCCTAATACGAAAAACCTAAAAAAAACTGCAATGAAAAGCAATTTTATTCACCTTACTTAATTTTCATCAAAGTCACCATCTTCTTGCAGGAAAAGACGAATACGGTTTTGAAGTTCATCGAACACATTATAACCAATTGTTAATTAATTTTTCTGGTATCTTATTTCTGTTCCTTTCTATTACAACAATCAGGTCATTATTCTACGTCCGTTTAGGAATCAGCATGATTTTGAAAAAAAGATTAAGCTTCCTGTCTATTCATTTTTTATCCATTCTACTTACCTAACGACCGTAGAATAATAAAATGAGAATTGCGATAGAAAGTAACAGAAATAAGAGGAGAAAAGACTATTCAAGAATGTCTTTATTAAAAGAATAATGACGATTGAATTCTGCAGATGTTTTGGGTGAGGAGACTGATGGCATTTTTTTTTAAAGAAATCGATGCTTTTCCCCCTGCATCAAACTTTTGATGCGTTTATATATCCCATGTAACAAATATAGATATTTAATTAGCTGAACTCACTCAGACACGGTTGCTTCTATCAGAACTACCAACAGCTTTTCGAAAATAAGCCTAGATTTTACGGAAACAGAAACTCAGTAAGTCAGCTATAAAATAATTATTTCAAACTTATGTATTGACAGTTACTCCTTACCAACTACCAAATGTCTCCCTGTCTATGTCATCAAGGACAGCTACAGCTATGGCCATTAAATGTTCTGTGGTTACTAACGGAAACCCAGGGAACGTTTTTAGAATATTAGTTTTTGTAAATTACAAATCTTATAAAGGGTTTCGATTTAAAATGTTAATATAATGCTTAACTGGAACCTTACCCTGTGTCTGTCATACAGCGGAAAATACCATCAGTAGATTTTGTATCTGTAGCAAACGTTGGTTTTTATCGAAACCAAATGCTAGCCCGATACCTAAGATTGTCTACCTTATTCGTCTGAACGGTTTCAACTTCTATCCTATTTACCCATAATTCGGGCGGTGAATTCATACATACATTTCTTCAGAGTGATAGTGCGAAGTGAGCGCAAACTGTCCCTGTCAGAGTTTGAACTCGCTTTCCCGGTTCCATTCTCTGTACCGTGAACCGTTAAGCCACTCACAGCTGCCTAAGGCGTATTCAGTGCGGCACAAAACCAAATGGATGTAGGAAGATAGTTTTACACTGATCTTCCAAGTCAGGGCAAAAAAAAAAAAAAAAAAAAAATGAGCCAAGCTTCATCAAACTTTTAGGAATTATTCTTTTATTCTAATGATAATAAGTGAAATATTCGACAATGTTATATGGCAGAGCATGCATTCAGTGTTTGTGCACAGAGTGCGTTTTAAAACGGGATACCCTTTCCTTTATTTTCCTTCGGAAAAATTGAGCTGTTTGGACAAGCTGTCCGACAGTTGTATACGGTGCTTGCCAGAGCTGGTCAGTGTTCCAAAATTTTCTTTTAGCCAGTTTGGCCTCAATGTACACCCACGTGTTCTCTATGGTGTTAAGATCTTTCATATGAAGGAAAGTACTTGGCTCTTTTTCGCCGTGGACTGTATATGTTGAGGTGGGTGGGTTGCTGACTGCTTCGAAAATCTGCATCAGAAATCATGATTATTACATAGACTCGAATGCTGATTTCTGTCACCAATGGAAAGATGTGACCGACAATAGACCGAAGTTATTTATGATAGAAAGGAACAACAGTGAAAGAAGCCGGCCAGACAGTTTCAGTGTTGACTACTTGCCAATTCTCGCCACGAAGCACTGATTAACACGCTAGTCTTGCCAAACAGTGCATATCATCCTAACTGGAGGAGCTGAACCAAACAGATGTATGCATCGAAAATATTACGTTGACACTCAACAAATGTCGTTTTTAAAAAATATATGATCCATATGTTGCCCCGAATCGGTAAAATTGGCTAACTAGCAAGGTTTTAATTTTTTTTCACAAAAGATGAATAGATACGTAATTCTAATTCGATAAAAAGTTCAATAAAAACAACGATATAAAACAGCTATTCTTTTAGAATCAAAAGTTTATATAATCAAAGTGAAATCAAGATTTTTTTTCCCAAAAAGCTTCGCCATTTAGGCAATTTCATCGATTGGTGTACTTATAATAATCAGCTATGTGCATTAATTGTCTGCCACGGTAAGAGATGCAACTGACGTAGTAAACTAGCATGGGGAAATCATAAAAAGTAATCAAAACAAAAAGCAAACAAAAAAATCCATTTTTAGTCAATAGAACGCTACCCTCCAAGCTCACTGCAATGTAAATCTCTAGTAGAGAATAATATTCAAAATGGAAGATATATTAATGTAACTGCATTATTTGAAGATTCAATGTAAATAGAGATAGAAGTTTGAAGTTTTTACAAAAAATGAATAAATGTATAAATTCAATTCGATCAAAAGTTTGATTAATCAAAATGAAAATATCTAATCTTTTCAATCATTTTGAACTTCATATCTGTTATAAAAGGTTTGATAATTTTCATCCTCAGTCATGGGAGCTTCAAAAATTGCGCAGAATGCAACATCATCAATCTTTCAGCGTCCGTCGTTTGACATAGACCTTTACCGAGTTTCACCAGATCTCTCAATCACAAACGTATTTTCGTTACGCCATCTTATTCCCTATCTCTGGGGATGCACGTTGTGAGTCGTGATGTCCAGCATTTGTCAGACATTGTTGCATCCATTGCCTTTTGAGTAAAGATGGATTCTGACTTCTGTTTTTTCTCTTTAATATACTGTGCTGTATTGTGGTCACCCCATGTAATATTAAGCATGCCCTTTTTTGTGCACCTTGGAGCCAATCTTTTGGATAAGTTCCATTTTTCAGCTTCATAGGTAACTATCGGGAGGATGCGTAGGTTGTATTCCCTCCTTTTTGAAACTAATCGGATCTTTTTGGTCCCGAAAGTTGAGCTTGCCCCGCCGACACAATCTGTAGTAATTCTTTCACCAACTTTTCTCCTATTCCATAAGCTATCTTGATTTTACCAAATAATAAAGGTTTCCTTGCTACCCGAAAGTAGAGCGTTCCCATGAAAAAAAAACTTTTATAAGCTGAAATGGTATCAAGCAAAGTAGCGATTACCATTAATTTATATGAGAAACTTTTGAGCATTCCCATGTTCCCACCAAATGGTGATGATGGTATGAATACAATATATTTTGAAGCATACCCTGAAAGCTATTTTCACTTTTAGATCTTTTTCGAAAGAGCAAACATCCATGGCGTAAGGCAGTGAATGATTGTAATAGTTAATTTTAAATTTCTTTTGATGAAGTGCTGTCACTATTATTATTTTTTACTGGTTTTACTCCATCCTAATATTATTGCTTTTTTTCGATTATTCACTGTTTGATCTAACAGTCGATGATATGTCATCATAGCGAAAATGCTTAATCTAAAAATTTTAAAAATCTAAGAATACTCGCCATAACAGTCAACAATTTTAGTTGATGGTTTCTGATAAAATGAGAAAAAATACTCCTTCATCCAATCCCAGAATTCCCATTGGTATTAAATATCACCACAAAAACAGATCTGAAGATCCTTTAAAACGAAAATCAGCGGCAGTACTGACGTAACTGCGATATCAGATGACCATCGCTTCTACCATCATTTTTTACTCACACATTTTACTCGCGCTAATGCTTTTTCGAAAGGCATGAATCCATTTCTCTCCCCAGCTATGGTCGTCCACCTTGAGCTTGTCTTGGTGTGGGGCTGGCAACACCATCCCGTAAAAAAAAAACTTGCTCGTGACACAGCAATGTGGGCCAATAAGAAAAATGTGAGATATGCTTTCAATCGTATTAAGTATCATAATAAGCATTGGGGGTCGTCTTAGTAACCGTGAGATTATCGATATTTTCTAAGGTCATCTGAGTCCGAAATAAACCAATTCGTGTGAGGGACACAGTTTGGAACGACCTCATTACATCTTGCTACTTATAGCTCCACGGCGAACGTCTCTTCTTTCCTAATCATTGTCATTTAATTTGTAATATATTTTCTTGCTCTCTTTTCCTTCTTTATTTATTATTTCTAGTAGAATTGTTAAACTCCAGTCCAAATAGGGGTTGACTCTATTTTCCCTTCAAGACTAATCCGTATTAAATTTGGGGGAGTGAACTCAATTCGTCAGTCAAGTCACGTAAAACCAAGCAGATAGCTAAAATGAACATTTCCCTAGCGTAGTAGTGGTAGTAGAAGTGGTGGTGGTAGTACTGGTAGACATGTTATCTTTCTTCCTCGCTTTTATTTCTTAATAGTGATCTCTTTCTTTTTTCCTTCCTCTCTTTTTTCTTTCTTCTTTCTTCTTGTCTGTCTTTATTTTTTCTTTCATTTTCTCTTCTCATTGGTAGTAGTAGTAGTTGTAGAAGAAGAAGAAGAAGAAGAAGAAGAAGAAGAAGAAGAAGAAGAAGAAGAAGAAGAAGAAGAAGAAGAAGAATATCCTATTTTCCTTCTCATTCTTCTTCTTGCTCTTTATTTTTCATTGGTAGTAGTGTTATCTTTCTTTCTATCTTTCTTTCCCTCTCATAGCAATGTTTTTCTTTTCCTTCTCTTTCAACTTTTTCTCTGATTCTTCCTTTTCTTGGCATCAAAACTAACCGAAGGGCGATTTTATGTTTTGCTTGTTACTTTTTGTTTTATGTCTCTTTTTCTTCCTCACATTTTTTCTCCTTTCAGGAATCACCTATCATCAACTTGCAAAAAAATTATCTGAATGACGTCAGCAGACTGGACCCAGACTTGGGGAAAAAAAACTCCACTTTATAGCAGAATGAGATCGTATTTACAGAACGATATAAAAACAACTACAGCAACGTGAAGCAGCGAAACACAAAAACATAAAATGAAAGGATTCGGATAGAAAAAATATTTTTCTTCTGTCGCTGGATTTACTAAATGCATCTGCGACGTTGCTTGCATTCACAATCGCTCTGTGTATATGGAGAGAAGAATGTATGCTCCATTAGTCCAAGTAGGCACTTCTTTTTTGCAGATGCTCCGTATTAGACCGAAACTTTCCCTGACAAGCCTAGATTCCTACGTATGGGAAGGATTTTCAGCAAAATGGGGCCTTTGAATCTGATAAAAGATCACGGATATTGACTATTTTCCATTTGTTGCACCTGCAAGGGACTTTCAGCCATTGTTCTGATTTTCTCCAGCGAAAGAGTAACAAATCCCTGGAATAAATTACCAGAATATGATCATAACAAAAATTGTAGTTTTAAATACAGGTTTGATAAACTTCACTGTCATGGCATAAGTAATAGATTAAGAGTACAATTTAGGGAACTTTCAAATGAAATTTTCAAGAGGATATGAGTAAATTGAATTTTATCCTTAAAGAAAAAAAGTGTAAAAAATATGCATTACTTCAGATGGTTAGAGAGTCATTATATGCAATCATAGCTCATATGAAAATCATCCCATCATGAACTCGTGCTGAGGCTCATTATTAGATCGAGACTTCCATTGCCTCACCCCAAATCCAACTTACAAGAGGGAACATCAGTTAGTACCCACAGAAGGCCTAAATGAAGCTTATGGTCCTGATAAGAGATCATGGATTTGAACTATGTATTTATTGTATCATACCCTTTCTAAAGATCACCACAATCGTGAACTCTTCGATCATGTTTAATCTCAATATTTGGGGGATTTCAGAAAAGATAAAACTGATAGATATATGGATTAAAATCAGATCATTATTATCGGCGTGGGCACGAATGCAGACCCCACAACATTACATTTTTTTGAATTTTTAAAACTAGCTAAAACATATACATGTATAGTAACGCAATAACACTACTACGTGGAACACCTGTCCATAGAAAGGCACAAATGCTCAAAACAACGAATAATAAAAAAGTGCAGAGATCTAAATCAAAGGTTGCTGTCTTTGATTGTGAGGACTCGAGACAAAAATTTACACAAACTAGCTTACAGCTCCATTGGTACATAGTTTTATCTTATCATACACATATCGCAGTCATTGCTTCATCGATTGTTTTTTTCGAGATAACGTAATCTGTATTCCGTTCGAGTAACTCTGGCTCGTAGTGAAGCCATCATTGTCTCAAATCTTTCGGCGATCCGCTGTTTCATAGCAGCCTCCACGAAGCTCCAGGACGCTTTGTGCTATATCGCCTACTGAGAAGCTCTGAGTTTCACTATGAAATTCCTTTTTGAAGTTCAGCTTTGTTAATTTGAAGTTCAACTTTTTTATAATTGAAGCTAAAAAGGTGTCATTTTTCGGTTTTTCAAATATCACATTTGTGAATCACTAATTTTCTGTTCCGGTTTGTACAGCACAGCTACAGTCGTAGTTGGTGAACTGTGTTCATATCGTAAAGTTTACTGAGTTCTGTTTCAAATTCTGTAGATAGCTTACTGAGTTTTCATGGACAAAATATCCATTCAGTATGTCAGATTGAAGCGAAGAGCATGAAACGCAAAGGAACAGCGTGTTTGTCTGAAATTGAATGGCTTCACAAAAGAAACTGCAACACCAAAGGATCAAGAGGTCATGAAGGTTCAGCGGCTAAGAATATTAGTCTGTCTCGCTGGCTATTTATGTTCATGTCATGCGCACAGACCATATGAGTGTAGCCTAAGGGCTGAAAAATTAAACATTTACTCTTTAATTTGTTAACAAGGAACAACTTTTGTTTTTTGAAAATTCCACGCAAGAGATCTAGTGAAAGGTTCAATTTACAATGCAAGTTCATTCTAAATTATGTTGCCAGAAGACATTGGTTACGTGATAGTTTCTATCGAATGACTAACCTAACCTATGTATGTATGATTCGGAAACTGGTGGTATTTGTTTGTATTGTCGTGATACGAAAGTTGCTGAAGAGGTTTCTCATTTGGCAAGTAAATCGTATTTAGATAAGGTGCAAAAGCCTAGGCAACAAGAGTATTCAGTGCGTGCATACTTATATCGAAGGGGGGAAAGAATTGCTCTGCACACTGACTACTAAAAATCAAAAGGAACTTTGAAAAAGGAGGAGAAAAAAATCGATAAGGTGGTTGGTAAGACTTATCGATGCGAGGAGAGAACGAAGGTTTCCCCACCAAGTACGAGTCATCAAAAAAAGCTACTGTATCACAAAATGCAGATAGTTTTGATCAATGTGAAAGAAGGAATGTGTCGCAATACACAATAGATCGATCCTTGATGTTTGTCAGAAAGTATCGCCGCAGACGAGACTGAGTTACCATTATAACCAATGTTATATTGTCGAAAACGTCTTTAATTGGGCAGAAGGGTCGGGACTTGTGATTGTATCAATGGAAGATTACCTGTCTTGCTTTCTTTTGGATAAGGTGAATGGTAGAATGAATGTGCAGCGTTATCCTGGGGCAGCAATGGTTCTTGGATACACTGTGCGAAAACAATAAGCCGTGAGGACAGTGTGATGGTTTGGGAAACGTTCTGCTGGGAAACACTGATCTTATCATTCCTGATTTTTGTCATATACCAAACTACCTTAACAGTATTGAAAAATAGGTATACCCTACTATGACAACACTATTCTATAATATCAGTGGCATTTCCAGTTCTATCAAACTGCACATGTTACACAGAAATGGTTTCAGGGATATTAAGAAGACTGTATTGCCCTGGCCAACAAACTCCTCATATCCCAATCCCATTGAGCCCCTCGCTCTGCAGAGCCTCCGCCACGAGATTTGCTACCTTAAGAGAACCTGCAGAGTCCATGCTTGATTGGATAACAGCTGTTTTTTGGTCACATGGAAAACCAATACCTCATCAGGTCGATAGTCCTGGGCGTCCACTACCCATTTTCCAGTGGCTAGGAAAAGGATATATTTCCGGTGTGTGAGGGCAAAAAAAGGTATATTTGGAGTTCCTGTTAGCAGCAATACCGTTACCAGTGAAAAATGATCCCTTCTTTTTATTTGGGTTGGTTAAGATGTGGTTTCGTAAAACAATTGTACTGCATCATTATCCTTTATTAAATAGACTCTACGCTTACACCTGGAGACGATGGAAGATGCTGGAAATCAAGTGTTATGGTAATTTATTCATTTTCATGGTAAAATTACCCGAACTCTTCTGCATACATACATTCATACAATTATATATATATATATATACATACAGTCATACATATATATGTATATATACATATACATACATGCATACATACATTCATACAATTATATATATATATATATATATATATATGTGTGTGTGTGTGTGTGTGTGTGTGTACATGATATGTATGTATTTATGCATGTATGTATGTACGTACATGTGTAATTATGTGTGTGTATATCTGTGAATGTAAATATATCTATGCAAGTATGAGTGGATCTTCCATTTCTTTTGCTTATATCTCAAGCCAAACCTTTGGTAACTTCATAACTTTTTAGAACATTAATCTCGCACTCATGCACTCTTAACAAACTTTTTATGTCATGCTAATTTTTTTTTAGCAAATTGATTATGTGCTCATGCACTTTTACCGAACATTTAAAACTTTTCAGCTGCAATAAACACGTTCTCATTTATATATAATGTATGTTCCAAGTTATAGGCCATAATTTTGCATCTAGAAAGCGGAAATCTAACAGATGGGTATATCTTTTTAAGGCAAGGTTGATATACTATGTGACTTTTTCTGAATGTGTAGATGTGTGCATTAAAATGTTTCCTTTCAAATGTTTTTAGTTTTACCAAATGTTTGTTGTTTACCAAATTAAAGGTGCTTTAATGAATATTTTATCGATTTATCGCTCAGAGTTTTATGCTAATGATTTTAGTACTGTTCAACAATTTGATACCTACTTTGGCCAATTTCGAGGAAAAATAGAAGTATATGTAAATCCCTTGTTTATTATGATAGAGTGTTAGTCCAAGGGGGTTGCAATTTGATTTTTATTAAATTGTTTGTGTGGAATGAATGTACACTAGGTCAAAAATTTGACCTTGAAGCATTGACGGGCATAAAAAGATACGTCTTGAGTGAAATACACAAACCGGGCAAGGCCAGGTATTTCTACTTTATGTAAAGGGTTAAAATTTCATACTTATTGAGTTGTCAATTATTAGTGCAGGGTGAATGCGCAATAACCCACATACTTGGCCTTGAAGCACAGGATTGGACAATATGGGATGTATATAGGGCAGAATACATAAAACTGGACAAGGCCATGCACTTCTGCTAGAGTAGACACACACACACACACACACGCACACACACACACACACATATATATATATATATATATATATATATATATATATATATATATATATATATATATATATGTATATGTGTGTGTGTGTGTGTGTGTGTGTGTGTGTGATAATGTGACTCCCCGGGTTACCTCTCCATAAATCCTGGCACAAAAAGATCTCCAAATGTGAGAACTGGTTTTAGTTTCTAATTATTTGTCTTTGTGATTATATTGTTCGCTAGTTTATGTTTGTAAATTGAAAATGTATCTTCTTAAACTTACATCTTGTAAGTTTTTGAATCAAAAGTTCAACCTTTTCAGTTTGAGCTAAAAGGTGTAGTTAAGAGAAACAGTTAACCAAGAGATTGTTTCTAATAACTACAATTATAATATAGAATCATTTTACTTTCAGATATGCTCTGGCGTAGTCTTCTGTACTCGAGTCCAGTTTACATGCTCACATACAGCTGACCATTGTTGTTGCAAAACAGTAGCTGCTATTCGTACCACATGTTGTCGCTTGTCATAATGCTTTGGCAAATATATATACATATATATATATATATATACATATATATATATATATATGTATATATATATATATATATATATATATATATATATATATATATATATATATATATATATATTACGTTCTGTCTGAAATGCTGAGTTCTCCATCCAGTCATTGTATATATATGAGTAGTTTTCAAAAAGTGGTGAAAGGTTTAAAACATTCATATCTTTTTGGTTTTTAATGATTCGTTAAAATTATCTATGGTAAATGGCAGACATAAACAAGGGAGATTTGAATAACTTATGTACAGAAAATATATCTAACTTCTCTTTAAATTCTCACTGTTTCAATAATGTTTTGCATAATGTTTTGAAGGATCCTTGGCCACTTATTTCTCCTTATAGTTCCTGGACAGCCCTTGGCCTTTTAGCGAAAACATTTCCCCTCAAATAAACCTATATTTTATCAAGATACATGAAAAATAAGCCAAGCTGAGCAGAATGTCACCGAGTTGATGTTGCAGGATCATCCTCTACACTCTTCTGCACATGTTAACGATTCTTAGCATTTCGAACTGAGCGTGGTGTCCCCATTCATGGGTGAACACTAACGAAGTCCAAGTCTCGAAAATACACAACCAAACGACACATCATGAAGTCCACAAGTTCAAACCACAGGAATACGTTTTTTGGGTTGACGTTATTAATCAAGGATATTCAAAGTGAATGTATGTCAGTTCTTAGTTCAGGCGTGTAATTTTTCAAGAGTAACTCCAAATGATTCCTTTATATAAAAGAGGAAAACAAAGAATATACAAAAAATCATTTTTGTTTTTAAACCCCTTTGTGACTTTTGCACCGGACAGATGATATTCATTTGAGCAGGTTTTATCAGAATCTACGAACAATTATTTTTCTTGTCGCTATAGGATACACTGGAAACAGGGATTAAGTGTGTGCAAAATATCAGTTAAAATCAAGAGTATATATGATATGTATTGAGAATTAATATATATTGATGTATATCATCGAGTGAACGTAAAGTATATATTAAAAATTAATATGTATTAGAATAGATTATCAACTGTATAGAAAACATGAATTGAGAATTGATATATATAAAGATATATAATAAAGTGTATAGAAAATATACAATGAGAATTATATGTATGTATATATCATTGTGTTTCGTGTAAAAGCCAATAACTAGTAACAATATGTCCATACACTGAATTCCTGTTGACAATGTATCGTAGAATATACTCAAACTGGAAGTCAAGCCCAAAACTAGTGACAATATGTCCATACCCTGAATCCCTGATGACAATGTATCGTAGAATATACTCAAACTGGAAGTCAAGCCCAGAAGTAGTGACAATATGTCCATACACTTAATCCCTGATGACAATGTATCGTAGAATGTACTCAAACTGGGAGTCAAGCCCAAAACTAGTAACAATATGTCCATACACTTAATTCCTGTTGATAATGTATCGTAGAATGTACTCAAACTGGATAAGCCCAAAACTAGTGACAATATGTCCATATCCAGAATTACTGTTGGCAATGTACCGTAGAATGCGCTCAAACAGGGAGTCAAGCCCAAAACTAGTGACAATATGTTCATAACCTGAATTTCCAGTTGACAATGTATCGTATAATGTACTCCAACTGGAAGTCAAGCCCAAAACTAGTGACAATATGTCCATAAGCGGAATCCCTGATGACAATGTATCGTAGAATGTACTCAAACTGGAAGTCAAGCCCAAAACTAGTGACGATATGTCACTAAACTGAATCCCTGTTGACAATGTATCGTAGAATGTACTCAAACTAGAAGTCAAGCCCAGAAGTAGTGACAATATGTCCATACACTTAATCCCTGATGACAATGTATCGTAGAATCTACTCAAACTGGAAGTCAAGCCCAAAACTAGTGACAATAAGTCCATACCCTGAATCCCTGATGACAATGTATCGTAGAATGTACTCAAACTGGAAGTCAAGCCAAAAAATAGTGACAATATATCCAAAAGCTGAATCCCTGATGACAATGTATCGTAGAATGTACTCAAACTGGAAGTCAAGCCCAAAAGTAGTGACAAAATGTCCATACCCTGAATCCCTGATGACAATGTATCGTAGAATGTACTCAAACTGGAAGTCAAGCCAAAAAATAGTGACAATATATCCAAAAGCTGAATCCCTGATGACAATGTATCGTAGAATGTACTCAAACTGGAAGTCAAGCCCAAAACTAGTAAAAATATGTCCATACCCAGAATTCCTGTTGACAATGAATCGTAAAATGTACTCAAAGTGGATGTCAAGCCCGAAACTAGTGACAATATGTCAATACACTTGATCCCTGTTGACAATGTATCGAAGAATGTACTCAAACTGGAAGTCAAGCTTAAAACTAGTGACCGTATATCCATCCCCAGAATTCCTGTTTACAATGTATCTCAAAATGGATGTCCAGCCTAAAACTAGTCACAATATATCCATAAACTTGATCCCTGATGACGATCTATCGTAAAATGTACTCAAAGTTTATGTCCAGCCCAAAACTAGTGACAATATGTCCATACACATAATCCCTGTTGAAAATGGATCGTACAATGTACTCAAACCGGAAGTCAAGCTCAAAACTAGTAACAATATGTCAATACCCTGAATTCCTGTTGACAATGTATCATAGAATGTACTCAAACTGGAAGTAAAGCCCAAAACTAGAGACGATTTTCATAACCTGAATTCCTGTTGACAATGTATCGTAGAATGTACTCAAATTGTAAGTCAAGCCCAAAACTAGTGACAATATGTTCAAAACCTGAATTCCTGTTGACAATGTATCGTAGAATGTACTCAAACTGGAAGTCCAGCCCAAAACTAGTGGCAATATGTCCATACACTTAATCCCTGTTGACAATGTATCGTAGAATGTATTCAAACTGGAAGTCAAGCCCAAAACTAGTAACAATATGTCCATACCATGAATCCCTGATGACAATGTATCATAGAAAGTACTCAAAGTTGAAGTCAAGCCCAAACTACTGACAATATGTCAATACCCTTAATTCCTGTTGACAATGTATCATAGAATGTACTCAAACTGGAAGTCAACCCAAAACTAGAGAAAATTTTCATAACCTGAATTCCTGTTGACAATGTATCGTAGAATCTACTCAAACTGGAAGTCAAGCCCAAAACTAGTCATGATATGTCCATACCCTGAATTCCTGTTTACAATGTATCGTAGAATGTACTCAAACTAGAAGTCAAGCCCAGAAGTAGTGACAATATGTCCATACACTTAATCCCTGATGACAATGTATCGTAGAATCTACTCAAACTGGAAGTCAAGCCCAAAACTAGTGACAATAAGTCCATACCCTGAATCCCTGATGACAATGTATCGTAGAATGTACTCAAACTGGAAGTCAAGCCAAAAAATAGTGACAATATATCCAAAAGCTGAATCCCTGATGACAATGTATCGTAGAATGTACTCAAACTGGAAGTCAAGCCCAAAAGTAGTGACAAAATGTCCATACCCTGAATCCCTGATGACAATGTATCGTAGAATGTACTCAAACTGGAAGTCAAGCCAAAAAATAGTGACAATATATCCAAAAGCTGAATCCCTGATGACAATGTATCGTAGAATGTACTCAAACTGGAAGTCAAGCCCAAAACTAGTAAAAATATGTCCATACCCAGAATTCCTGTTGACAATGAATCGTAAAATGTACTCAAAGTGGATGTCAAGCCCGAAACTAGTGACAATATGTCAATACACTTGATCCCTGTTGACAATGTATCGAAGAATGTACTCAAACTGGAAGTCAAGCTTAAAACTAGTGACCGTATATCCATCCCCAGAATTCCTGTTTACAATGTATCTCAAAATGGATGTCCAGCCTAAAACTAGTCACAATATATCCATAAACTTGATCCCTGATGACGATCTATCGTAAAATGTACTCAAAGTTTATGTCCAGCCCAAAACTAGTGACAATATGTCCATACACATAATCCCTGTTGAAAATGGATCGTACAATGTACTCAAACCGGAAGTCAAGCCCAAAACTAGTAAAAATATGTCAATACCCTGAATTCCTGTTGACAATGTATCATAGAATGTACTCAAACTGGAAGTAAAGCCCAAAACTAGAGACGATTTTCATAACCTGAATTCCTGTTGACAATGTATCGTAGAATGTACTCAAATTGTAAGTCAAGCCCAAAACTAGTGACAATATGTTCAAAACCTGAATTCCTGTTGACAATGTATCGTAGAATGTACTCAAACTGGAAGTCCAGCCCAAAACTAGTGGCAATATGTCCATACACTTAATCCCTGTTGACAATGTATCGTAGAATGTATTCAAACTGGAAGTCAAGCCCAAAACTAGTAACAATATGTCCATACCATGAATCCCTGATGACAATGTATCATAGAAAGTACTCAAAGTTGAAGTCAAGCCCAAACTAGTGACAATATGTCAATACCCTTAATTCCTGTTGACAATGTATCATAGAATGTACTCAAACTGGAAGTCAACCCAAAACTAGAGAAAATTTTCATAACCTGAATTCCTGTTGACAATGTATCGTAGAATCTACTCAAACTGGAAGTCAAGCCCAAAACTAGTCATGATATGTCCATACCCTGAATTCCTGATGACAATGTATCGTAGAATGTACTCAAACTGGAAGTCAAGCCCAAAACTTGTAACAATATGTCCATACACTTGATCCCTGATGATGATGTATCGTAAAATATACTCAAAGTGGATGTCCAGCTCAAAACTAGTGACAATATGTCCATACTCTGAATCCCTGATGACAATGTATCGTAGAATATACTGAAGCTGGAAGTCAAACCCTAAACTAGTAACAATATGTCCAGTTTGAGTACTTTCTACGATACATTGTCATCAGGAATCGAGTGAATGGACATATTGTCACTTGTTTTTGGCTTGACTTCCAGTTTGAGTACATTCTATGATACATCATCAACAGAAATTCAGGTTATGGACATATTGTCACTAGTTTTGGGATGGACATCAACTTTGAGTACATTCTACGATACATTGTCATCAGGGATTCAGGGTATGGACTAGAAATGTTATGTCGATACCCTAAATCCCTGATGACAATGTATCAATGTACTCAGACTGGAAGTCAGGCCCAAAACTAGTGATAATATGTCAATACCCTTAATTCTTATTGATAATGTATCGTAGAATGTACTCTAACAGGAAGTCAAGCTCAAAACTTGGGACAATATGTCCATACATTCAATTCCTGATAACAGTGTATCGTAAATGTACTCAAACCGGATGTTAAGGCCTAAACTAGTGAAAATATGTCCATACCATGAATCCCTGATGACAATGTATCATAGAAAGTACTCAAAGTTGAAGTCAAGCCCAAGAATAGTGACAATATGTCCATAAACTTTATCCCTGATGACAATTTATCATAGAATGTACTCAAACTGGAAGTCAAGCCCAGAAGTAGTGACAATATGTCCATACACTTAATCCCTGATGACAATGTATCGTAGAATCTACTCAAACTGGAAGTTAAGCTCAAAACTAGTGACAATATGTCCATAAGCTGAATCCCCGATGACAATGTATGGTAGAATGTACTCAAACTGGAAGTCAAGCCCAAAACTAGTGACAATATGTCCATACACTGAATCCCTGATGACAATGTATTGTAGAATGTACTCAAACTGGAAGTCAAGCCCAAAACTAGTGACAATATGTTCATACCCTGAATCCCTGATGGCAATGTATCGTAGAATGATAAAAAAAGGTTTTTCCTGGATCCCTGTTGACGTTGTGTTGCAGACAGACAAGGAAGGCAAGAAAGGATTATCGGAATGAAGGATCAAACAAGGATAGTCTACTTGAATAAAAAGCTGCTGCCTATATCTATCTATGTTTGTATGGGCGAACATTTGTATGTATGTATGTATGTATGTCTGTATGTCCGTCCGTCTTTCATTACAAGGAGCTGCTATTTGATATTTCTGCTAATATTTTCTTTTTCTCGTACATATGAACAGATCCTCGGTTTCAACCTATGTAGACATTTTCCAAAAGATTGGGTGCTTTCAGCAGCATCTCCCACCATTTTCAATCTCATTGTGGTACTTTCACTGTTCAGTTTCATGGTAGATGTGTGTCTTGTTTGATGATGCTTTGCTATTTAATTTCACCGTTCAATTCAGAATTTGTTTGCTTTTTGTTTTTGTCGGTTGCTATTAATCTTTTTGATGAGATTTTTTTCTTTTCGTTCAGAGGAGTTTTTGATTATCAGATGTATTCAAGTAATCAATTGATTTTGTAATTGAATGATTAATAATCAATCGATTAACCGATCATTAAACATGATTCATACACCAATACCTTGTCTAAGGAATATATTGCTAAATGTTGGATTTAATGAGTGACTGTAGTAAATTTTTAGTGTTCGGGTATTATCTATAAGCAATCGGCAAACGAATCAAGTATTCAACTTAGTAAGAATTCACAGATGTTGAAATTGAAAAACCATAAATGAACAGATGAGCAAATAATTTGATAAATGAGAATACGGAAAATTCAATTGTACTCATTCAGTTCTTGCAGCAGCATTTGGGATTTGGGGGACTTCTAGCAGTTGAAAAAGTTTGAATTTTTCATCTTTCTTTGCTAAATAGTCCATGTCCGTCTCCCAGCAAGAATCTACTACTTGGATGTATCCGTCTTCAATCTAATGTTTGTTTTGCTTTTGTGGCCAGTCAAGCTCCGGTCGGGCATTCGGGGGGAGGGGTTCTGTTCTGTTCTGTTCTTTTATTTTCTTTTTTAGTTTTTCAGGGTTTATTGGAGTATTATATACGTAATTGGTGCACAGTCAGAGATTTTGAAGCTACATTTTTTTCAGCGTTGTGCACACCCGTTCCCAACTCACAAGAGTAGATTGGATGGGTGCTAAGAGCCGGTGGAGCTCTAAGACCACAGAACCACATCAGTGGACAATCCATCAGACCCCTTGCCAACACGTCATAGCCCTTTACTCCCATTGGTTTGCACACTCAAAATCATATCGGCCGTTTCTGCTGGGTCCTCGGAATTTAAAAGGCCCAGCCACATCACTTGCTTTGGGTGGGGGTGGTGTGCTCCAAGGGCGACCACCCAAACACTACACAAAGAGAGCATCCGTTCTTGCTGGGTCATCAGCCCCAAGAGACTCAGCCACATCACTTACTTTAGGTAGGGGTGATGTACTCAGAAAGCGACTACCCAAATCCTTCATCAAGAAAATACCTGTTCCTACTGAGTCATCGGTCCAACAGCGACCATTTAAACATAGCCCTAAAACTGTCACCAAAAGGACAACATTATACATAGGCACCTACAATGTCAGAACACTGTCAACTGACATGCACCAAACCGATCTAGAAAGTGAAATAAAAAATGTTAAATGGGACATCATAAGCATTAGCGAGGTAAGAAGACCTGGAGAAGAACTAATCGAACTGAGAAGCTGACATCTTCTTTACAGCTATGGAAAAGAGAAAGTAAAACAATAAGGTACCTCAAAGACAATGTAACCGGCTTGAAAGCTATCTCTGACCGAATAGCTAGCGTCACCATACAACTTTCAAAGAGATACAAACTCAATATAATCCAAGTCTACGCTCCCACTTCGCAATCATTCCGAGAGGAAATTGACAACTTTTATGATGACTTGAACTCTCTAATCCGAGACACCAGAAAACACTTCAATGTCATCATGGGAGACTTCAACACATATGTAGGACAAGGAAATGAAAATGAAGATTGCATCGGCAAATTCGGCTACAAAGTACGGAACGAGAGAGAAGATTTTGTAAACTTTGCAGCGGCTAATGGATTCAAAATCATGAACACCTTCTTCAAGAAGGGACCCAATGGGAAATGGATTTGGAAGAGCCCCAATCACGAAACAAGGAACAAAATAGACTACATCCTAACGGACAAAAACGATATCGTCAAGGACATCCAAGTTCTGAATCAAGTTAATGTAGGCAGCGACCACAGAATAGTGCGATTTAAAATGCAAGTGATCACCGAGAAAAAGAACGCAGGAAAATGTTCCACACGAAACCGCAGCCTCTAAACATACCAAAAGAGTACGCTAGATCTTTCAAGCTCGAACTGAAAAACAGATTTAAAATTCTTACTGAACCAACACCAATGAACTAAACAACAAAATTACAGCATCTATAGTAGAAGTCGCCAGTATATTCAAACCAATGAATACACAACCCATTAGTAAAATCTCGAATGAAACCAGAAATCTCATGGAAAAATACATAAACCTCAAGCCACTGATAACAACAAGAGAGAAAATTGAAGAGACCGAACTTAATGAATTAATCAAGAAAAAAACAAAGGGAAGACAGATGGAGATACACGACGGCAGTCATCGAATCGACTCTTGAAAAAGGTCGGGGCTTCAAAGCTATAAACAAATGCCTCAACTTAAGACGAAAGCATTTGCTTCGTCTTAACCAGCTCACTCGAGGAAAATGGAAACCTAACAACAGACAGAGACAGGATTGTCGAACGTGCCAAAGGATTTTACGAAAAACTTTATTCGTCCCAACAAGGACTACAAGATAATGAATAGGATATGCAAGACGAGTGCAATCAACTTGAGGATTTACCAGATAACCCTGTGGGAGGTGAAAGAAGCCATTAAACAGACGAAGAAAGGAACGGCCTCTGGACCAGACAACATCACCATTGACCTACTCCGAAAAGCGGGGAAAATCATCACCTGGCCGTCCTTTTCAACTTGTTTCTAAAACACAGTAAATTCGCAGATGACTGGAACACTGCTATCATAATGCTTTTATGCATAAAAGAGATCTGAAAGACCTCAACAACTACTGGCCTATAAACCTACTCAACTGCTTATACAAACTTTTCACAAAGATCATCACTAACCAAATTACAAAAACACTTGATGAAAACCAACCTCAGGAGCAAGCTGTCATCAGAAGAAGCTACTCGACCATGGACCACCTGCATTCAATAAATCAGCTGAAAGAGAAAGCAACAGAATATAAACTACCACTCGCCGTAGCATTTATCGACTTCAAAAAAGGCGTTTAACTCGGTAGAAATCCCTTAGGTCATGAAGGCCATCAGTCGACAAGGTCCAATATATGTTGAAGTCTTGAAACATATATACAATCACAGCAGCTCCTTCATCAGGCTACATAAAGACTAGGACCCCTTTCAGCTCCAGAAAGGAGTAAGACAAGGTGATACCAGACGACATTGCCCTTTTTGCAGAGAGCCTACACGACCTCCAACTAATGAAAGATGAACTAAATGAAAAGAGCAAGAGAGTGGGGCTACACATGAGCTTCAGCAAGACAAAGATCATGTACAACAACCACATCGGAGATAAAAACACTGAGATCAAAATCGAGGACATAGAACCGGAGAGAGTAGATCACTACATCTACCTAGGACAACAAATCTCCATAAGACCCTCAAAAGAAGAGGAAATCAAGCGAAAAATCACACTAGATGGCAAGCCTTTGGCAAAGTAAGCTCAACTTTCAAGAATAAGAAGATCCTATTAATCCTCAAAAGAAGGGTGTATAACTAATGCATCCCCCCAATAGTCACTTATGGAGCTGAAACATGGAACCTAACCAAGAGACAGAATCCATTAAAAATCTCAAATGGGAGTGGGCTGGCCATGTTGCAAGAACGGCAGATAACCGATGGACATCGAGACTCACGACATGGGTTCCCCGAGATCACATGCGCACCGAACATGCGCAAAGAATATTAGATGGAGAGACGAGCTAGACAAATTCAGGAAATACTGGCTCTGCGACGCCCATGATAGAGAAGTGTGGTGAATCCTGGGGAAGATCTATGTCCAACGATGGATGTTGAAAGACTGATGATGATGATGATGATGATTCTGCAAATGGGTGTGATATCGTTCAGTGCTTTGTGTTCTATAAATGAATACATTAGAAAGGAAAACAGAATGTGTAGCAACGACTGACATGTTTTTGCATGAGACGGGCTCAAAATTCGTATTCTTCGATGAAAATTGGTCTTGAAAAGTTGTACAGTAGCTTTGATGAGAAAAAAGCTTAATTTTGTTGACCAGTCTAATAGGAGTGGCCCTAAACTATTTGACTGCAATACTTTTGAAATATATTATCAACATTATCACTCTGTCTAAATCATTCACGTTAAAATGCATATGAATAATAAATGCTAGAACAACGTGTTTTAATGTATGATCTGGTGGAAGAATAGATGAAATAAGAATAAATAAGAATGAATTAAGCACTGATCTGTTTATAGTTATGGTAACATACGCCTAAATATAAGTTGAAATAAGATATTTACAATATTTGTCACCAGCGAAAGAAAATTTGAAATTTCTGCCCTGTGGTAGAGATTTCCAATTTTTGCATTGGCAACACACTTTTAAAAAATATTTTTTTTGCAACGCATTACTTGAGTTTTGTTCACTAAGCCAAATATATGATATCATCCCAGCAGTTCAACCCAAGAAAAGATGTACAAAATTATACCTAATTTTGCGACACATTTAGAGATGATTGGCCAACACAATAAAGCGTCTTGATGCACAGTTTGATCCTGGGCTTTGTGTTAATCATTTCATGATATGCCTTCTAGACCGACCTTTGATTTTTGATCAAAGTATCAGCTATTATATAGAATAACTGGCTCTGTTTATCATAGTGTTCACCCTGAAACATCGGCTCAGCTGATCCAAATTTCGGCATGCATACTCAATGAACTTAAGAGTATGTTTTGAGAGGCATTATTAAAGGGTTATAAAGGGGATTCTATTCACAATGTTACTAAAATGCTAAACCGAACCAATACTCTCTCCCTATTAGTATTGTACAGAATACATCTCTGATGTCTTACATAAAGTCCTACTCCAACCATTAAACTGATACACCCAGCGTCCCAGACAAAACGCTTAGCCTTTGCTATTAAGGCAATTTATTATGAACTCGAAAAAATACTCTGTATTTTCATTGAAGTATTCATTCAATTCAATTAGATTGGAATATTATTGTTATGACAATTTTGGTATTTGTGAATAATACATAAATATAAACCGATTCGGATAGGAAGAGAACATGAACAAGCTATGATACATGCATCGGTAGGAACAAATTAAGATAGATGGAACGATACACACACACACACACACACACACACACACACATATGTATATATATATATATATATATATATATATATATATATATATATATATAGATAGATAGATAGATAGATAGATAGATGGATAGATAGATAGATAGATAGATAGATATAAATAATGAGATAGAGATGAACAGACCTAAAAAGATAGATATGGGCTAATTAAAATTGTTACTTGGTCTCATACCTACCAAACGTACAAGTGAGGTCTTCCGCTTGGGGCGATTTTAAACAGTTTTGTCTTAAAAAAAAAAAAAATTTAAGCAGAAAATCTGGATTTATTCAAAGCTCAATAGTTTTTCATTTCACTCTCATGTTGAAGTGAGTAAAAAATTTATTATTTTCTTTATCTCCGATTTTAGGACATCATTTGCTATTTATTGAAGAAGAAAAAAAACAACAAAAATAAACAAACAAACAGTTTTTTCAGTATCAAATTTATGAAAGATCCCCGTCGTAAAAAATTTTGTCATATAGAGATAATCTCGTATTTTTCAACAATCTTTCTTCTGGATAACAACACGGTTTTTGACGACAGAATTTCATTTTGGACGCATGTTTTGTAATTTTGCTTCTCGGGTGTCTGAGTTCTTCTGACACGCATGTGTCACGCTAAAGTATTGCTCCAAAAAGTACGTAATATTTAATGACACAGCCTTTTGTTGTCAAGAGCATGAAGATTTAGAAAAAAAGATCGTGATGATTTGAAAAAAAAAAAAAAACGGTGATCAGCATTGTTAAATTTAAGGCTGGTAGAAATTCTGTAATAATAATCATTTAGTTTCCGAAATGCACGATTTCAATATGAAAAGAGAGCGTAGAATAATATTGTCAAATGCTTGAAAGTTAGGACTCTAAATATGACAAAATGTAATGGAATAAAACTTTCGAATATCATCATAATAGGAAATAATTATTTCTTCATTTTCTTCCCCCGAGAAGGAAAAACACAAAAACAGTATAAAAAATCACGCTATAGTCTGAATCTGTGTTGTTATCAAGAAGAAAGATTGCTGAAAAATATGAAATATACTTTATTTCACCGAATATAAAAATATAGTTATAGATAATTTTGATAATAATCGGGTGTCTGACTTCTTCTAACGCGTACATGTATGTGTGACGTTTTTATTTCTCATGTGAAGAAAATCTTTTCAGAATAAATTTATGACGTCACTGGCTTGTTTCCACTGGAAAGCATTAAAATAGAGTAAAATAGCTAGAAATATCTAGGCTCTGGATAATCTAGCTGTTATTAATAAACCCGTCAAAATGAGCTCCCCCAGGTCAACAAAGGGCTTTTAAAAATTGGAAGGGGTTTCATGGAGAACTGACGCCATTTTTCAAGTCAGTTGACAAATCGGTATGGCCAGGAACGGAGCACACAAACACACGCACTTATGAAAAAAGATAGTAACCTTGGCCCCCTTTGGTGGCTACGGTAGTTCAATGGATACTGTGACTAAAATAGATACTCAGATACAGACCTAGAAATGTCGACTGTTACATACAATGAGACAGACGGAGGAAAGGGGGAAAGGAAAAGATATTAGAGCACTTGCGTGGGGAACACTAGACGCGCTCTAATAAAGAAACGATATTTGAGAATGGAAAAAGGGAATTACAAATAGACTGCAAGATAGAGTACATATAAAAACAAGAAGAGACATTAAGTTCTCATACATTGATTTTATAAACACACACACACACACACACACATGCATGCACATATGCACACGCACATGCACGTACGCATATATATATATATATATACATATACATATATCGGCTGAATAACGGAC
>OY735217.1:43520411-43592911 GCA_963457665.1 Thysanoteuthis rhombus | reverse complement strand
GGGAAGTCCTAAGAATCCAGCCACCATCAAACAATAATGGAAAAGCAAAATAGAAGAAAAAAGTTGCCATCATCGATATCGTAACTTAGTCTGCTAACTGAATAAATGCATCAAAACTGACGGCAGCCACATTGAACCGTACATGGAAATAGGGATGTCCTTGCAAATGTGCGCCCCGCACAAGAGTAAAAGTTCTATTCTGATTTCGAATTTTATTTTTTTATAAATAAAATTTTACTGCACTTGAACTTATTTCAATTGTACTCTAAACAAAATATAAAACTATTATGAAAACTGCAAACTATTAACAGAGCACATATCTCTGCCAACACCATTGTTACGGGGAAGTAATTGCACATGGATCCGCCCCCAAATTTTATTAGTTCTTTCATAGCATGTTATCCACCCTTCCATCATTGGAATTTATCGGGAACTTTTGGAGATATCGGGTCGACAAAGATGAAATTTGCCAGTATTATTTGGTTTGGACATATTACTTCAACGTAGAGTAGTTACCCGTGCACGGACCTGCTCCAAAATTTAATCAGTACTCTCGTAGCTTATTCTCCATCTCCCACTTAATGTCATTAAAATTCATTAGGGATTTTTTTTAGATATTCTGTGTCTTGTAAACATTCTCTTTCGGGACTTTACAGCTTCGTACAAGTCGATTTGCTGGTTGAAGTCAATTTTACGTCCTGTCATGCTTTCTATACTTAGAACAGGAAATTCTGGAGGGTTGCTCTTGTGACATTGAGCTTCTAAAATGGGTTTTTAATCAACTTCTGCTTTGAAAATGATCTCTCGATTGCTGCAGTCGTAGCGACCAGAGTAGCAAACCAAATAAAAGCAGTATAAATTTTCAGGGGGCTGACAGACAAGGTTTGACGTCTGATCCTTTCGATTCTTTTATCTTTCGGAAATTGATAATTTTTCGTGGGAACAACATCTTCAATATTGTATTCATCACTTGGAGGTTTTGATAAATTGTGAAGTCCATCGTTGTCAACAGCGTCCAAAATTTAGGATTTGGACTTTTTCAGTTACGCATCGGAAAGTTTCAAAAACTTCATCTCATCGAGAAGATGAAATGTCAATTACTCTATAAAAAAAGACCCTCTTCGGAACTCTATTCTTTCGTCTTGACTGTGTTCTGCTCTTAAAAGTTAGTTTCAACTACCAATGACTGAGCTGAAGTTTTCATATTTTCATATTCTCGCAGCCATTTTATGAGCTCATTTACATTCGTCTCTCTCATATGGGACTCAGCATGTCGATTGACGTAGTCTAGAGGTATTTACTTAGAGGAAATATGAACGGAAATGCCTTGAAAAACATAACAAGCATTATTATGAAACTGAAGTTTGCGTATTTACTTCTAATTACCCTAGCTTCATCCTTTTCGGCCATATTCTTCGGTGTCAAAATTATTTCTGAATGCTTTTATGACTTTTCTGTATCTAAACCGAAGATTTGTTATAGCTTCGTCCCTTGAGGACCATAGTCATTTGAACGTCCATGATGAACTACCTTTCTCCACTTCTTAATGTTTGCGTTGAAAAAAATTGTACAAGCAGTCAATGGTGTCCAAAAAATCTGTGACTTCGGCAATTCATTTTTACAGCACCATTCTCTCGAAGCTTCAAATTATGTGCTGCGCAATAAATGTATTTTGCATTTTTTCTATCTGCAGAAGCTTTGTAAACATCATATCATTGTGCTAGCACCATCGTGCGCCTGTTCCCTACGCTTTTTGATATCAGCCTCGTTTTTTTTCAAAAAGATTGCTGTGATAAAGTCCAGATGCAGTGTGGCCAAGTACAGGATACAATTCTAAAAGTGATTCATTTACTTGTAGATCTACTGGTTTCTGATTTCTGTAAGAAATTAATTTCACACACCTAAATACAATGCTTCATTGTCAGTTTTAGTAATATCTGGTGAGGGTCCAGTATAATAGAGAAGATTGGGCCTCTTTTATTTCATCTTATAAGACCCTCTTTACATTTGATGATAAAAGATTTATTCGCTCGTTCCGTACATTGTTACTCAAGTATAACGTTCCTTCTTTCAATCGGAAACCATATATTCCGATGTATAAAGGATCGGTTTTGACAGGTTCCTCTCTATTGCCAATGATTGAGTTCACCCGACTAATTGAATGCAATCAGATCCAAATAGGTTGACTTGTTTCATCCGACCACTGTACGCATTGAATTTTTATCCTTATTCTCATGTGCAAACTTTACATAAGGTAAGTTGATTGGCATCAACAATTAAGCATGGCATTGGGAACGTCATGGTCTACGATGTACAAGGTCTAATGGCGTTACTGAGATACATTCCATCAACGGAATCATAAAGGCTGAATGTTGCATGAATATACTGAAAGAGAGAATGTTACCTTCACTCAAACGCTCGGGGAAGAAGGATTGTTGTTCAACAGAGAAAGCGATCCGAAACTCTTCACTAAAAACAACATAAATTCCAAATAAACATAAGATTTTGATATTAATTTTTTTCGTATGGCTGTGCTCATTTTGGACGGCAACGTATTCAACGGCAACGTATTTGGCAACGTTCCAATGGTGGACCGTTTTACCACAAATACTAATTGATAATATCCGTTTTGATTGTGTAATAATGAAATCCTGGTATATTTGGTTTTGAAAAAAAATCAACTTTTTATTTAAACCTGGTAGTGATGTACTCATTTATGGGCAACACTGAATATATATGTAGTGCTTTACTTCTGAATTCACCGGAATTATGACTATATATATATATATCAATAAATATTTCAGAGAAAATAAAGACGACCCACGGAAATGAGTTTTTTTCAGAATTTTTTCCAAATTATCATACGAAAAAGATAGCGATACGCTGGAGCAAATAAAATATGGTTTCATCAATCAGGAAGCCTATTAGCAATAAGCTAAATAAGAAATGAGCGTATCAGACAAATAAAGTTTATACTCATAGAAAATGTTGAAAGTGTATAATTTATATCTTCCATGAAGAATAAAATTGTAATTAACCTTTGAACAAACAGCAAGATGGATTACTAGAAAAATTAACAGATTCTCCATTTTAAGATATATTGAATAAAATCACCCTATCATAATTGTTATAGCGTCACTCTAGCAAAATATACGCACAGTCTTTAAAGGCATTTGTCTTTTTGGATCCTTCTGCTATGTTCAATTTTAGTCTTGGAGATTAAGTGAATATTTGACTATTAGTAGAAATAAAATAAATTCCCGAAACCAATATAGTTTAAGAAATATATTTTCGAAAAAGAAGATTTTTCAGGCGTCCCCAAGTATATTGCATCCCAGAGCTTGCAGGTCCATTGCACCGCCTCTGATGTAACGTATTACATTTATATTTGTTTGTCTACGTGTGTAGTTTGTTTGTTGCATCAATGACATTATTTCGAGACAAATTGGTCGTTACTTATGAAACACTGCGTATTTTTAGATTATAAAAACTAAATAAGAAGGCTTGCCATAGTATACACCTGTTAATTTTTATTTTTATAAGCTACCGATAGCTACCGACAAGCAGCATTGAAAAGGGAAAATGTGTCGCCCTAATAGTGCATGAAACACCAGAATTAAATGCATTTCAGATGTGCAAAGAAAAATCTGCATCTTCCTTTCCTCTAATCGTTTCATGTAGAATGCCACGCATATTTTAACTATTGGGTGGCGCAAAAGTCACTTTCCACTATAAAACTCAAATATCTTTTAAAAGTATAGATGGAAATGAATTTTCCCTTCAGAGATATTTATACAGGACCTTTGGAATTTCTTACAACTAATTGTGGAATATAACATTCCACAAACGCCTCCGATTTTCTGCTTCGCTGAGTCGAACCCTTTCTGGGCAATGTTCCATAACAGTTCAAAATGTATCTGCTACTAATGCTCTGTTCTTTGTCGAATGTACAGTTCAGGGATTCTTTGGGGTTTGTTCATGTGAAGTATTAGTTTAATACATGAGAGGAAAATCGAAAACTATTAAGTTTGGCAAACGTGGCAGTCAGTTAAATTTGGATTCATGTGAAATACGTTTGCAAAGCTGAGATTGTTTGGCATTTGCGGGAATATAAATTCCACAATTATTTCAAAGTAATTTCCAAAGTTCCAAATGAATATATCTGAAGGGAAAATGTATTTACCAATATATTAAAAATGTTATCCAAGTTCCAAAATGGAAAGTGACTTTCATATTACCCTATACTCAGTATGGGTATTATCATACACTGATTTATTCGGACTTCTGTCCTCATCTTGGTGGTGATAGTCACAGCATTTTGGCTGTTGTATCTTTTAGGCTTCTCCTGGTGATCGTTATAGTTGGAGATATCCTGGGAATTTTGAACTTAGTCTTTTATCCAATCCACAAGAGAAGATTGTTCTCATTTCACCTCATGCAAGAGGATAGTTCACATCTTGAAATTCTTGGAGAAAACATGAAGAGTAAATAATACTGAATGTGTATTTGCTTTACAGCCATGATTATCACGTATCACGATTATGTAAATCTATCACTTTTCAATAAACAACCTCTAAAGTATATGAACAATTAGTGGTCCTCCTACTAGGAGTTCCTTACGGAGAACCAAACGATTTATTGTAATAAGTACTGTTCCAAATTAGACCAAGCAAAGGCAGCAATCGACAAAAAAGCGTCTGCCCGGAATGATTCTTCCGATGATTGATGGATTTCCATGCTCTCAAGTCTGTTTTGGTTTGGGGGGTCAAAATCTTGTATCCTAAACCATGAAAACCATTCGAGGGACGTGCTTGTACCTACTGCACAATGACTATTCTCTCCCGCTCTCTATTTTCTTGAGGTATTATTGAATGCTATGATTATCACATCAAATTATAACTGATAGGAAAGTGGATCAATAAGTTAGTAGCATTGTGTAGTTATTAACTGATTTAAAAATCTTGAATGTATAATTTTCGATGTATGCAATAAATGGAGAAGCGTTGTATCAAGTGGAATGTCAAGGTATGATATTATGTTGAAAAAATAACAGTTTTGTAAAATAAATGCTTTTTGATCAGTAGGCAACGGGCATATTGACAAATATATATACATATATACATGTATATGTGTGTGTGTGTTAGTTGTGTAGATGTGTGGTGATCGGACAGAATGTTGGCAATTTGACAATTGGAAGGTAAAAAAATTAAGAGATAAAGTAGGTGTTGTTCTGATGTTTAGCTTCTCCTTTTCTAGAATCTCCTGAAATCAGGTCCTTCTCAAATGTCATACCCAAAATAGCGTCCTATTTTCGTTATATCATCGATACCCTAATCTTATACCCTCGAAACACAGAGCTAGACAGCATAATAGTCAAACTAAACCCAGTAGGACACTCAAATTTCACACAAGAAAATGAATCTAGTGACGCACTGTCTTTTTTTGTCGTCCTACTCCACGGATCCAACAACACCATCAAACGTAGAGTCTTCTGCAAAGCATCTAACAAAAATGATCACATACACTTTTGCTTCCAGCACAGTTCAAAAATAAAATACTTGAATTAATCATAGAATTTTATCTAAGGGTCCTCAGTATATGCAGCCTCGAATAAAGAAGAAAAATGCATCAAGCAATCTCTATATTCACTCCAATAGCCAAGACATTTCATATACGAAGCAAGGAGAAAAGCATATAAGATCCACATAATGCCAAAGAAAATAGAAAGAATAACATTGCCACCATTACGTGCAACGTATTATTCACCAGCCTCAGCTTTGGTTTGAACAAGCAGAAAATACACATCGCCACCAGCACCTCAACAACCATCAAAGATTTAGTAAACTAACCACAACACAATCTCCTATTACCTACAGACTGCATTTACGCAATACCATGCATAGACTGTTACAAGATCTAAATCGGAGAGACGTCAATGCCTCTCAAGAAAGGAATACATGGATATAAAAGATCTCTCTCATCAAAATATACACTACCACTCGACACGCAGGATATATCGAAGCAGCCCTTATATTCCAATGCAATACAATAAGCCAGAGGTATGGACATTTCCAGAAGGCAAAGCTTTTAAAGTCATTGATTTTTAAACAGAATCACATAAAAGCAACACATTGCAATATTAGTATAAAAGGAATGGGCTAATTCACACTAAACTCCTAAAGAAACTGTATGGGCCGACACATACCCCCTTTAAGAAAAGAAAAAGAAAAGTCTTACCCACCATTAAACAAAAAAAACAAACAAACAAAAAAACAAAGCAAAAACATACCCACTCCTATCTGCCCCATATATATCAGTACCTATCCGTTAAATACCAGACACCGCCGCCTCATTCTAACAAACATGCACAAAAACATTCATTTTCATCTTGACTCTTGCTCTCACAGACACTTCTTATTTCAAACTAACCTGATTCTCACCGTCACCGATACAAACAGTCCCCTTCCCACTCTTAATAAACAACCAGCAACACAGAAATCCTAAAATATCATACATGTAAACAGCTAACAGTTTTCCCTACTACTGTTGCAAGTTCTTTGAAAAAAGTAGTTGGCAACCATCGAAATGTATCAGAATATGCCCACATGATGATAAAAATTTTTGAGATATAACACCTGTTTTTTCTCTTAAAATTGTTTTCACCATCCAATTGTCAAAATATTAATACATGATACACACACACAGACACAGACAGACAGATAGACAGACAGACAGACATATATATATATATATATATATATATATATATATATATATATATATATATATATATATACTACTTCCCAAAAGACCACCAATGAAATGAAAGAATTTTTGCAATAAATGTATCAGATCGCATCAGACATTGTACGTACTTATGGCGTCAGATTACATCCGTCTTATATCTCGGCAGTTATGAATTATTCATTTACTTTTTGTCTTTCGGATAGTCCATTTCGTGGATATAAGCAGTCATTTTGTAACTGATAGAATGGGCAGAAAACCGTCTCTCAGCTAAATCCAGCTAGTCAAAATAGATACATTACATAACGGAGGCTTTTCAAAATGCAAAATTAGTACAATTTATGTTGTTAATACAACTGCATTTCATAATGTAATTGTCAATTTTAAAATTCACAATAAGAGAAGGAAGACCAGCGTCAGAGATGATCATTTCATGGAAAGGGCTGCTGTGTGTTCTCCAACCAGTTTGATCACCCCCGCCAAAAAAACAAAACAAAAACAGATGTTTTGTTGACAATAGGTACAAACACGAGGAGTATGAGTGTTTTGCGTAATTTGAGCAATGAATTTGAACCGGAATCATTCAAACCCGCTCGTAAACCAAAATTGACGAAAGTCATAGAAGTCAAACATTCTCATTTGCATCAGACTGCTCAAAATTGGAGTAAAGTGTTACGAGTCGACCATGCAGAAGTTTGTTGTGCCAAAACGAAACATGCATAGACCACCAGGAAAGCAATACGACAAAAAGTACATATTTTCAACACTGAGACACCCACAACGAGCCAGATGATATAAGGTGCAATGTCAGTCAATCGAACTGCTGAACAATACTTTCTGTCTTTCTGACTACCATGGATGGTCAAAAGTACGTTGAAATCTCTTAAAGGATAAACTAGAAATCCATATGATTGCATAAATACAAGATATTCATGCAAGACCGTGAACTGTGCCACAAATTCAAGATGGTGACAACTTTTCTCAACAAACAGCGAAAACCTTTGAATGGCCTGGAAACTGTCCCAACCTCAACCCGATTAAGAATTTGTGTACCATTGTGAAAGATAAAGCAGGAAAGCAGCCATCAAGTGCCGAAGACTTAGTTGGGGAGAATGAAATAGTCTGGATGTAAGATATTATGATGGAGTTTAGTTGTAAGCTAATTGCCGAGTACTGATCACCACCTGCACCTAATGCTACACTTCTACGCATGCGCATAAAGATACACTCAAATAGCCTTCAATATACATATACTCTTATTCTCCCTAACAATCCTGGACCCCATCAACGCATGATTAATGTTGAAAACTCACCTTACCCTATCCATAATTAATTCTTCTTTTATGTATGTCAAACATTAGGAACGTTACACATTGTACCCCAGATCCCCACCAATAAAAATCTATGTTTGGACCACTTGTACTACATAAAGCTATCTGCCTTTTCAGAACATCTACAATGACCATTAAGGATACAGAACATGCATTTCCTAAGCGATACTCGATTATTCATAGCAAGGAACCTATTTCCCATCACCTTGATCATTACTGAAGATAGCCTTTACCCCGTAGCCTATCACTGGAATATTCTGAAATAATCCCCAACACTTCACCTTCATTATTACCAAAATTTCACCATACATACAGATATTCATATACCAACAATCCTTATCCGCCTCTGATATCCATCAAGTAACTGTATGTATGCACCTATAGATAATTTCACTTGTACACAGATATGTTTGTATTGTGGACGCGAAGTCATACGACCGAATGTTGATATAAGTAATGTTATTGAACGTAAACAAAAAAACAAACAAAGAAATTGAGAGAAAGCAAGTGTTAAATCTAAGAAAATCTTCTATAATCACATGGGCATGTTTCGATGCATTTCGACGGGTACCAGCTATCTTTTTCAGAAGAAAATTTGCAATGGAACAGTGGAAAATCGCTGTTCACATGTTTTGGGTTGAGGAGAGAAATGGAGATATTTTTGTGTAGTTTGGTTGTTTAGTTGGAGCGGAATGGGAGACGTTTTTATCCTTGTTGATGAGAATCAAGTTTTTTTCTGAAATTAAAAGGGTTTGTTGGAGGAGAGGTCAGAGGGTGTTTGTTTCTTATCTCTGTGGGTGTTTGGCTGGTCTAAGATGGGAAGGGTTTGTGAGTACAAATTTGGACTGAAATGGCCAGTTCTCTAGAAATTTTTGTTTTTTTTAGAAAGGAGGGGTGGTGTCAAGCATTTAATGAATAAGTGTTGATATATGTGGGACAGGGTGGAAGTGGGATGCGTTGTTTTTCTTTTGGTTGATTTTGGGTGAGACTTTTTTCTTCTCTTAAAGGGGTAGTATGCGTGCTTATACTATTTCTTGGTGGACTGTTGGCTGTGACTCCTTGTATGCTAGTGTTGTAACGTGTTGTTTATATGTGATTAAAATCAATGCATTTAGAGGGTTTGCGACGTGAAAGTGACCGTACCTGGATAACCTGAAAAAGATTGCTTGCACCCGTCAATATGCATCGAAACATACCCACGTTATAATGAAAAAAAATGAGATGTAACACCTGCTTCGTCTTAGGGTTTTCTCCTCACCTTCCAATTGTCACTTTCATTAACCAACATATATATACTAGGACTCTGCCACACCTTACTAAGTATCCAAACAGCTCAACACTCAACGATCACTTAGCTCCCCAATATCCATTACAACCGATTCTTAAGGATGCCCACCCAGTACATCCATTAGAATACCCATAACCACTGCTACTACTTCAAAAAGATCCAACAAAACCACCACAGATTCCTTCATAAAACAGTCTGGACTCACTATTATGGCTTCCTGTAATCATCTCGCAGATCCATGTTGATCTTTTCCTATCGAGAATATTCATTCCTAACATTACTTTCCGTATGTGCTATGCTATTCTCAGTTTGTTTTCGAGTGGCTCCGTAAGTTTCAAGGTTTAGACATAGCTGGTATTGTGAGTTTGAGCTTGAGGCTTTCTTGCAAATATATGAAAACCTCTCAGTGCAGGACGAATCATTGTCGCTGGCATCAGTGAATAATTCCGACCTAATTGGGAGCGTAGGTTAGAAAATAAAACAAAAGAAAAGATGCGAGCAAACAAATAAACGGTGGAAAGCAAAATTTAAAAAAAAAAGAAAAAGAAAAAAACAGCAAAAAGACCAAACTGAAACAAATGAAAGGGATTAAGTAAAGATTCCGTTTCTCTTGCGGGGCGTTTTTCATAGAATTATTATTTTCCTTTCCATCTTGAGTGAGTTCAATCCATTAAACTTTTAAATCACTTAAAAATTTGTTAGTTCTAAAAAATAATATTAAGGTTTTCATTTACTATGTAACTATAATGCTGAACTAGACAGTTACTTTCAGCCATTTTTGCGGAAATATGGCTTTACAACATGGGATACGAAAATTTCACATTCCCGGGCTGACCTGCGAAAATCACATGTTGGAATAACTCAAGTCGTTTCATATCTAAAGTATAAAAAATAAATGAAAGAATTCATACAAAATAAAATCGGATGAGAGGGGAATTAGTTGATGTTATCCACTCTTTTTGCATTAGTTTTGCACTATATTTACATTGCAAATAGAACCATAATCCCTCCTAAAACCATAAACATTTTTCTATAAACTAAAACAAATTTCCAGATGGTTCGACGGTCTAATGGATAAGAAGCACCTATGATTATGAAAAAACAAACAAAACAACAACTAAAAACCCAAGAGAACAAACCATAGATTCCGTTCAAAGCTTGTCTGGGCTAATAGGAACTGTGTGTAAAGGTCTTAATGTTGGTTGTCATCAGTGTTTCCGGGGTAAAGGTTACATGCTAAGTTATAAATTTATACTCGTTTGTAATTTTAAAGAGTTCATAATCAAAAACCTCTAAAAAAAAAAAAAAGGAAGGGTAAGTTTCCTCTTCCACTATCTTTCTAATATTTCTTCGTTTCACTGATTTACAAAGAGAAAGACGGGAGGAAAGGAAACAAGAAAGCATTCATAGAGAATAAGATGCGTCTAAGTATAATTAGAGAAATCTCCACGGGTGTGTGCTTATGTGTTCATGCACCGAATGTTTGTTTTTATAAGGATAAACTACAAAAAGAGACGATGATTGTATTTTTTACGAGAAAATCAATTGAAGAGAAAGAGAGACAGTGAGGATGTTTCTTTCATGACAGAGAGAAGGATGGAGATAACCTCGGTTTATTTCTGCCAAAACGGAAAAAAATCCTTTTCTGCAGTCTAAAGAAAGTTTGGTACTTTTTTAGATAGCAATTTATGAATATTTTATTTTAACTTTTGATTTTAGATTTATAATTTAAATGTGTGAACAGATTTGAAACACACATAATCGCAATATCAATGCTCCAATTCAACTTGAGCCCCCCCTTATTTCATGACTATATTACTATTATATTACAAATTTCATCAAACACAGTCTCACACACACACATTCATATATATATATATATATATATATATATATATATATATATATATATATATATATATATATATATATATATATATATATATGTAATGACTATTACAGCATGCTACCACTCACACCATACAGTCCAGCTCCTTCCAAACATGCACCTTTCGAATGCGCATGCCCTACAAGAATATCTAGTACCAATAAATTGAGACATGAAAATAGTTAAACCAATGGAATATTTAAGTAGCATTTATAGACACGGGAATAAAAGCGTCTAGCAATGATTGCATCACAATCATTCACTTCCGGAGGCATACATAGCAATAATTTTGTGTTAAAAAGGGAGCAATCAGATAACGCATACCTCTGCCTACGTTATTGTCGAGGTGGGGGATGCTGTAAAATTGTCTACCCTTCATCAAAGTGTTGTGTGGACAGACAAACACACAAACAGACGCGACGGAAAACATTTACCTCTTTTCAACTTCGTTGAGAGAGGTACAACAGAATCAGAATTAACCCTGAAAATGCCTGAATAGATATTTCTTTGGCTATAATACAAGTATGTTTGTCCATATTAAAGGATTAAAAAAGAACAAACGAAGTAAATGATACGAAAAAGTGAATTGAATATTCATACGAGGTCCTGCCAAGCGCAAGAAACATATTCGAGAAAAGAATGTATTCTCACAATCATCATCATCATCATCATCATCATCATCATCATCATCATCATCATCAGTCTTTTAGCGTCCGTCATTGGACATAGACCTTCTCCAGGATTTGCCACACTTCTCTATCATGGGCGTCACGGAGACAGTACTTCCTGAACTTGTCTAGCTCGTCTCTCCATCAAACATTTTGCCGGCCTCGGTTGCGCATGTGGTCTCGGGGAATCCATGTTGTGAGTCGTGATGTCCATCGATTGTCAGCCATTCTTGCAACATGGCCAGCCCACCGCCATTTGAGATTTTTTATGGATTCTATGATGTCTCTAACTCTTGTCTTTTCCCGGATGTACTGTGCTGTTTTGTGGTCTCTCCATGTGAGGCCCAGCATTATTCTTTCATGTGCACGTTGCATGGTTCTCAGCTTACAGGTCTGTCTCTTGGTTAAGTTCCATGTTTCAGTTCCATACGTGACTATTGGGAGGATGCATTGGTTATACACCCTTCTCTTTAGGATTAATGGGATCTTATTATTTTTGAAGGTTGAGCTAGCTCTGCCAAAGGCTTGCCATCCTAGTGTGATTCTTCGCTTGATTTCTTCTTCTTTTGAGGGTCTCATGGAGATTCGTTGCCCTAGGTAGATGTGGTCTACTTTCTTGAGTTCTGTGTCCTCGATTTCGATCTTAGTTTTTTTTATCTCCAATGTGGTTGTTGCACATGATCTTCGTCTTGCTGAAGTTCATGTGTAGGCCGACTTTCTTGCTCACTTCATTTAGCTCATCTATCATTAGTTAGAGGTCGTGTAGGTTCTCTGCAAAAAGGGCTATGTCGTCTGCGAATCTGAGGTTGCTCAGATACTCGCCGTCTATTTTAATTCCTTTACTCTCCCAGTCTAGTCTTCTGAAGATCATCTCGAGGCAGGCTGTGAAGAGTTTAGGTGAGCTGGTATCACCTTGTCTTACTCCTTTCTGGAGCTGGAAGGGGTCCGAGTCTTTATGTAGCCTGATAAATGAGCTGCCGTGATTGTATATATGTTTCAACACTCCAACATATACTGGATCTACACCTTGCCGACTGATGGCCTCCATGACCTTAGGGATTTCTACTGAGTCGAACGCCTTTTTGAAGTCGATAAATGCTACGGCAAGTGGTAGTTTATACTCTGCTGCTTTTTCTTTCAGTTGATTTATCGAGTGCAGGTGGTCCATGGTCGAGTTGCTTCTTCTAAAGCCAGCCTGTTCACGTGGCTGGTTTTCATCGAGTGTTTTTAAGTTTTTTTAGGGTACCAAAGTTTTGTCGTCCCAGTGGACGTAGAAAAATGATCAAAGAGTAAAACTTGAGAACCAGATGGTTGATATGCAAATAAGACTCCTGAGACAATAATATCACGAGGTTTCTATACGTATGTATCACGGAAAAAAAAAGTAAATGAGAATTTCGAGGCTTTCACAAATGCAGACAATGGCATCATCATAGTATGAAAATTGCTTAGAAATTGGTTCCTATTCCATGACTGAACAGAGGAGCCAAGTGATCGGCTAAATTCGTGTCTTTCATCTGTTCTCGGCTGAATGTTGAATGCTACGTTGTTGGTGTGTGTGTGTATGGATGAGACTATCATAGGGTGGTGTAGTCTAATCGGTTGTTGAATCTGTTGCTGGTCAAAGTTTGTTGGTGTCTCGATAATGTTGAAAAAGTCTGTGGTGGAAATAACCGGTTCAATTTCTGATAAAGACAAGTAGACGAAGTTTGTCAATCATAATGATGTTTATATGTTTTTTTAAAAATGTATCCTTTCTGCAAGGATTGCGCTTTCAGGGAATATGATCGTAATAGTAGATGATGATACCATACATCAATCAAAATTCTTTGTAGATATAACATGTCAAACAAAACTGATTTAAATTTCACAACTCAATGGAGTCCGATGCATTACGAATTTCGCCGGCGGCGAGCCGTGTGTCTCTCCCTTCACACCGACCTTGGTAGTCTTCTAGCATCTCTCGGTGATCTTGCTCACGCCAATATACAAATGTGGCGACAAAATCACATTACGTAATCCACATTCTTCAATCGTTAAATAAGATTCATCGAATGAAAAGCACTCTTACTTGGATATTTTCCAACTTGTCATCGGCTGATGACCTGAAAGGACGATAAGCAAAACATGACAACATGCTTTTGGCATTATCGCATTTTTTACTAGCTAAATAAAATTGGACAATCATATGTTTATTTATTCCAACTATGTTGGCACCTGTCAAACCAATTTGAAGATGTTTTGAAATCAAGAAACATTAGCACGTAGATATCGGCCAATTTTTTGACACCATTGAAATTCTCGCATTATTCTGTGTTGTAAAAAAGATATTTGTCGGCCAAATAATTCTGGTGCACCCATTAACGAAATAGTATTCTTATAATTGGGAAGATTATTTTGGTTCTAAAATTAAAATTCACCCCCTCTTTCTTTCTTTCTCTATCAATCTATCAGTTATTCAAACCAAGCTTTTCCACAAACGCCTAATCGTCATTATGCAACGTCACGGCGGCGTTGGCGAAATATGCATTTCACGAAGGATTATTAGTTTGAATCAAGCAGCCCTGAAAACAAGTGAAAAAAAAAACAAACTAAAAAAAAATGAAAAAGTTTTTAGAATGTGGTTATATATATATATATATATATATATATATATATATATATATATATATATATGACCAAGATCACTGTTTTGGCTGCTTAGAGATTACACTATCACCCTATATAAAAAAAAAAAACAGGGGTCAGAGATATCATAGAATCCACTGGAAAACTCAAATGGCAATCGGCAGGCAATGCTGCAAGAAGATCAAACCGTGGCTGGAAACATAGATCCACAGAGATCATATACGAAATTGTGACAGTTTAGGAGATGTTGGCGTCCTGACGCCAGCGATAGAGAGATCTGGCAAATCCTTGGAAAGGTCAATGTCCAATAACGGATGTTAAAAGGTTTTCTGATGATGATCCCTCTTGTTTACCAGTCTAAAGTAAAGGTTCCAGTTTTTTAATCAGTATATAGGTTTACTTCATTTGGGGTAGATTTTAACAAGCTTAAAATGTAGATGTGTACGCCTCAGTTTTGGATAAAAAAAGATCATTCTTTTATCGATGTACATTTGTTAAAACTTCGAAACATTGAAATTCACCTATTGTATTGATTGAATCTTACTAAGAAACTTACAATAAGATAATCCTTAGCCTAAGATACAATCATCATGGGTATCTGCGAATGTTCAAAACAAGTTCCCATATAAATTAATGGAAGCTGCTTCTTTGCTTTACGCCATTTTGGCTCCCAAAATATTTTTTTATTGGTCGTACTTTCGGATAGCGAGGGAAACCTACAATGGTTCATCATAAGCGTTTTCGTCCTTATAGTGGGAGTTCCATGAATGAATTTAGTTCATATTTTATTTTGGAGATGCAGTCCCCAAATGATAAAATCTCTGCATGATAACGATTGCTTCCAAGATAATTTGGAACGGTTTAAAAGACTGTCTGAGATGGAGAGCATCTGTATTTCTGTTTTATACTAAATTATTAGATGTATGCTGTTGCTATGTCTCGTGGGAGATATATTTTTGTGGATAATATATTTAGAACTTCAATTCTTCAAGTAGCGTGAATTTGATTGCTGCATTAAATGTAGGCTATTTTGAGGGCATGTTAGTGCATTAGGACTTTTGTCAAGAGTTATGTTGATAGACTTTTTATAATTGCTCTTTTTGAATGTTGAAAGGAAAAAACCTTTACCATATTGTTTATTCCTCTAGACTCGTTGTGGAAAGAAGGGTCGCAATCCTACTGCTGTAGTTTAAGTTGACAAGTAGTTTTTTACAGGGCGGGAGTTGCTAGCCGTGGACTTAACTTCATCCTTTACCCTGGCTTGGAATCAACTAAAGTGACTTCCAAATTGTCATTTATTTTGATCAGAGTAACACCGTCTCAAATGGATTGTTTTATAAGGCAAAAGGACCCCAACTGCTCTACTATTTACTGAGGGTGGAATCATAGCTTTATCAAGGTCTTTAGTGAAGTAGTTCAACTTGTTCCGACGAATTCGTTTTCGATGCAAGTAATCGTTATGCCAGTCTGCAACCCCTCTTGTGCTACGAAGAAATCCATTATTAATATGTTTCTCGTAAATCACGACCCACAACATGGACCCCTAGAGATCCTATTCGAAACTATGGCTGGCAAAAAATTAGGTGGCGTGACAAATTAGACAAGTCAAGAAAGTATTGCCTCTGCAATGCCCTTGGGTTCTTGTGAATCCAATGACGGACGTTAAAAGGCTCGTCGACTAGAGACCAGTTTATCGAACAGAAGGGTTTTTAAAGTCTTCCATCTATGTCACGTGACTGTGCTGCACAAATAAGTCCTTTGTAGCATAAAGTCAATGCTTGCAGCATTAGGTGACTTGAGCGCTCCTGTTTTGGTGATGAGGTCACCAGTGTACATTGATAATGATGCAGAGACAACGTTGATGAAAGTATTCGAGAAGGCATAGGTGGTGCTGTTAGAGTACACAGGATCCATCAGGAAGTTTTGAGAGTGGACACTTGTCTTACTCTCTCTCTTTCTCTTTCTCTTTCTCTCTCTCTCTCTCTCTCTCTCTCTATATATATATATATATATATATATTTTCATACATACATGATTATAAATTGTGTTATATCATATTGAAATTCTTAGTCTTTATGCGCAGTGAATGTATTATTTGACCAAGACAAAAGAATAAACAAAGAAAATGGGGCCGCTGCAGGAATCAAAACTGCGACTGATAAGGTAACAGATTCAACGTAGTGTTGCTCTTACTATTAAGCTAAACAGTCGCCAGTAATGCAAAGGCCTAAACAACAGTTTTCACTCCAGATTCTTATTTCGTTCATTCTCGGTCTATATCTGCTTTTTGACTGACAATGATTGTTTCATTTTTTTTTTGGATAAATTCCACCTTTCTGCACATAAGGTAATCGATAATTCGATTAAGTATGTGTAAGAATCGTGTGTATTTGAACCCCATAAACACTACATTGAGAACATGAAATATGGATGCTATAAGTTTGAAAACCAAATGAAACTGAGATTGTTAAGAACGTTATGCTTTTTCCTGCACGTTTTCTTCAGTCTGATGGTGTCGCTAAGTGCCAGCAGCTTACAACAGATATGTTGGTTGGGCCGATGTGTATATCAGTTCCCAAGCTAAAATACAGCCAATTCAAGTCTTACGCGTTCTGCGTGAGACACATGCACTTTAATACATTTTCATGCTCACACTCAAAAAAGAAAAATTCTCACGCATTTTTTAAAAAAGTGTTATTTATCAAACTGGTTTAGATTTCTGATGAAAAATCTTATATTAGATTAAATATGTTTTAAATAGACTTCCAGAGGACACTTTACTTCAGTAGATGTTATGCCCTGGAATGCAATTTTAGCCAATCTTGGATAACATAATTTTCTGTAGTGTGTATGTGTGGGGACGCCATGCTCCTAAACTAGCCTAGAAGCCCTCTACCCAGTTTTCCTCTCTGTTTTGGGGAAAATGTTGTCGCTGGGGCATACACACGGTTCTAACCCATTCTTAACATTGAAACTTGACAGGCCAGTGAAAATACATCTTATTTTAATTGATTGTTTTTTGTTTGATATGACTATTATCACAACTGCATCAAGTATTTGAAGTCTGATGTAAGTTGACAGCTCTGATGACGCAAAAAATTAATGTTAGGACCAGATTTTGATTTGTTAACGGCGTTAGTGAGGAATTCAGAGACCTGGAATGAGAGTGGTTAAAGAAAGATTAGATAGCGTTCTTAACGAAGAAAAAAACTGTTACTTTTGATAAGAGGAAGGATAACAAGAGAGGGAAAGGAAGAGAATTTTTTTCTTTTACCTCACACTACATCATATTCTTTTTCAAGAATCGATTCACGAGAAAAAATACAAGAATGAAAGTAAGAAAGAAAGAAAGAAAGAAAGAAAGAAAGAAAGAAAGCAGACAAAACAGTGCTTATAACTAATGTATACAATTCATATATATATATATATATATATATATATATATATAATTATTATTTTTACTATTATTATTATTATTATTATTATTATTATTATTATTATTATTATTATTATTATTATTATTATTATTACTATTATTACTTTTTCCGATACTGATAAATTATATTTAATTTCGGACGATATTTTGCCTTTTATTTTGGTGGAATAATTATTTTTGTTTCGGACGTTTTGACAGGGATTAACTTGAAAAATCAATCGGAAACAAATATTTTTTTACATCAATGATATCTTCATCACGGAAACAAATGTTGTCAAATATTGCCAAATGTTGGCAAAAGTTATACATACAGCTTCGCAGGTTTTGAGTCTTCTGTTGTACATGTTTTTGTAATTAGTGCCATGCAGTATATTTGTGTTATCTGCAAGTCTCTGTCAAATTTAGGTAGGAATGTCATAACCATGTTAGAGACCATCAACTAAAACTGTCAACATAGGTATCTTCAGTTTTTCAGTTGGTTGGCTGGTTAATGTATCACGCATACAAGCTGCACCAACGTACTTAGAGGGCTGAAATGTCCAGAAAAACTTAAAGAAAAAAAATTACCCTCTAAGTGTGTGCTTTAGTGGGGGTTCAGTTTTTTAATGTAGGTTTATGCTAAATTAATCCTTTAGTTTGAATCTGTCTGTTTTTTGAAAGTTAAGCCACTTTTAGTGATCACTGCCCCCAAAGGTGAGAGAAGTGACTTATTCATTGATCACCCCTTTTCCAAGTTTTAATTGACCTCCCCCAACACGGCATGTCGCCAAAAGACATTGATTGCATGCTGGATTCTATCAAAAGATCAACCATGTAATGTTGATTAATATGAGTATGGAGAAAAGTGGAAGTGGTTTTGGGATAAGTGTGTGATATCCCGAGGGTAATACTTTAAAAGAGGCTCAGGCATAATCGCCGTAAGTTGGTTAGTCTTTCGTTGATATGAAATGGCTGGATTCTTTCCCAACTGACATCTTATTCATTCAAGACAAATTTTGAAAATCTTAAAGGTACTATGGACATCCATCATGAAACACGAAGTAACTTTGCTTAGATCAGAACGACGTGGGAACCGAATGTTTTGTTCAGAGTTGAATTTTATCACTTGATTTAGGATCACTAAAAAGCGGATTGTGTGTGTGTGTGTGTGTGTGTTCGTGCGCGCGCGTGTGTGTGTGTGTGTGAGAGAGAGAGAGAGAGAAACAGAGACAGAGAGAGGGAGATGATTTTGTTGTGAGGGTCTGGTTAAAAGATAAATTCCTACTTGTTATCTAGACGGGTTTGAGATATATCTATCAGAAAAATCTCTAAGAAGTTCCCACTTGAACTTGGAGAATAATCAGGGCGTCTGAGATCAACTATGGAATTTCATGCAATGCCAATTTTTCCCAAAGTGCATGCATATTTTTCTGTGTACTTATAAAGATAAGATATAACCAAAGTCCAAATATCTTTTTTTCGAAGTTGTTCTTTTATCTTAGGTTCTTTGCCTTTCAACTTGACACCACAAAAGGGTAAGATTTTCGGGTGACCTGATGAAAGGGGACAAATCATTCCAACCCAAATCTGAATTTCGGTTTCCTTGAGGCCTGTGCAAAGTTGGTAACATACCAAGACTAAATGGAAATGTAGGCCCGATTTCAAATCGCTCATCAAGTAATTTAGTAATCAGTGCTAAATACACAGTTGCTTAAAAATGATCACATCCCTCTGCCAATCGTTTTTTTTAATAAATCGCAGGATTTTATACCATCATTACACACGGATATTATCACGTATCATTTATGACCAAACTCTATAGCATTTAAGCTCTATTACCAAAAATATGAATATGTTGTTATCCAATGATGAGAGAATCTCTAATATAAAAGATATCGATATTTGGTATGAGAGCCTATATTTCTATTACTGCTTGTTGTCTTGACAACATTGACTTCAATAGATTTGCACAATCAGCCACAGGAATGTTTCCCACTCCAACAATATGCATTCTTTCAAATCTGTCTTATTGGGATAGTTGTTGTTGTTCTTTTTCGTTTCTATGCATTCTACAAGTGCTAAATTGGGTATGAATCCAGCTGCATGCTAGGCCAATCGAACACTTTTACGTTTTGCTTCTCCAGAAAAACTTTGTTGCTTTTTCAGCACAGTACTTTGAATCAGTGTCATTCTGAAATACATCTCTTCTTCCAAAGCGTTTGAGTGAGGGCAACATGTTGTCTTCGAATCTATTTGATGCAACTTCTGGCATTCATTATTTCGTCGTTGGTTCCTGCATGGTGGCTAAAACAGCCGTGAGTTCGCCTTCATTATTTGATGTGGATATCCTTGACATCCTCCCCTCTTGGGTAAGATCTATGTTCAACGACGGACACTAAAAGGCTGTTGCTGTTGATGATGATAATCTTTTCGTCCCCTCTCCATTTCTCTACGCTCAATAATTTAAGTCTGTCAAGTTGAACAATAATTTACCTCTGCAACAAAGTTAGAAGAGGTATATGTATTCAGTCGTGTCTGTCTGTCCAACTGTTTGTCAACACAATATCTCCAAAAGTTCCCGATATATATATATATATATATATATATATATATATATATATATATATATATATATATATATATATATACTTACATACATATACATATATATATACTCTGTTTTTTTTTTAATCTATGAAAAATAGTTTAGATCTATCATCCTTCATCCAACTTATCACTCCGCTGTCTTCTGTGAGCGTTCTTATTTGCTACCTGCATCTTAGTCCTCTATGCTTTGCACCTGTAGGCAATGGAGTAGTAAGTTTGTTTAAGCTTTTGTCTTGCGTTCTCTTGATCGAAGACAGCAGCCTTTGAATTAGACCCCTGCACTGCATTTATCATTCGTTGTTTTGACCATACGTCATTCCTTTATCAGCAAAGGCCTCGTAGCAGCGTCAATACCTTACCATGCTTTTACAAACCGTGGGTAGAAGAATGTTACAGTGATCCTTTGACGTTTTAATTGTTTCGTATAGCTATATTTTCGTTCTTATGATTTCTATGATATCTGTTTTTTGTTTTTCTTCTAAATAATGGGCTGTCTTGTGATCTCTCCGTGTGATGTTAAGGATGGTTCTCTCCCACGCACTTCACATGGATATCACTTTGAAGGTCAGTCTTCTGGTTAAGTTTTATGTTTCAGCTCCATATTTTGGGACGGATCCCGCATTTTTTTCCGTTCAAGAGATATTCTTTACTAATTTCCAGGAAAAGAGGTTAAAGGCGAACGGTTGATAAAAAGTATAGATTTGAATTTCCAGTGGAGTAACTCAATAGTTGTACATTCAAGTTCTCTCCTTTGTGTTTTGATTTCTTATATCACCGTAACCGCGATCACAGATCCAAGTAAACAACAAACATTATAGCAGGGTATTTAAAAAAAAAATCTGTAGTTTCGTTGTGTCAGCTCTACCGGACTCATCATTTAGCCTAAAACCTAACGAATTCACGTGAGTAACCCTTGAGACATCTTCTAAAAACATTTCTTGGGATTTTTCGAAATTTTTGTAAAACATTTACATGGATTATTATGTTTTTTTTTCTTCTTGAGAAAATCTTGTGTCAGCGCTATCGGACACACCACTTGGCTTAGAAACTCGCGAAAAATGTTTTTTTTTTATCTTGGAAAAAATACTTGTTTTGCAAAAAACAACAATCGTTTCTTTAAATGAAATAGGTGCAATGGTAGCGGTGACGTACATAGATGCTGACACGCACACTTTTCCGATTTTCGATGTTTGGTTCGAAAATTTTTGCTACTAATTTTTCATTAGATAAAGAATAGTCAAAGCCAGAGTCGGGGCACCTCAGGGTGTACTATAAAGATAATTGGATTTGCAGAAATATCTTAAAACCTTTTTTTTTTCAAAAATAATAATATTTTTTTCAAAATTTCGCGTAAATGCTTTTTATTTCGCGAAAAAAAATATTGGGGTTCTTTTTAGATTCCTGTGTGATTGTGTTACTACTACTGGACATAGTACAGTGATTCACTTAATGGCTGGTGTGGCTTGTTTTTTGCTTTTTGATTATAAAAAAATCATTCAGTTTTTTGATAGTGTACTTTGTTGACAGAGGTATGGGCTCTCTGAATGCTTTTGTTCTGTCGCCATTTTTTCTAAGTTCAATGTTTGGGTTCTTAAAAGTTACACGGTAATTTACTTATGTATGATTGAAGCCATTAATCGAGACGTCCACCCGTTGGGCGGGTTAAGTGACCAAAACATGGCAACTTTAAAAACCGTATACTAACCACATTTTTCAATCTCAATTAAAATTCGTACGATAATACAGTATATTGTATGGAATGTATGGACTATTATATTATTTTTACATGATATCACAAAAAGATTAGTGCTCAACACAAGGTGAAAAATCGCACTGTAAACAAAGGCATAACAAAGTATAAGAGATGAGCTGGAAACTAACCAACTATACCACCAGATAGAACAGGGATGCTGCGGTAGACCCTTCCATTATACCATAACTGTTGATTGTTAATTCAGACATTCGAACCATGCACATTTAATCGAATATTTTGCCCTGTTCCTTTTCAGAACAACTCATTGGTCAGCTGTCCCATTACGAGTTGGTCATTCCCACACTGGTCAATCGTAAGGGTGAATTCCTCAGTTACAAGTTAGAGGCTCCCGACGAAGAAGAACGCGCACCGCAGACAACACATCGAAAGAAACGCTATGTCCATCACAGAACCGGCTCAGCAGACTTTCAGCCCCATAGTGTCTGGCAGGATCGTGTATTTTACAAGCTGTCTGCGTATGGACACGACTTCAAGTTCAACCTTACCTTAAATCGGAAGTTAGTATCCAGAAGTTTTGCGGTGGAATATTGGGGTAGCAACGGGGTGAAAAAGCGTCACTATAATATGCACAGATGTCATTTTGTTGGCTATAGCAGCGAACCGTATAAATCTGAAACTGCCCTAAGCAACTGTCATGGTCTGGTAAGTATTCATTTTCAGCTGAACTTTTTTATATATTGTATTTACTCGTATGTAAGACGCACATGCCAAAAATATATATGCTTATATTACGCAGCGTCCAATGCATTGGTATTATGATTAGAAGGCCGTTTACTGGAGCTTGAAATGGAGAGCTATGGGGCTTGGATAATTTGCAATGAGAGGAAGTTTTTCGAATACCTTTGTAAACCTTAAGTCTTATAGACCGGCAAATAAGGTATTTAGTTGTTCTATTTTTCATTGTTTTTGATTGAATTATGTAACTAAAATGCGTGAAAGAAAAAGGTCACGAATCAGTTGAATTCTATGTCACTGAGTAGAATGAAAATCAAATAAAATGTACGATTAAGATATTACTGAAACGATGAAGATGTGATCATGAAAAGCATCTAATGAAATTAAGAAGAAGGTAAAAAGTAGTCATAAAAAATGAAATATATATTATGTACCCGTATATATACTTTGAGACGAACCAATGAATTTAGGTGAAATTAGACTTTTTTCCCCGTAACATTTTTTCCGTGTGCATTTGAAATTTCTGGCAAGCTTCGTTTCTTTGAACCTTGCAGTTCTCGAGGGAAAATTCTTTTCTCTGATGATTCTTTGTGCTCTCAATCCATTACACCCGAGAACCTCTTGGAAATGTGTTAGGTTTCAGAAAAAAATCTCTTAAAGATTCTCTGAGAAGACTCAATTCATTATTTACAATATAACTACATCAAAGCTAAACTGGACGCTTACCTTCCGTCATTTTTAGAGAGTTTTGGCTTAGATGAGTTATTTTTAGATCATTTTGAATAACCGTTTTTTACATGAATTCAAAAAATCAAAATTAAAAAAAAGCTAACGAACCTATATTTAGATAATTTCCTGGAACAATTTCTTAGATAGGTTTGGATATATTTTTGCCTCAATTTTGAATAATGTTCTAGATAATTTTCCGAGACAACTAAATATTTTTTGATTTCTTTTGCCTTTGTTCTAGCTTAGTAATCCTGTTATCATCTGCAATTTCTGAATATTTTCTTATATTCATTGAATAATTTTGCAATCCTCACAACACAACATGACCTCAAATAATACAGAAATTAAAGAAAAACGTATGAACTTGAATATGGTAAAGAAATTAAAGTTAAGTAAAAAAAATGTCTCACTCTATGATGATTTTTGGCACTTCAGAATTAATGCTGGACACTTTCTATTTGCTAATTTTGCCGACTTTTTCTGTATTGTACTGTATTATAATTCAATAAAACTATATTCTGTATCGTAGTAAAGCTAATTTTGCATCAAAATATTTGAATTGGAATTCGAGTGAAAAAAGGTGAAAATAATGCTCTTTCTTAGGTGACATTCGATTTAACGGACATTAGCAATTAACTGACAAAAAGTCATAATCGAAACTCCAAATTTTTCACTGTCGCTGCCGATTCATTTTTTTACATCGCTGCAATGCCTGTTGACATGCCAGCTCAAAATAGTAAATGTAAGTCCCTCATATAACAGGTCATGTTTTGTACATTCTGTAGTATAAATAATATTTTTAGATGGACGGGAACCTCCCAAAATTTTGCATGTATTGCCAGATCTAACATTTTTCAATGTCCCTGTTTGTCTCATGTAGTTACATAATTTATACGAACGATTGCGTTTTCTTAAATTCTCCTATGCGCATCTGATGCTTGGTCCTGATGTTTCTTCAAATTTTGGTTAGCAATAGATTAAGTTAGATCGAAAGTTTTGGTTTCGGCGGTACGAAACTATTGGGGGTTCTGTTCAAGATGATCGTCTGTCAATATCAGATTGTATTTATGCTGAATGGGAATAAGTCCTTTGAAGCTCCCGTGCCAGTTGGCTAGTAAGGTCCTGCTATCAGAAGCGCTTTTTTCCTAATTTAAAGATAATTGGTCTTGGCGATTCCTCCCCTCAAGTTCTCTCGTCATCCGAATTAGTTCAACTTGGGGAAAACCGCTATTGACATAAACATTTATAAATTCGTGTGCATGCTTTCGATAGTCTTCAACAAGTCTTCCTGATAATCATGAATTTCGAAAGTGGATTTGATTATATAATTTCATCTGGATGATCTGAAAGTCTGTGTAGGAATGTGTGCGTATGTGTGCAGTATGATTCTTTCATAAGATTATGGACTTTTTAATCTCGTGTCTAAAAGACTATTTCTTCCTTGGAAAATTCACAGGTAAAATTTATTTTTGAATTTTAGTTGTTCCTATTTGTGGAAGAATTACGATTTGAAAGAAATGTTTTTAAACTTTTTTGATATGAAAAAAATATCATCAATGTGCTTTATCTACCCCGAAGGTTGCATTCAATGATTTTTGTTTGAAGGCTTCTAGTAATTCTGTTTTAAATTTAGACACAAATAGATTAGCAAAATAAGCTGCCATTGGACTTCCATTGCTGTTCCCTATATTGATGATAAAATTACCCATCAAAATTGGTCAAGAAAATGAACAAAATCATATAAAAGATGTAGTCTGATGGTAATGAAAAATTCTTCTGTTTATCAAAAGTTTCTATACAGTTATGGACACAATCATCGTTGTCACTATTTGGGTATCTTTGATGTAAGAGAAAGATTTTTTGCTGCTCATTCTAGGTAACTGTCAATTCCTTGTGAGATCTTAGCAGTACTGGAATCAATTTTTTTATCATGTTGAATATCCGTTAAGATATTAAGACAAAACTTTTCGTAGTTTTTCATGTTCATAATTACGATGCCACTACCTTTATCTGCGGTTCAAAATATCATGGAATCATCCGTAGAATTGACAGCTTTCCGTTCGTTGTTTTTCAGTAAGGTTGTTAAAAATTATTTTTGTTACGAGTTAATTGCTGTCAGAAATCATGTACAGAGTTTCATTTCATTTTTGATAAAATTGGAAAGACCAGCAGAGCTACCTTCAATTACTTTTTCTGGGTACTAAAGAGGATTTTTAATTGACCATCCTAATTCAGATTTGCCTCCATTGAATTTGTCCGTTTCGCAATCAGAATCTTCCAAAGCTTTTTTTTTTCGGGAAAAAAGACACCATCACCACCACCATCATTATTATTATTATTATTATTATTATTATTATTATTATTATTATTATTATTATTATTATTATTATTATTATTATTATTATTATTTGCAATCTCACACCAGTTGCCTGGTGGTAACTGCAGGAGTTTGAGTGACAGCAAGTCTCCTCAAGTCTCCAGCCCTTCTCTCCTAGTTCTCATAGGCCACAGTAATACTACGGTTTACAGTTTCACACCGGTTGAGATGGCTGTGATAGGTGAGGACGATAGGAGAGGAAAGCTGGAGACCCGAAAAGACTCACTGTCACTCAGCTTTCAGCGATAACCACCAGGTAACTGGTGTGAAACTGCAACCCACAGCATTGCTGTGAACTGTGAGAGTGTGAAGAGGGGGAATGGAGACTTGAAGAGACTTGCTGTCAACCATAAGCAGTGATCACCAGGCCACGAGTGTGGAAATGCAAATGATAATATTGGAGGAACAGCTCTGGAGAGTGAAAGTCATAAATTACTCTGGGACTTTGGCATCAAAACTAACCACCCTATCCAAGCGAGGAGACTGGACCTGGTAATCGTAAACAAGCAAAAGAAGAACCCGCTAAATAAAAGACGTGGCCATGCCTATGGATCTCAGGGCAAATAGGAAAAAGAATGAAAAGCTGAAAAAATACCAAGACCTGGCAAGTCAGGGTAGTGCCAGTAATAGAAGGTGCTCTCGGAACCATATCAAAGACACTGAAAGCGAGTTTAGAGGGACTGGGGATAAGAGGAAAGATTGAGACGACACAGACCACAACACTATTTGGGACTCTGTAAATACTGAGGAAATGCTAGAAATATGAGATGTACGACCCCAGTTGTTAGCAGTGGCTCAACAGGGCAAAGAAAGAAGAAGAAAAAAAAACAATAAAAAACAAAAACCAAAAAGCAAACGCCACATGATGGTGGAAATACGAACCGCAGCGCTGCTGTGATAGGAGAGGGAGAGGCTTGAGACCTGAGGAGACTTACTGCCACCCAGCCTTCGGCGATAACCACCAGGCAACTGGTGTGAAACTGTAAACCACAGCACTGCTATGGACTGTGAGAGTGTGGAAAGGGGGACAGGAGACCTGAAAAGACTTGCTATCTCTCAGTCTCCAGCCGTGACCACCAGGCAACTGGTTTGAAAGGGAATAATGATAATGAAAGATATTTTGATGCATTCAAATCAAAATTTAAGTTTCCAAAGTTTTTGATGTATTAGAAAAATCATTTATTCTTTTATTTTTCATAGATTGTTAACGTTTTATCCGAGATTATGATATGGGCGGAACTTAGTGACCCTACTAAGCCTGACCAAGTTGGCTCGCGCCCACACACGCACACACACGCACACCTCATCATTAACAACAATAAAACCAACATATACCGCAAAACACACTTACAAGCCTCATAGAATTTAACCTTTGCGGTTTCCAATCCAATTCCTTCGCCTCTTAGGTACCAACCAAAAGTCTCCTGCAAAAGTTGTTAACTATTCCTCTTGAGAGTTCTGGAGTTTTGGTTTGTAGAATTACGAAATTCCCAATGGGAAGAAAACAGTCGATGCCTTTAAGACCTCCTTTAGGACGGAAATTGTTCTGAAGTCGTTAATTCTGAAAAAGGAATCACATTTACTTTAAAAAAGTCATTAAGCTTAGCATAGTCTGGCACAAGATCAAATGGCAAGATAGGTAGCGTAGTTCCCTCAAAGTTATACAACCGGCACGCAAAAGAGACTAATGTGCGCACAAAAGATTACTCACCTGGAAGAAGAAGAAGAAGAAGAAGAAGAAGAAGAAGAAGAAGAAGAAGAAGAAGAAGAAGAAGAAGAAGAAGAAGAAGAAGAAGAAATCTGCTTGGTCACCCAATAGATGTCATCAAGTTCTATTGTCGTATTGGGGTTGATCAATTTAAAAATTGGACAAAGGGGTGATAAGATACTTTTGTTCGCTTTTCGCTGGGCAATCATTAGTAAAGAAATCCGAATTAAAAAAAAAAAAACTGCAAAAACAGGTGGACACAGATAGATCAATTAGCATAGACTTATATTGTAAACTGCCCCCGACAAAAACAAAAATATTATTTTCAAGACATCAATGGCGTTTTCGAATGGAAAACATCTAAGATATATTTAAAACATTTATATACATTTAGATTGTGGAGAATCAAAATATTATTTCAACCGGAATTCATCTAGAATAAAGTAAAAAATGATATATAAAATCGTCAGAATAGGGTCCTCAAAAGATGAAAAAGGATTCTTTTTCCCAAAATAGAAATAAAAATATTTTAGAAGGGGTTTACTGGAGTGCTGATGCCAATTTACAAGTCGGTAGACAAAATAGTACGGTCAGGAGCGCAGGACACCCTAAACATCCAAACACACACACACACACACACACACACACACACAAATTTATAAAAGAAGGATAAAACCATAAGTCATCTTTTTGGCTACGGTTGTTCACGTGAGATAGGTCTTGCCAAAATTATCTTGAAACAATTTCAAGTGTGCAAAAGCATTCAGTGCGCACGTACTTTTATTACAGGAAAACAGGTTCAACATAAGACATTTGCGTACACTTACTACTGATCATTATAGGGGCCATTGGTAAGATCAACGCGCGAAAACCTGGCTTTTACCTCGGCTCGAAGACCGACTTCTGACACCAGTAGAAACACAAGACTATTCCTATCACAAGTAGGCATTTAAAAAATGAATTAAAAGGAATTAAAATATTTGCATAGGAATCATATTCATCCCTGAGAATAATGCTAGGGGGGAAAATATAACTATTATTGAATATTTCGTACATACAATGAAAATAAAGGTACAATTCATTATTTTAAGTTTTTGAACCCTTAACAGTAATCATGTCTGCACGAGAAGTATGAGTAATTTGATATTAACCGTTGTTAATATCATTCGTCTTACAAAGCTTAGTCTGACTGAAACTTCTATTGTACGTCTCGGATTGCTCAGATTTGAACATTTCAATCCCCTGCTACCTGACTATGATACAGTCAGCGCCTCGACTCAAAAGAGTAACAGAGTGTAATTGTATATTGCATGTCTTATCTTACATTGGATGCACCAAAGTATGATACAATTTATAAGTTAGCCATATTGAATTCATTGAGCTTTTTAGGAAAATAAAACGAGAGAAAATTTATATTCAGCGACTTGATTGTCTTAATGATAGATAGACTTTCAGGTCTTTGTTCTAGTTTTTACATTTCTTTTTGGAAAATATCCTCGTAACATCTCTACCCAGAGTAACTCGATACAAAAATGGAAAAGGGCCATTATTCATTCTGAAATGAATTGAAATTTAGGACATTTCAAAATAAAACAAAATCTAATATACAAACAATATTACGACAGAAAACATCACAGTGATCTTCAAGTGCTGATACCAGCTATTTAGCCATACTTTTCAGAGCTGGCTCCTTATGGCAAAAGCTATTCCTTCTTTGACGGATAACCTTCAAAATCTATACACTTCATGACCTTAAAATTGTATTGTGTGAGTATTAGGGTGTTCACTGTATTCCATATTAAGTACATTCCGACAATTGGTCCATTAAGTATCTATCGGCTAAAAACCCATTCAACGTTTCCATTATGAGCGACAAAAATCGAAATAAAATTCATATATTTCAAGTGGTTCTGAAAAGCAATCAATATCGCAATAAAATTAGAAAAATATCCTCTGTTGTCCATGATTCTATGATTCTTTAAAAAGTTCAAGACATTTCTTATCAAATTTGAGGAAATCAGGTGGGAAGACTGACCGTATAGTTTGATTTCATCAATAATAACAACTCAAGAACTCAATACATGGAATCAAAACATTATGTTTATATTTTTCGTATCAGAGAGAACCATCCATGCACCCAGAATACTAATCAAACGAATCTGGCTGCTGCATGTAAAGCAGTATAAGCCAAAAATAAGGACATTTCAAGTTGAAAGGAGGACAGTGTATTTCAATTGAAAAAGGAGGACATGTCCTAATTTTGGATACCATATGGTAATCCTATCTATACCACGCTTCGAAGGCCACCGCATTTCATGGTTCACTTTTGAATTCGTTTATAGAATTTTCTACAGCATTTGAAGTATAGTTTGGATCGACATGTTTTACTGGGTGGTTGACTAACATCTGTTGGAACATTATTTCCATTAATCTTGTTTATTCCTGGAGGATTACTTTAAAGTCTTCCAATGGGGGTCTTCCTAATTTGCTTAAGTAAGTCCGAAATCCATGTCGCCGGTTGTTATACCGCTTGTTTTTTCTCATCACTGACAACAGTGGAGTTTTTTGCAGGAATCGAACTCATTATAATGGCTTCTATGTCTCTGTAAAAGTCATTAATCGTATGATTCCTGTTATATTCTCAAATCTTTTAATGAAATATTATGGATGCCTTTAGATTTTTACATAATACTTATTTATAGTAGCAAGATCATTGAACGCAGAGACCGATCGGATATTGTTGACCGTCCTGAGTTCAAGAAATTCCTAATTAGAACATTTGCAGCAACTCTGCTCCTCCTCAAAGCGGTTTAACACTGAATTTGACGTCCTTCCATTATGCCAGACACATCGCTCTCTCGAGTACATCAGCGACAGATTAACGACAGATCATCTCAGGATCTCCATATGCTTCGCCTAAGCATCTGCCCAGGAGACCACGAGGGGATATTCCATTATCTGTTGATGCAGAACTTACTTGGACTATATATATATATATATATATATATATATATATATATATATATATATATATATATATATATATATATGTATATATATAATATTCATATTTGCATATAGATATAACTATATATAATAAATAGACTGTCTTTTGGTAAAGAACTCGCAAATGCATTTATAAATGGCATATGTATTTAAATGTGTTAAATTTGTAAAGGACCCTGCGAATAACACAGTTAAAGCACTTTAATATCCTTGCAAAACGACGGCGGGGCTCCAAGCTGGGGGAGTTAAAGAATTTAGGGCAACTTCTTCGTGGGTAATGGCTTGTACAAACACAGCAGGTCTGCGAGAATGCCAACACACGGTTCCGTGTCAATTTAAAAGCTCCATTGGAATGGGAGACCCCATCCCAGGGCTGTGTGCCTATACTTAGACTTTGGCCCGGGGGTGGCAAGGGATATGACGCCAGCCTGACACAGTCTGGTTGTAAAAAGAATCCATGAAAACCTCACACTAAATAACACCATTCCTAAATTCACAATCGCTTTTTAGCAATTGGCACACACGCAGTCAAGAATACTTGAATCCAAATTTCACAGTCGCAGTGCATTTGCTAAGTTCTTTCTTGTAGAAACTCATATACGTATAGTTATCTTATGTTAGTTTTATTTTATTTGTCAACCCGTTGACAATCAAGATAATGGACAAGTTTAGAACTCTATGCAAGAATGCCTCGAATAGTGCAGTTTTGATTACTGAAGGCTTTGATGCAGTACAAAATAATGTAACTAAATAGAAGCTAAAAACAAAAACACATCAAATCATAAAATCTTGACCAGGTGGTTTGAAAAGCGCGGAAAATTTTGGAATGAATTAACATATATGTAAGGTATATTTGTACATACAAATGGAAAGAATTCTCTTTTGTTAGAACTAAATATAACATAATTTGTATGTATTATGAAATGTGTGACTTTTCCAGTTTGTTTGTTTTTTGATACATGTATATAAAACCCAATTTGTATCCATCTATCTATAAAACGTACAGTGGGACTTCTTGAATTTGTTTGGTCTTTCCACTCAAAGATAACAGTTTTGTCGATACAAATATTCCTCACCCACCAGTTGAAACAGATAGATATTTCGCCAAAAATGCAACATTTACTCATATAACATATCACTAGTACCATTACTATAATTGTTGGGCTTGAAAATCCCTCTTGAAAATGACCATCAATGGTCGGAAGCGCTCAACGTGCCGAATTACGAACTTTGGACAGTTCCTCCATTCTTGTGACCCAGCAAAAAACACACGAGAAAAATCTGTCGTTTTTAATGTATATATATATGTATATATATATATATATATATATATATATATATATATATATTGCTCCATATTTTAGAAAAGGATCATTAAATATATATAAATAGCAACAATTCAATAAGATAGACCATATAATTGATCATTATATAAATCACTACAATCGGCCGTCATATTTTTATGCACTAAGCATTTTTTTCAAATTGATCCATAATTTGCAACTGTTTTCTCCAATGCAGTCTCTCATACTTGCTCTTATATTCTTTCCCATTACCCCAATCTTACCAAGCGTAATGTTACACTTTTCTTTTATTGGTTGCATTATAAACTTTTATATTTCGTTCCATTCTCAGGTTTTCCATTCTCTCCCCCTCAGTCTCTCAAGTTTCTTGTCCCCTTCTACCTTTTTTTTCTCGCCTTCTCCAACACGCACCCAATCATCCCCTTTCTTCGTTTCGGTTCGGAATGAGCATTGACTATTGCGTGTCATCGAGAACAATCTTTCTTTCTCTCTAATTCTCTTCCTCTCCCCCCTTCCCTCTATCGCAGAATGTTTCACATTTTCCGGTCATTTTTCCTCAATATTTTATCTCTCTCTCTCTCTCATACACACACACAAAAACACACACACACACACACACACACACACACACACACACACACACACACACACACACACACACACATATATATATATATATATATTGTCTGTCTATTAAGAAACTGAACTTTATAAATACTTTTTTTAGTATAATCGTGATTGGAATGCTTTTTTTAGCTGGGACCTTTAGCATTTGTATTGAGCGAACTGCATCAAGCCACGTAGTTGACTCCTTGGGCAACACATGCCAGAGTAAACGTGTGTGTACGCACTTAACATTCCACTCCATAGTTGAACAGTGAAGCAACTTGAAGAGCAACGTGTTTGTGTGGAATTCTGTTTCAAATGAAGAAAAACCTTTTGGAAGACGTTTCTATTGTTGCAATAGGCATACGAGGAGAATTGTCCGAGCCGAACGCATTGCCACCAGTGGTACCAGTGATTGAATTAGAGGAGAACATTTGCTAAAAACAAAGCCAAACCTGGACGAACATTCCCGACTACGAATGAGGATCATATTGAAAGGTGCGTGCAATGATCTGATGATTTCGTCGCAGTTAGAAAAAAAAGGATGAAAAAATTGAATGAATGTTAGAAGAAAGTTTAAGAAAAGAAGCATTTGATGTTTATATATACATTTATATTTTACTTTTTAAAAACTCGTGATATGGGAAGCCCTGACAAGAATATCGGATGCTGTAGCCTGTGTGAGGGAAATAGTTAGCTAGCTTTATATTGAGCGTTCGAAATGTTTAGGAAAAAAGAGTGTGACATTTAAACTTTTATAAACTGAGTAGACATTTTCTGCACTTTCTTTATTTTACTGAAGAGATTTGTCACGAAGGTGCAAGAGTTGATTGATACTAATTACAACATCTATTATGTAATTAACTTTCTAAGTATAATATAAAGTCAAATGGGAGAGGAGGGTGAGAATATTGAGTGGGGAAGGCTTTTTCTTGTTCAAGATATTATGTTGCTATACATGAAATATCTTTTTTTTTACCTCATAGAATGATAATAAGACAAAAAATGAAAGATTTACTCATGGAATTGTATTTTTTAGCAGATTCAATGTAAAAAAAGATAAAATTCTTTATTATCGATCGGAGTTTTTCTAAATCCTTAACAGCAATGGTATCCACCCAAGATGCTAGTTTGATTTTTTGTATGAACTCAAATTATAGCATAATAATACACGGCAATAGTGCAATGTGTTTCAGAGTTGGTTCAATAGACCCAAGCTCGAGAAAATGGATTCCACTGATAGACCACGAATGAGATTCCGGAGACTTTAGGACTTCGAAATGTCATCTCAAGGCAATAGGAAAAGTTGAAAATTGGACTGACTGATTGGAAAGCTCCTGACCCTAATCTTCTCAACTGACTGCTCAAAGCCAGTGCCTCTTGAACAATTCCCGTGTCATTCACCCTCGAATTGTCATTATAAAATTTCTCTCATCTGCAACTAACTTTTCTGATCATTTTCCTCAGATTCTCTCGTGTGTAATCAAAAACCGTCAAACCAAAACAATTACCAATACCGTCAACATGACGTAACAATGGAGCAACGGGGCTAAAAATTAAAAAGATGACTCCTTATCATGTGCTGAAAAATCGTTACCACCCACCAGAAAAAGATTTTTAGCTGGGGATTGAATTTGTAATGTAACGTTTTTGTCTCAAGTTTGGAATATTTTCCTATCATGAGTACTCTAAAAAAGTGTTTAAGAAACAGCCAACCAAAACTGTCAAAATCAACATAGGTTTCTTCTGTTTTCAAGATGTTCTGGCTGGCAGGTTATCTACGTATCTAAGTATCGCACGAACTGGCCACACCAAAAGAACTAGAGGACTGGAAATTTTTTTTTTCTTCATTCCTTCCCAAATGGGTTTCTAGTAAGGGGTTCAATTTGCAATGTAAGTTTATGCTAAATTGATCCCTTAGTTTGTGTCCAGCAGCATTCACACTTGGTTTTTGAAAATTCAGACATTTTTAGTGATCACTGCCTGGCAAAGTGGAAGAGAAGTAACTTTTTCACTGATCATCCCTATTATGAATTTTCTTAATTAATCACCCCTAACTCCACACGCTGTCAAAGTACGTTGTTCACGCACCAGTTTCTTTTGAATGACTAACCAGACTTGTTTTATACAAAATTCATTTTGTATCATGAGTCTCCCCGATTGAGTTAATTCATAATTAATTTATGATCCGTGCCCATCAAGAGGCAATATTCTAAACCATCAAAGAAAACTGTTACCATAGGTTTCTTCAGTTTTTATGTGGGTCTGTCCAACTGGCTATATATGTGTTACGCATACAGGCTGCATCAATGGAGTCAGAGGGCGAGAAATTCAAACATTTACTTTTCATTATGACTACAGAAAACGTTTTTTGTTTGTTTGATAAAATCCCCCCTATATAGGCTTTTAGGGGGGGGGGCAATTTTTAATGTAAGTTCAAGCTAAATCTAATCCCTTAGTTTGTGTCCGGTGGCTTTTACTCTTTTTTTCGGATTTGTTAGTGACCACAGCCGAACAAAAGGCAAGAGAAGTAACTTATTCATTGATCACCTTTTTTTTCAAATTTTTACTACCAGAATACATGGCCACGCGATGTTTTCCATTGTGTGACTAACCAGACCTGTTCATGCATGATTTGGAGACTGGAGGTATCACTATTTGCGAAATGTATTTCAAAGACGTGAAAAAAAAGACGTATACATAACATAGTTTTCAATCCTTACCCCCCCCCCTGCCCTGCACCTTCGGATACCCTGTGATTGAGCTGTTAATAGGAAAAGCTCAAATTATTAAAAAAAAAACAAACTTTGGTTCATTGACCCCTGGAATAATTTGTTCAATCCTTTTCATTCCTACATTGCTGTGTAAGCTAAAGGGGCAGGGGGATGCGACTTCTGTCATCAAATATCTAGTTTTTAAAAAGTTTTTCCTGCTTCAAATCGTGTATAGCACGACTGCCTATTTTTGCCTTGATTCGAGTACAATTTTTGTGTTATACATTTATATTATTCATTAAGCTTGATATAGTTCTGTACTAGGTATATAGATGAAAATATAGGTAGAAATATAAATAAAGCTAAGTTAAAAGGTAGGATTTTGAAAGCAGTCCGGTTGTCTCTGCTTGGATCACTGGTATAATACCATATTCTTGATTCCATTTGGCTTTGTGACGTAACAAGTTGAACTTAGTAAATATTAATATAACATTACCCTCCCAAAGTGTTCCTTCAATTTCTACGGCTGCTAGGACTGGCAAAATAATGATTATCTCGTGCAGTATAATTTTAACGCCATGTACGAAATAGGAGTATATAACAATGAATAGATTATAAAATAAATTCAACACACCAAATAAATAGATTATTTTATCATGCACGTTTTTGTTTACTTTTGGCCACTCTAAACAAAACTGTTCAGCCACTTTTCACATCAAAGTCTTACTAAGAAGTGTTTTTTTCTATGCCACTGAAGTAACATCGATGAAAATAGGTTAAGATAGCTTATTGATGTTAAAATTATGAAGTTGGTAACTCTAAAACATGACACGTTTAGAATGTAGACTAAAAGTAGCTACAGAAGCAACAAAAGGGTTAAATGACTGAAAAACTGAAGAATGAAGAACAGTAAGAAAATTGAAACCAAAGACTAACGTTGGGCACTTGTTTAAAATTATCGAGCTTGTACTCGTCGGGAAAACATCCAGGGGAAGTTTTCTTTTATATAACCGGCCTTTGTTTCATAAACCTCGGATAAAGAAAATCAATGGGAGTCTCAAAAGTGAAATTTTTTTCCGCACATTCCATTTCTTGAGATGCTCACAAGCCTTTTGATCCGGCGCAGACGATAAACATTAGAGGGAACGTTGACTTTGAATGTCAATTCGATGTTGATTATCTTCTGTTTTCTTCTCTCTGTCAGTGAAATCCCCCACATGCTCTCATTTGTGAAACCATTCACTTTTTTGTCTGTCGTCTGCTTCCCACAAAATCTTTCCCGTCCGACTTTCGTTATTCGCTCACCCACTTGAGATACGCACCTTATTCGTCTACTTAAACAATCCTGTCTTTCCCTCGCTGTTCTCGTTTTTTTCTCCCACCCTCTATCTATCTATCTATCTATCTATCCATCTATCTATCTATCTATCTATCTATCTATCTATCTATCTATCTATCTATCTATCTATCTATCTATATATATATATATATATATATATATATATATATATATATATATATTCCATGAGAATTCCTTTGTGTGTATTCTGTTACAGACAGTTTTTTCCATTCTTCAATTTTTCTCAGCTGTTTTCGTTTTGTCTCCAGCTATGTGTATTTTCGGAGTCTAGAGACAGTCAGCCAAAACTATGAACATCAACTTGGGTTTCTTCAGTTTTCAAGGTGGTATATCTACGTATCTATGTGTCGTGCGTACGAGCCGCACCAAAAGAGCCAGAGGATTGAAAATTTGAACTGTCATTCCTTGTTATGTCTAAGTGAAAAGTGTTTTCAAAAAATCCCCACCCAATAGGTTTTTAAAGAGAGCTTTAATTTGCAGTGTAGGTTTATGCTGAATTGATCCCTTAGTTTGTATCCAGCAACAGTTACGCTTGTTTCTTTTTTGAAAATTCAGAATTATTTTTAGTGATCACTGCTCGACAAAAAGTGAAAGATGAAAATTATTCATTGACCACCCCTTTTTCCAATTTTGATTGATTAAACCAACTTGACATGTACTAAAAGTGTTGGCCATGGGACAGTCTCTATTAATATATTTGTTAATTCAATAAAATAAAATTGTTGACTCCGAAATGATGTACTATAATTTGCTTTGTCCTCCATGTGCCTTGAATTGAAAGTTTTGTGGATTTTTCAAAACTTTTCCACGGGGCCATATTCTAGATCACAAGGACAGCGGGACCAAGAAATAAATATTTATACCTAATCGCCACTGAATAGGTTGAAAAAAAAGCAAAACAACTTTAAATCTGTAGACTAGCAAACCTCTGCGTTTCGTCAAATTCATTTCCTCTCACGTTATGAAACAAACAAGCTGTCATCACGTCTTTCGATCTCCCAGTGACGCCACAGAATACGACAATCTTCTTGCATGAACTGGATCGAAAAGTCACCCCAGTATTGCTAAATTGACCATTTTCAGCTAGATCTGGCTATTCTTCTTTCCAATTTATCCGATAAAAGTCTATGATAGACGGAAATTTGGCTAATTTTGAAAATAATTACTTAGTCTAATGAAAGTTAAGTTTCATTCTCATGAACGATTTGTTCTGGAGATTTAGATATTTTGTTTGATAAGTATACTTCAAATGAGTATATAAGACACCTTTAGCAGTAGAATTAGCTTGAAATTAAAATCTTTAGCTGATTTCAGCCATTTTCAGAGGCACTTTCAGAAATTGTACTCGTCGTAAATGCTCTCTTTGCTCCAAAGTCTTTAATTTCTGACTATGTTGCTTAATTATACTTTCAAATAAAAAAAATTAGAGTCTTTGAAGCGACTTTAAAGCAAAGAATATTTTTTGAACATAGATATCTTAATTGGAAAAAACGTCCAAGACTTATTTCATTATAAAAGTATGATTTGAAAAATATAAATTATTTTTTCTAGTCTTCCGTGACATACGGTACGGAATGAAAAATGATAAGAATCTCTCTAAAACTTTTACTCGTTCAAGTTTTGAGGTATGCAGAAAACTAATTTTCAATACCCTGTACTACTGACTAAAAACCTTTTTGAATTTTAACATCGTCTTAGTGAGACGATTTCTGTTGTGCAATGAAAAAAAAAGGAATAGGGCCCCAGGAGCAATTATGTTGAAATTTAGGGATGAATACGAGTTTTTCCCTGTAAGATACTGAAAAAAAAATAGAAAAAAAAAAAGAAGAAAAGTTCCAACTCTTACTGAAAGTGCGATTTCTTGTTTAATAGAATTTAACCTTCGATCCCGGGAAGAAATTTTCTAACACTTTATCGATCGATTTAGTACGGAGAGTATTTTTGTATTTTTCCCAGCAAATTTCGTTGTTCTGAGTCTTCTTTGGCAGTGATTCATGATTATTTGTAATGCACGATGAGGGCTGTAAAAGCAATGATTGTCCTGGAATGGCTGAACAGATATGTCATGAGAATTCTTTCCTTGGGTTTCAACTATCATCCCTTGTCTCTATCCCCTGGGCACTCACCAAGACAAAGCAACACTGAAATATCCCCACATAACGTGAATTCCAAACTATATTTTTTCAAAGGGAGTCAACAAGATTGAAATAAAAAGTTGCCCGTTTTTTTTTGGTGGGACTGCATTGGTCGAGAAATACTCTGAAAACCATCTTCAACACAACTACAATTTGTTTATCCCTTACTGCCCTAGGTTATTACGAAAAAAATTCTAGATTGACATTCTCCATTTAAAATGGAACACTTGTAACTTTAACTCCTTGGAACCGTCTGGCCAGAAACCTAGCAAGAAATTTCTTTGTCCTGGAGTTGCTGACGAGTTTTCTTGCGAGAAATTTCTTTGTCTTGGAACAGCTTATAAGACATCTCACCAATATGACATCACACACGGACAGATCCTGTTACTACTTATGTAGTACCGAAAAAAGTGCAATTCAATTTTCCCGCCTCGATAACATACTTGTACAGAGCGTATCCAGCTATTTTAAATACCCTGAGAACCGGTTGCGTAGCCTCGACGTAACTTTGTTATCAATCAAAGCATGAGCACATATTTTCCTGTAAGGTTACAGTTGGCTGTGAAAAGGCATTGAGAAGCCACTTGTGTACTGTATAAGCGTCATATTCACAATGACCGAGGTTCTCCTTTCTTCATATTTCGTGTAGAATCCTTCTCTGGTAAAACATAACAGCAATCAGGATTTTCATTACCCCCTATAGTCCAAGTTTGACCCCCTGCAACTTATGGCTTTTCTCATAGTGAATTCAAATAATTGACAACATTAAGGAAAACACGAGCACTTAGCAGCAATCCCAAAAGAAGACTTTGCAATCTGTTTTACGTTGTCCTGGCCAAATGGTACATTCACTGTGTAATAATGGGTGATCATTTCAAATAACAGTTTTTATATAATATTACGTAATATATATATATATATATATATATATATATATATGTATATATATATATATATATACATATATATATATATATATATATATATATATATATATATATATATATATATATATATATATATATATATAAGCAACTTCTAGGTTTCTTTTCTGTCCTTTACTGTCAAGACGTTAAAATCATTTGTTCTTTCCAGCAAGGAGTATTCACCACAGAAGACGATGATTACTTCGTAGAACCATTGTGGAACCATACAAACAATGTAGAACGTGAAGGATATCCTCATATTGTCTACAAACGCTCCGCACTGAAGTTACCTGGAGATACACCTCACTGTGGGGTCAAAGGTAAGTGGAATCAATAAAATTTCAAAATGTAAAGCTTTTCAGAAATAAAAGAATAAGCGCATTATTTGTTGTATAGAAACATGATGTAGTGCATTATCCTGATGAAATAGAGTGAAATCCGGTTCACAGGACCACATCTGAACTCAGTAACCGAACAACTTCATTTCTTTTGAATCAGATAACACTAAAGTATTTTTGAATTTAAGAACGACTTACATGAAAGCATAACTTGAGTTATTTCTTTATTTTCTACCTTTTCTTTCTATTTAAAATAATGCATTTAACTTTAGTCATGAGCTGCAAATATTGGAAAGATTTTTAAAATACTTTTTTGGGAAATTAATTATTTTGTTTTAGTAAATCTATGAAATTTTCAAAAATGTTTATATAGTAGCACTTTTACATGGTCCAAATAAACAACGCATTGGTCCAAATAAACGAAGTAAATGATGATTACATACATCTAAATCAGTTCTAATAATATAGACCCTATTGTGCGGTTGGTCCTAATAATCCATTGTATTACGCCCATATTGTAAACCAATTCCAGACGGACACTGGTTTCAATTGGTCTAATTTGGAACTGTTCTTTGGTTGACTCAATCATTTGGTTATCTGAAATGAGTCCAGATTGGAGTGCTCCATTCCAATACTATCATATGAAAAACATCATCTTCTTTGAATGGAGAACGGCTCTTGGGATAATTAGTCTTAATTCATTTCGCTTGCACGACGATTTCTGGAGTTCCACCTTGTTGAAAAGTATATATGCTTTCCATCACAATTGTTTAAATACGGTTTTCTGCTTATATGGAAGTCACATATAAAAGCAAAAACATGACCAAGCTTGTGCAAATAATTTTCAATGGTTGATTTCAAAATTTCGAGTATTTTGTCCCCTGTGTTGTATAACAGTGATTATTATCGAGTAATGTCTGTATTCAATCGATATTAGCCTCAACTCGTCTACGTGGCAGTAGAGCATTGTTCAGCATCTGCACAATACTTCGAAAACAACTTCTGAAAATAATTATTTTATGACATATTCATTATATAATGCTTCACAAATCATCAATGTCAGTCTTTTACTGTTTTTGTGAATCAATAATTATCCACACTTTTGGTATAATAGTTTGTTTGAACGTCAGTGCAGAACCAACAAATACATTATTTTTTTCATATAGTCCTTCAACTCTGCGATGTACTTGGTCCAGCGATCCAAAAGTTTGAGTACGTTTTGGTTACCATTGCAGCCACATATGTACTACATCTTTCACATCTTGGTCCGTGGTAAATCGATGATCTCTTAAGGTTTTCGAGTGGACCAATCAGATGGTAATCTGAGGGCGTCTGATCAGAACAATATAGAGGATACCCCAATACCTCGAATCCCAATTCCAGAGGCGCTTGAACCATGTTAGTAGTAGTATGTGGGCGTTCAGTGTCATAGAAAAAAACACCTTTTGACAGTAGACGTCGGTGTTTGCTTCGAATTACAGGCCTATTTTTGAACTTCGAAATCCATTCATACACGCTCAGCCTCGGTAAAGGTTCCTATAATGTGCTGAAAGCCTTCGAAGGATTTCAACCCCTGGTACATCTGAGAGTATCACTGCTAATTGTTCAACATCTGTCCAAACTGAGATCAGAGAGGCAATGTCATGTTTGGTAACACAAAGACAACTGACTCTTCAACGACATATTTTCATTGACACACCGTAAACTCACATGTGCACAAAAAACCAAGCATGGTTACCCTAAAGAAAAATATGTCATAAATGCGAATAATTTTTATTGATTCGACCTCATATCAACATTTGACAAGTTCTCCTTTTGCATTTGAATTGCATTTTTACCTTATCAAAATAAAAAAAAGCATAATTATTTTCTTTTACTTTCTGTAAATGAAGGAACAGAAATACATCAATTTTGACATTTAAAAAATGCACGCTAAAATGACTGCTGTCACAATAGGATGAAAAGTATTCTTTTTGAATGAAGTTAGCTAAAATTAAATGTTCCAAAAGCCATCTAACGGCAAGATCAGAACCGATATTTTGGACGTCCATCAAATTGTCCCTCAAGTAATATTGTTTTTTTAAGAAGAGAAATTGAAAACAACAACAACAATTGATGAAAAACCTGTTCAATTAAAGTAAGTTAAAGGTGATTGAACGACCCTTTATCAGGGTCTAACATTCTTATTTAAAGCATCATCATCATTATCATCATCAGCAGCAACAGCCTTTTTACGTCCGACGTTGGACATAGACCATTCCCTAAATTCGCCAAACCTCTCTATTATCGCTGAACTAATGCTTTGTGAACTTGTCTTGTTCGTTACGCCATCATATTCTTGTTGGTCACGATTTTGCATATGATCTCTGGGATCCATGTTGTGAGTTGTGATGTTTGGTTGTCTGATATTCTGACATGACTAGCCATTTGCCATTTGAGTTTTCCCATAGTTCCAAAGGTCAGTAAATTCTAGAAAAGCTTAGTGTGTCTTCGCCAGAGGAAAGCTTCTTTTATCTAGACATGAACACTTTTTCAGTCACCGCCGCAGCTGGTAGACCGATAAACATTCATACCAACTTGATGATGCAGACTTTATAAGTATGTGGACGTACTGACTACTCAAGTCAGAACTTACAAGATTTTGCAGCATCATTTTTCCAGGTGATAAGGACAGGCCAGCGTTAGAAGTTGCTGTGTGGAAATGCTTGTTTCAGCCAATGTGTCTGTTGGTCAGCCCAGTCATGTTAAGTGACAGAAATAGAAAGGAAGGGGGTTCTATTTCATTTACCAGTTGCTATTATGTCATAAAAGATGTGATGTTGTCAATAGTCGACGCATTAAGTGTTATTTTTACTGAGTCGCCAAGTAATGTTTGTTAATAATAGCTATAGCTGTCTGCAAAAATGGCTAAAATCAATTGAACCTTTTCAATTTTGAGCTAACTTTATTGCTAAAAGCGTTATATATACTTATTTAAAGCCCATTTATCAAATGGAATGACCATACACTAAGACGCCAGAACAAATTATTGATAAAGATTGGAAACTTACTTTAATCTAAACTTACTCATTGCTTTTTTGAATAATTTTCGATTGAACCATTCTCACCCTCTTCTTTCACTCCCCACTTTTTATTACTACGACGATCAGTAATGCTTCTACTATTTCATTGAGAATCCCTTTGAAATCCAAATAACAAATATTGATGTATGAATGGTGGACGCATAGCTGAACATATGGTTCTTGTTTTTGAATTGTTTTCGTTGATTTTCTCACGTACAAGAGAAGACATGTCTAGACCCAATCAAGGTAAATAGAGTCCAAATATTTCAGCTATACGGATGGGAAAAGGCAAGAGAAATTATTCGTTAGCTACATGTATCTGTCAGTTGTTAAATAGGTTTAAATTACCGATCCCTGAAGTAAAGACAATCTTATTTAGTTTTGAATTCCTTGATTTTTTGTTGGAGGCTTCAAGAATCTAAAGTTTAAAAAAATGTTGTATGACATGTTATACAACACATGCGTAATGTTGTATAATATATGCGAAATTGTTCACGAGTATTTGCAGTATGCAAGCAGTGTCTAGAATATTATGTTTATTGATATGAGTGCCAATTGCGCTTGGGTTAGACGTAGTGGTATGTCCAATCCACGAATTTGATTTTTGCTCATCGTACAGAACACCTTCATCTTCCAAGGAGAACAGAATTGGTATCGTTTAATGGAGGTTATTAAAGAAAATCATAATGAGTAACTAAAAATTAAAAAGATTTCTCAGCTGTCAACTGTAACCAAACGTATCAATGAGGTTGCATTTGATAGTCTTAATACACATACATTCTTTGATAGGAACCTGTCAATATAGGCCTTTTCAATTTTTCAATCGGCCTGACTGGCTATCTATGTATGTATCTCGTGTACAGCCTGCACCAATGGATTTAGGGGCTGAACACTTAAACTAAATCCTTATTATGTCAAGCAAAACTTTAAAAAAATCCCTGTAAATAGGTTTTGATGGGGTTGACTTTGCAATGTAAGTTTATGCTCAATGATTCCTTAGTTTGTGTCCAACAGCAATAACACATATTTTTTCTTTGAATTCAGACTTTTTTTTAGTGATCACCGCCGATCAAAAGGTGAGAGAAGTAACTTATTCATTGATCACATCTTTTCTCATTTATCTAACTGATCAACCCTAGCATAAAGGTTGGTCACATGACTGTTTCTATTGAATATCTAACTGGACATATTTCTACTTGTTTTTTTAGATAACGTGTCACGTAAAGATGGTGGCTGGCATTCAAATGCGCAACAGTCGGGTCATGGGACTTTGAAAGAACAAAGCGACAACGAAGGTCGAAAGAAGCGGTCAGTTAGTCGCGAACAGAATGTGGAGACATTGGTCGTTGCTGACCGTATGATGCTTAGTTACCACGGCCTACACGAGATCGAACCTTATATCTTGACCATCATGAATATTGTAAGTGTTGTGAGAGCACACACACTGAAGTCAATGCATTTCTCCCTTTTAGCCTTCCTTTCTTTTTTCTTCACTTGTCCTACTACTTTTCTCTTTCTTACTTTTCTTTATAGTACGCCCGGGTATTGTAATGGTTAGTACATCTGCCATACACGAAGTCCCGTGTTCACATTCCCTGCACGTGCAAAACTCTTCGTTAGTATCATTTTTCTCATGCACTCATCAAGTAATGGATTAAGGTGGGGGTATCTCCTCGGTGAATTCACATCCTGTCAAAAGGGTGGTCATAAAAAACAAAACTTGTGGGAATTGAATCCTGGTCTCAACGAGACTTGTAAAGATACCGCGAAGCTGATGCATGCAATAGAAGCCGGCACTTGGTCATCATGAAATTCACCAGGCCCCTTTATTGTGGACGTTGGGTAGTCATTAAATTCTTAATTCGTTTAGTTCGTCCGGCCATCTTATATTTTGTCGACCACAGTTACGCATGTGATCTCTGAGGATCTACATTGTGCGTTGTCTGACATTACCTGTCGTTTTTATCCCTTGGGAGAGTCTCGTCAGAGACAGATTTTTTTTTTACCTTACTTCTTATTTTTCTCTTTTGATTCGTAAAATGTTCAAACTCCCAGCCGGAGTAAGCATTTGGCCGATAACAAAGTATTGTTCAGCTAGGAATATTTTTCTTTATATTTTGAGGTCAGGTGGCCAAACTGTACCATGATGTGAGCATCGGTAATGCGGTGAACATTATTGTTACAAGACTGGTACTTCTCACAGATGAACAGGTAAGTCACTTGACAGATTATTTTACTAACCTTATATCTTTGAAAACACCTTTACCTATAAACTCACCCTTAAGGCACTTGTGAAGGGTTTCAAGATTTTTGCACCCCTCCAATTATTTCTTTGAAAATATTTGTAACAGCCAACCAAAACGGTTACCAAAACTGTCAACAAAGGTTTCTTCAGTTTTTCAAGTTGGTCTGGCTGCACATATATGTATACATCATGCGTTCTGGCCGCACCAATAAGACTAGAGAGCTGAAAATTTTAATTATGTTTTCAAAAAAACGTAGTCATTGTTTACTGAAAATTCCCCTCATATGTTTTTAGTGGGTTGATTCAATTTTTAATGCAAGTTTATGCTGAATTAGTCTTTTAGTCTGAGTCCAGCCGCATTCACTTTTGTTCATTTTCTTTTTATCAGTTCAAACTTTTTTTATTTGTTATCACCGCCCAACTAAAGGCGAGTAAAAATGTGACGACTAATCCTCTTCGGGGCTTTATCATCTTACGTCACGATAAAATTTACGTTCAATTAAATATCAATTTTATGGACATTTTATTTTTGATTTGCTTGAAAGTAATAGCTAAATGCAAAAATAAAAATACAAGTAAAGAATGTTATGCACCCATCACTGTTAAAACTGGTGTTGTGAGTTTGACAGACGATTTCTGCTGCTTTCTTTAGAGTCGAAACGGTATGTTCTCAATTTTAATCTTGTTCATTGATTTCGAAGAGACGGGCAATTTTCCTTTTATTACTTCTGATTCTTTACTATTGTGTCAGGTTTTATCAAGGGTTCAAGAAAGTGTGTAATCTATTGTTATGTTTCAGCCATCATTAATTTTCTGGACAGTGCCTTTTTTTATGAATCACATCATACCCAGAAATCATTTTTTCTTACTTTCTTCACGTAATCATCTCCTTCGACATAGCTTTCATTACCTAAATCCAGTCTCCAAGCTTTCGTTCTGTTTGTGCGCAGGTTTTATTTACACCTATTGATAGTTGTGGTCATGCAACCATTAAGTCTAGTTTTAGGGTCCCGTAGGCATTAACTAGTTAATCTAGTAACTCCTTCAATCAGACAAACCCCTTTAGAGAACAAAGCAGAAAAAAATTGATTTCTTGAGTTTTAGTGAACCACTACTGGAATTTCCTATCTTGGCGACAACCACTGACTCATCCTAATTTAGCCTCTTTTTAATTTTTTATCGCAAATAGGGTGATAAGTAAACAGCGCAGATCGGTAATAAAGAATCGGTCCAAGGCAAGATTCGAACTCACATCTTTTTTTTCACTCGAGTTAAAGTTCGTCTTTATTTCTGATTTGCGTTGTTTACTCGCTGCCGTAGACTTAACGCCGGGTTAGTTGCGATAAAAAGCAAGTAAAATTAAGATGAAAGAGGGTTCTTGTCCAAAAATGAATGATGACTGTTAATGCTTCATCTAATCAAAACTGAATCAAAATGGTTGCATTTCATTTTGTGGGGATTAGAACTGATGCAGCATTAAACTGGAAATTGCTAGTGAATGTCGCGAAGGAAAATGATTGCGGACATCAAATAATGGATATTAGCCTGAATTGAATCAGTCAGTTAAGAGCATGATTTCGTAATCTTTTCTTTTTACGTATTTTATATTTTTAATAAACAGGACTCAATAAAAACATCTGTACTTCTGTCTGGATCAATTCCAATCAAAAATTGAACACAATTGTATTCCCATACGCGACAACAACAACAACAACAACAACATAAAAAATAATAATAATAATAATAATAATAATAATAATAATAATAATAATAATAATAATAATAATGACAACTCCGAAGAGGTAGCTAATTGAGTACACTGTGTGCTGTGTGAATTAGGGTAGAAGATATACATTAGGATTGTCATCAATAGTCGCATCCCGTTGGACGAAACCACATTGGGGTCAGAAAATATGCTACTGCAACTGGTCATCTTAATACTGAGAATAGACACTGTCAAGTGATTGCCCACCTCAGCCGTCATCTATTGATAACCAAAAGCAAAAAAAAAAAAAAAATGTCCCTCAAAAAACAAGAGCAAATTGTGCTTGGAAGGATTACAAGGAGGCTTCGTGAACCTACAATGCTGTATACTCAACCAGCCCCAGAGAAAAAAAAACTCATTTGCTTTAGGTCTCAGGCGAAACGAATGTATCAATAACAGCGAATCAAGAAAAATGTTGATGGAACTGTCAATCATATGATGAACGAATGTAGCAAGTTGGCACAGAAAGAGCAATTTTCTTTTGTTTCCCTTTTCATTTCCTTTTTGTTGATCTTATCTACGACCCCTAAGTAAGCAGGAGTCAAAAAAAAAAAAAAAGAAAAGATAACTCCCAACAAGATTTGAACTCACATTTAGTGCTCATTCATATAGTAGCTGATCTTCTAGTTGTGCATTTCAAGTCACTTTAAGTAAGAGAAATATTTGCTTCAATGCAACATGTTGAAATGCTTATTTCTATTGTCCCCAATGTCTAAAAACGCCAAAAATGTTATAGATATTGAAAATGCCTTTAAAAAAAGTGATTATTTTAAAAAAAATGGTCACCCTACGACAGTGATGGCGAATCTACAACACACTTACCAGAAGTGACACATTGCAGGGTTTCCATCATCAGCATCATTTATTTTTAGGGTTTGTCGTTGGACATAGACCTTTCCAAATATTCACCAGACCTCTCTATTGTGAGAATCACGGTGCCAGTACTTTCTAAACTGGTCTAGTACGTCACACCATTTTATATCTTGCCGGTAACAGTTTTGCATATGATCACTTGGGATCCATGTTGTGAGTTGTGATGTCCAGCAGTTTTCCGACATTCTTGTTACGTAACCAGCCCATTGCCATTTGAGTTTCCCAATAGAATCTATGATATCTCTGAATCCTGTTTTCCTCTAATATACTGTGCTGTCTTGTGATTTTGAGCACTATTCTATCCTGTACGTATTGCATAGTTATGAGGGTCAGTCTTCTGGTTACGATTCCATGTTTTCGCTCCATAGGTAACTTTCAGAAAGATGCAATGGTAGTATATCCTTCATTTTTCAGACTAATGGGATTTTCCTGGCTTTGAAAGTTGAGCTTGCTTTACCGAAAGCTTACTATCTTAGAGTGATTCTTCGCTTGATTTCTTTTGAGGATTTCATGGCAATTCGTTACGATCAGAATCGAAAACCATGGCATTTTAGGTGACATTAAATGGAATTAAAAAAAATTTTCTCCCAGCAATTATCATGTTACTACAAAAGGTTCTTTAAATTTGACAAAGAATTTCAAGAATTGAACAAATTAGTCCCAAAAGATTGCATGACTTAGTAAATATCAAGTATGTTCTGCTTCAGTTTATATCTACATATTCTAACCTACTTTGATACAAAACCACGCTAGTGGAACACCCTAAGAGGACAACTGCAATGTTAATTGTTAGCCTCACAAGTATGTTGACTGCACTGATTGTGAAACCTGGGATTTCTTGAAATTACTGAAATATTCAAGGATATCATAAAATCGCAGGACATTTCACGAAATCACTAGGGACTTGACAAAATCATCATGGATATATCACTAGGGAAATCACTAGTATCACAATATTACTATGTCATATACCTGTGTCACTCAAACAACGAGATTATCAGGAAAATAAAAATTTCGACACGCTTAACTAAAAGGTTTACCATCATTGCCCTAGGGGGAGGATGTTCAATTGACCCTCGGATCAGTTGAACATCTTTCCTTGTTGAGGAAGATGATGATAAAGTGGAACATTCAAGGCATCGGAAACAAGGCAGACGAAAAGATTAACATGAATTTTGTGAACCCATCCGATGGAATACACCCAAGAATCTATGCAGTGTGACAGATTTGACGATGATTCATTCTTAAATGAATGCATCGATATGATTTTTTTTAACCTTTTTTAGTAAAATAAATTATTTCTCATTTCTTTCTAGTTCCTTTTACTTTTCTGAAATTACCATGGTTTACAATTGAGCCTTAGACTGCTTTAAAAGAGTAGATGTTCAATTGAGGAAGCTGGAGGATGTTCTAATGGCCACTCTAAGGGAGGGGGTTAACGTGATCTTTTTTTCTTTATTTCAATGATGGGTGATTTTTTTAATTAATTTTTTAACCCATTGTGGATGACGGAAACTTCTGTCATTGCAGTTGTATCGCTAACTCAAAAAAATCTCCGTTTTATTGTGATTGATGGCATCTCTGTTCCATCTGTGGCTTTTATCATGCAATGGATAACTATTATGTTTGCCATTGTTCACAGTTAATGGGCTAATCGTTTTATTTCTGTCAGAATTTTTTAGATGAGGAACTATCATTATATATATAAGGGTTTGGAACGCTGTCCTCATCTTGGTTAATCTTTTAAACACCACGTTTCGGCTGTTGTGCCGTATGACCTTCTTCAGGTGGATGCAGTTAGTGGTGATATTTCGGAAAGTATAATGTTGTATTCAAAAGATGACTCGAATGAGGGCAACATTCCGTAAACCCTGCTACGTAATGATTATTTTATCTTCTCGTAAAATTGATTCTTATCAAAAATATTCTGCAAGCTATCTGCGATTCATTTTGTTCAGCTTTTTTCTGACATTTCCTTTTTCCTCGTTTCATATTGGGTCAAAGCCAAATCTGGTTATTAATCATCATGCGGACCGCTCTCTCGGAAGTTTTTGCCGCTGGCAGAAGATGATCAACTCTCCCATTGCTTATAACTCCAGTGATGAGACTATTGGAATTGCCCATCATGACAACGCAGTCCTTATGACAAGGTGAGTCATCAGAAAAATATTGCTTTTTTCTTTCAGTTACTCAAAGAAAACAAAACGAAATGGTATTATGAAATGCAAAATAGGCTGTTAAAAATGGAAAAAAATGTATTATATTGACTAGTACCCTCATCTTGTTCCTGGACAATTACTCTGAAATGGCGGGTAAAACAAGCAAACGACACTGTAAGGAAGAATCAACTGAATAAGTGGGGGTACATTTATTAAGGGGCAAAAGGGACGATTACTCCGCCCCCCTCTATACAAAAATACAATTATTGAAAAATTAGTTTCTTTAATAAGAAATGAGTTGATAATTACTGTTTGGAATTCATCTATTTACATGTATCTGCTTCAGATATATAACTCATTTAACTTTTCTATTTACGTATAACTTGTCACTTACAGTTGCATGCAACAGACGGACTTTGATGCATAAGTTGTGATTTGCTGTGTATTTTTGAATTCTGTATATGAGGGGTCCACTAAACCTGAAGTGTCCCACGCCTGCAAAGTTTAAATCCAGCCCTGGATACGAGGTATCCTTTAGTATGGCGAGTGGAATGAAAATAATACCCTCCCTCCTTTAGATCAAAAATTTTGGTTCGAAATCCCCTGAAGGTTACCAACTACGGAAGACACTACGGTCCGATCAAAATGTGGGCACTAGTCTGAAGAAATCCGATTATAATAAAGTTGGGATTTATTATCAATTTTGGCCAGTCTTTTCATCTTATTGTTTCATCATCAATTTCTGACTAATTTTTCTCCATTTTATAGCTTTGTCCCTCAACATCAAATACATCCTGACTGTTGAAATAGGAGCTTGAAATATGAATAAAAAAGTTGCTTCCAATGAGACTCTTGCTTACATCTCATATATCGGGAGCTCGTCTTTCAAGAATATTTATGCATCTTTCATAATCATCAGTTTTCATCGAAAGGAAGAAATTTTAGCATTCAAAGATCAAATGACGATAGATATCTGTGAATATGCAGCATCACTGATGAGAACGCATACTTAGACTCGTCCTTGATTGCTAAAAAACTATGCACACTCAATATCAGATATTGAGGGAAAGGTATCAATATAACGACTATTGCATTTCTGTTACCCCTGTATTTGGTTTCTTGACAGATTTACCCTTTTCTTACGACTTTTAAATTTTTCATTTTTAAAAATTTTACCGACCTATGTTGTTCAAAAGCAATCTTGCAGCTTCGGAAACGAAATGAAAAGCCCGTTCAAACATACCATAAGTTGCCAAAAACATTCATTATTACCTAAGCCCTTCGACCCATGAGGCCATGGACAACGCTCTGCAAGCACACTTGGTTCTTAGCAGTCTTCTCTAGATCCTCAAGAATGCCCGCTTCTCTTCATCTCCTCCTCGGCGTCGCTGTGCTGAGAGTTTCTGGGCCTTACTCTCTTCCTCTTTCCCTGTGGGTTCTAGGTCAGTGCCTGCCTAGTAATGTTGCTGATAGGCATCCTGATGCTGTGGTCGATCCAACACCATTCTTTTCTCAGGAGCTGTCTGGCGATTGGATCCTAGTTTATTCTCATCCACAGTTCTTCATTGGAGATTTTCTCTTGCCGATGAATTTCGAGAATAATCGATGAATATCCCCTATGAAACTAATTCTTTTATATCTTCTGGAAAGAATTTCGGATTCTGAATGCAAAACCTTTGTCAGCATCAAAACCAAAAAACCGTCTCTGTAAAATATTGGCGAGCAGTTAGTAAAAATACGGTAGATTTTCCTCTATTGTAAACTCTTACAATAAGGTGATACAATCCAAAAATGGGTGAACAATGATTAGTAATACAGGTGGAAAAATGCAAAATCGGGTCCAAACCCTTAAAAAAGATTTTGTTGAGGTTTTTGTATTTTTGGCATCCGTAAGACCTTCTAGTCAATATTTCCAGATGATTACATCAAACATAGGATGCTAATTTTTTAATTGCACTTTTACAAGATGGCCGCTAATCACAATCTCCAGAATTATTATCTTATTCGCTAGAGCATTGAAAACTGAGTTGAAAACATGTAAGAACCGTCTATCTTCAACAGAAAGTGTGTCATTTTACAGAAGGACAATGCAAACTTACACTCGGTAAATTAAATTAAAGAGTTCAACTAATTTTGTTTTGACGTGTTTTACCGCATATTTTTTTTTTATCTCAACCGGCTTAGAACCTTGGAATTACCATTTAATCGAATCGCTTCGTAAGTAACTACATTACAGTTTATTATTACAAAAGAAACTAACCTTTTCTGCTTTTCCTGTCATTAATTTTTTTCTGTTTCTTCCAGATATGACATTTGCACCTACAAGAACAAGCCTTGTGCAACATTAGGTAAGTAAAGCATCCTACATCCTTTACATTTTGCAGCGTTTGCAGCGTGAAAGGTAGCCAAACACCCAATGATGTAAACTGTTCTTTCAACTGTGGCCCACTATGTTTCCCATTGAACCAGCTAAACACTAATATGTATAGTTTTACTGACCAAGCAAGTTATTTAGAATGAGTTTGATTTCCCTACTGAGTTCTCAAAAATACCGTATATCTCGGTGGATAAGGCGAAATCTAAATTCTAATCTAGATTTCATGGCTTCATCTCATAGTTTTGGTGTAAGACCAGTCCCGATCTACTAAACAATACCAAACAACCGATAAATAGATATTATGAATCAAATACATTGAAATATTGATCATGAAATAAATACTTTCAATCAATTACCGATAATAAAGAGTATTTTTAACGTATATCTGTAAGTCGTTTAAATTGCAAGTGTGTTATCAGTTAAGCACATCATAAAGCAAACACTTGATATAGTCATCTTATTTTGTGGTAGTACTTTAATCAAAGTTGATGAAAGATTTGTTTACTTATCGTATGTGTCGTATATTTTTGACTGAACTACGAAGCCTGTTGCTAACTTCTGCTCTTTTCTAAGTTTTTTGCTAATTTCTGATTTTGTGCGACACACCTTTAAAAAGAATAATGGATTGTAATTCGTTATGGTCAACATTTCCAGTGAATATGGACATTGTGTTTGACATTGAAATTTTCAGTTTGCAAAAGATTCGCTGTGATATAATCATTTTGACACTGAAATCGCTTTATACATTTTGCAGGCCTGGCACCAGTAGCCGGAATGTGTGAAGACGAACGAAGCTGCAGTATTAACGAAGACATTGGTTTGGCTTCGGCTTACACCATTGCTCATGAGATCGGCCACAAGTAGGTGAATAGAGCAAACGATAACTCATTGCATGATTATTGTTTCATCTTTCATAAAATTAAAAGATATACTGAAGCAATTTTTTTCATTTTTCTCGTTTTCTTTGATTAAAACAATCCTCTTTTCCCTATACTAAAACATTTTCTCTATTCCTGCATATTCAACTACTTAAATTCCTTTTCTAAGCACTAAACAAGGAAAATAAGAATACTAATTACATAAGCTCAAAGTCATTAACAACCCATTCTTAAATACAAAATGGCACAAAAGTTGTGATGTAATTTAAAACAATCAGAACTTTTTCTACTTTTTTTGTTTTTCCTTTTCTCAAATATATAAAGAAACTGTTGGGAATTCATCATGGAAATGAACACAACTAAATTACGAACGAACAAAACAGAAATTTACTAAATATAACGGAATTTTACTTTGAATACCTGTAAAGTTAACTCAAGGTGAATATTCTCGTTATTTGAACGCACGAACACGGTCAATGATTCGTCGTCTGTTTGTGCGTTTTTGCGAATCGGGTTCAATATCAACCACCCGCGACCATGTTCAGTTCGAAATACAGAAAATCGTATCAGTGTGCAGAGGAATAGATATCCTTCGAAATGTCGTGCAGAATTTTATTGAAAAAGCAAGAATTGTGAAGATGCAAAGGGTGTGCATTTGAAAAAAACAATTTTTCGCACATTAGCTAATATACTTCCTTTGTTGAAAATAATTAAAAAAAGAAGATAATTGAAACTAAAAAGATTCGAATGTTTCGAACCCTTTCACAACTTTTGTGCTACCCTGTATCTACAGATTATAGTCGATTCATTTGACTTTCAGTGAGAACTTTTAATTCACAGATTAATTATTTGGAAAGAGCATAAAAGTGTAATTTTTTTTACTTAACAAAATGTTGGTGGGAGGCAGTTGAAAATCGAATCGATTCTTTCGTAGTGATCATTGAATTGTTTCATTATCTCATTTCAGCTTTGGAATGCAACATGATGGGGCAGGTAACACATGTGGTACACCTGGACACGAAGGAGCTAAAATCATGGCTGCCCAACTAACCAAGGGAACAACGCCATTTTTGTGGTCAAGCTGCAGCAGTGAATATATCACAGATTTTCTCGAGTAAAACATTTTATCAATCGAGACCACCTTAATGGAGGATCATTTTATTTAAAATTGACTCCTTAAGCAAACTTATTGATACCTATTTGTCCTTTCAATTCTCTCTCCCTTGGTTCCCCACTCTCAGCCTGCAAATATCTACCCCCTCTTTCAGATCGTTCATATTTATCTATCTATCAATCTGATTGGTAGATGAAGCGTTTTGAGAATTAGCTATATGTTTAACATCTAATATTAATGTAATTTTCAAAATTTTTTTCCGATGTAGCTGATGAAACACACAGACGCAAACGCCCTAGTAGTTGATTAAGTATGACTGAGTATATCTTGTGTTTTGTATGTCGTTTGGTGATATGTATGTCATGACCTGAGGATGCCAATTTCTTGGAATTTGGGACGACATTTATACACCTGATGTTATCGGATGCGTGTAGGTATGTAGGGGCAAGTAGGGATATTCTGAGATTGTGTTTTGATTGATTGCAATGAATTAATGTACACGTATTTGAGTATACCTTTCATGCACGTGTGTTGAAATAAGTAAGATCATTTGTGTAAATGATGCACACACACACACACACACACACACACACACACACACACGCATACATGCATATGCATACATACCTACCTACATTTGCATATCCATCTGCATAGATACAAATGCACTTTGGTGGTACAATTTAGACACATTTTTTCTCGAATGTTCTCCTGTCATTAAGGTATTTTTAAAATCTGTGTTTGTATAAATCACATATACACATCAGTCTATCTATCATAATCTGTCCGTATATATCTATCTGTCTATCTATATATATAAGTATACACCTACATATTCAAGCTGTAAACTATTATGCGAATGTATGGTATCAATTGTAGTAAATACACAACATACATTCATGTATGCATAATACATATTCTCATATACACATACACACACATACTGGTGGGATAATTAGTGTAGATTTTTCCTCGAGTGTGATTTGTCCTTTTATCATTAAAGCATATATGGAATATGTGTGCTTACATACACATCCCTCTCTTTCTCTCTCTCTCTATCTATATATTCCCCATATATATATATTAGAGAGAGAGAGAGAGAGAAAGAGAGAGAGAGAGAGAGAGAGATAATATGATCAACGCGTTAGAAGCCTGAGATTTGAATGACGTGATTTTTTTGCTCATGGTGGTCTGTAGGCTCGATCTGCGAAAGTGTGTGTATGAGTGTGTGTGTGTATGCGTGTATGTGGTGAATAAAGGATATTTGATAAAGCAGTTGGGATCGATAATGTTTGGTGGGGGTGCTCATATTATGTATGAATAATTCGTGTTGATAATGAGTCTAACTAGATTTGGATTGATATTGAAGTAGCCTGGTCTTTGAGTAATTGTTTTACTTTGGGAAATGACAGCTGCTTCTACGCATTATTTTCTGATTATCATTCTTGAAAATGCAGGTGTGTTACAAGTCGAAATTGTGGTCTAGAGTATTTGTGTTGTGATTGTATTGAAGTGATCATCTATTTTAAGTGCCAGTAGATTCTTTTGATGAAAAACTGGAAAGTAGACTTGACAGCCGCAGGGGTCAACCTTGCAGAGGTAGGGATAAAAAGGGTAATCTTCCAAGGAGACTCGTTGTCCCCACTATAATTTGTTCTAACAATGATACCGCTGAACAGCAAAGGGTACCATTTCTCTAAAACAAAAGGAAAGGTCAACCACCTAATGTATATGGACGATATAAAATTGTTCGCAAAAAACAGGGGAGAGCTTGAGATTCTGTTCAACGAAGTAAAGGAATATAGTGAGGACATCGGAATGGAGTTTGGAATAAAAAAGTGTGCTATCATGGTAATGCACAAAGGAAGGCTTACAATCACTGAAGGAATTGAACTCCCGGACAACAGCAAGATTAGAGCATTGACCACACAAGACCGATACAAATACCTGGGCGTCCTTGAATGTGACACGATAAAACAGGAAGAGATGAAGGAGAAAATAAAGAGAGAATAGCTTAGATGGAAAAGGGAAATATTAGAGACCAAATTAAACAGCAGAAATCTAATAAAAGGAATGAACACCTGGGCTGTGTCATTAGTTAGATATACAGGACCATTCCTAGGATGGACAAAGGAAGAACTCCAATCAATGGATAGGCGAACAAGGAAACTTATGACAATGCATAAAGCATTACACCCTAGAGATGATACAGATAGACTATACGTTAAGAGAAAAGAAGGTAGCAGGGGGCTCATCAGCATAGAAGACTGTGTCCAGAGAGCTAAAGTAGTCCTAGAAAGGTATGTGCAAACGAATAGTGAAGAAATCATAAAGAGTGCGAGAGACAGTGCAACAAACAACAAAGTAGAAAACAATGGAACAGTACAGCAAACAAGAAAAGAAAGATGGGAAGAGAAGAAATTGTATGGCGAGTTTAAAAGGCAGATACAAGATGTAGCAGACGAGAAATCATGGACGTGGTTACGAAAAGGAAACCTGAAGAGAGAAACGGAATCACTCATCATGGCAGCCCAAAACAAAAGCATAAGGACAAACTATATAAAAACAAAAATCGAGAGAACACAGACAAACAGCAAATGCCCCACGTGCGGTGAAAGAGATGAGACAGTTATCCACATAACTAGTGAATGTAGTCAACTCGCCCAGAAGGAGTATAAGCATAGACACGATAGAGTAGCAACGATGATACACTGGGAACTAAGCAAACAAATGGGATTCAACCATGTGGAAAAGTGGTATCAGCACCAGCCAGAGGCAGTCTTAGAGAATGGCAACCACAAACTACTCTGGGACTTTGACATCCGAACTGACCACCTCATCCAGGCAAGAAGACTGGACTTCGTAATAGTAGACAAAAAAAGGAAGGCCTGCCAAATAGTAGACGTTGCTGTACCTGCAGACCATAGAGTAAAGAGGAAGGAGAGTGAAAAACGGGAAAAATACTAGGTCCTAGCAAGAGAATTGAGGAAGATGTGGAACATGAAAACCAGGGTAGTACCGGTCATAGTGGGCACACTAGGAAATGTCCCCATATGTGAGACTTGAGGAGATCGGGATTAGGGGAAGGATTGAGACCGTACAGACCAAAGCACAACTGGGAACTGCACGGATACTGAGGAAGGTGCTAGAGATATAAGGACTGCAATGAATTGTAGCCCTGACATGATAGGTGAAAGAGAGAGGAGACGTAAGCTGAAGACCTGTGGAGACTTATTGTCACTCAAATTCCAAATAATGATAATAATAATAATAATAATAATAATAATAATAATAATAATCATTATTATTATTATTTGTAATCTCACACCATTTGCCTGGTGGTAACCGCTGGAGTTTGAGTGACAGCACGTCTCCTCAAGTCTCCAGCCCTTCTCTATTATTATTATTATTATTATTATTATTATTATTATTATTATTATTATTATTATTATTATTATTATCACTTTATTTCACAAATAGACATGATGTATGAAATACAATTTCATTTACGATTTTTTCTCATTTTTGTACATCATTGGTGGGATGGGTACAAATAAAGCGTGTTGTTCCACTCATAGTACCCACTTTTGTGGATTCACTTGTATTAAATACATAGTTTTTAGGCAAGTCAAAATCAATCTGAGTTGACTGTAATTCATGATTAAGATTCTATTGAATATTTTTTGATGGTTATTTGGAGACCGCTTTTGCTTATATTTATTAGATCCGTGCTCGGAAAAAAACATTCATGAAGTTGCTCCAAGCAAATATTGCATTGTTTAATAGAATTTCTTCTATATCTCTCTGTTTTAATATGTATTGAAAATAAAGATCCTTTTGGTGAATTCGTAATATTAATAGAGCCTTTTCTTTTTGAAAAGTTAAAAAAAAAAACAAAGATTTTAAGCTGCCTGAAAGTTTTTGAACAAATAAACATTTTTTAAGGTTTTCTTTCACTTTGAGGATATTTAGGGACCTATAGCTGATGTTATCTGATGTGTATAAGTTGATATGTCATATGATTTATAGTAAATACGTTGTCTTTGTCCCTATCAGTATCATGAAAATTATCAGTATTTTTATAGTATTATCATTATTATTATGAGCTATGATTCTAATTGCAGTATTTTGTTGCAATTCTTTGATAAAGTGTGAGCGGCAAGGCTCCAGACCATATAACAAAGAGGGAGAGAATGTAACATGGTAGGAAGTTAGTAGTTCGTGAGTATTTAGATACGGTCTACTTTTATAGAACATTCAGTAAAACTGCCAATAAATTTATCAATGTACACATATACGATATGGGAAGTAGGGTAGATTCTTTAGACATTTATTTTGAAATAAACGGGTATTTCCTTTGAGGGTTTTTCTGAAGATTAGTTCCGTTTTGTCAGTGTTAAGAGAAATTTCATTGACCAATAACCATTCATGGTAACATTTTAGGTCAGAATTTTCTTTGAATTTTTTTTCAAAGATCTATTTATTAGAAGTAAACTGGTGTCATCTGCAGTGACGTGTCGTTGATTTTGTTATTGCCATATGAAGGTCGTTGATATATAATAGAAAAAGAAGGGGACCAAGTACGGGTCCTTATGAAACTTGGTGTTTCTTTATTTTCATTTGAGATTTAAACCCACCCTCATACTGAAATGTATCACTGTCTATTATTGAGATATGATTTGAACCAGTTCTTAGTGGGTCCTTTAATTCCATGTTGATCAAGTTTTTCTATAAGTATGTCATGATTGAATGTTTTTTAGAGTTCAACAAATATTCCACATGCCTATTTTCTACATTGGAAATTTTTTTGGGCATCCATTGTCTTTTTGATTTTTTAAAAAGTTTTTTTAGCGCTTGCCTAGTCGAATGTTCTGGACCAAATCTAAATGGTAACTTATAAAAAGAATTGGGTTCAGTTTACAATGTAGATTTATAGAAAATTGATCTCTTAGTTTGTGTCCACTTGTTCTTTTTTCAATTCACACTTTTTTACCACTGCCCAACAAAAGGCGAGAGAATTGATTCATTGATCACCCCTTTCTCCAATCTTTAATTGATCACCTCAGCACGATGAGCTACCAAAAGACGTTGGTCACAAGGCAGTTTCTATATAGTGACCAACCAGACCTGTTTTTTTAAATTGATAATCAGGAGTAAAAATGATACTAAAATTTCATATAAATTCAAAATGCGCAAACATCTTTAGGATGTAAAAATTGTAGATCAAGCGTAAATGCTTCACTATCTACTTACTTACTGCCATAATTAGTCTTTGCTTTTAGCCACCTTTTCTTTTTTTGTATTTCAGTTCCCGACGTGGATATTGCCTAGAGAATGCACCCGTCGAAAAGGACTTTGAATTCCCGGAAGAACTTCCAGGTAAACACCATAATGTTGATCAACAATGCAAACTTCAATTCTACTCAAAGTCAACTGGATGCAAACCTCTGGTGAGAATCATTTTAAGTATTTATTAAGTTGATGCATACGTTTCTAGTGCTATTTTGCCTAATGTTCGAGAAATCTTAGAAGTGTCTTTGATGTTTACTTAACCATTCATTGCTCGTACGTGCATACCATTTAAGAATAGTTGGACGGAAAGAGGTTTCGTTATTATATTTTGGGGAAAATCTTGACCAGATATAAAATGCAAAAACTCTGCACTAAACATGAAGTGTAAGCAGGATTGGTCATTTTGGATGCAATGGTCGCACTGTACACAAGCGTGCTGAATGGCATCTCACTGCCGACTGAATAACTGCACTGGATAGTGCATTTTCACGTATGCAAAGTAAAGTATTCTCCGATTGATTGCCAAGTTACATCAGAGCTATATTGCCAGTTTGCAAAATCTTCAAAATCGATGTTTACTTTTCGGGAAGACTTCGTATGTATTGGGGCCTGGACACGATAATTAATGACGTTTTTTTACTGGTACTTTTATTTTGGTAGGAAGTTTGTCGACAGTTGTGGTGTCTTAATGCAAGTGGCAAATGCGTGACAAATGGGATTCCTGCAGCAGACGGGACCCAATGCCAGATAGCACGGCGCCGAAAGAAAGGGGTAAGTTTCCCGTTTTCAATTTTCCGATTCAGGACATCATTTCCTGGCAGGTTTTTTTTTTGAGATCTTGATACCCAGTGGATTATCTTTTAAGACGTAAAATTTAATCACGATGAAGTAGCATTTCCTTCAAAGTTCATGGGTCGTGTTAATAGAATAAAGAAAAATATTTCTCCACAATTATTTTAACATATAAATTCAGTTATCAATATGTAACTAAGAATAATTTAAAATAATCATTTTCTTTTGCGTATAATTTGACAGCTTTATGATAAGATTAATTTACTTTTATTAAGTACAGCTTCTGTGTACATTCTTGGCAGCGAACGTCGCAGTTGTTAACAGAAATTAAAAATCATATTGAAGTTAATAAAATCCAATTAAACACAACGACAAAAAATATAACGGTGTAAGTAAATTTGAAATAATTTTGATTAACCAAAAACATTCACTACGGCTTTTATTTTCTCCAAATAGCCTTATTCTTCCACCCCTGACCACATGAATCTTCCATCCCTGGGTAAAATCCCCCTGGTTGGGAACCACTGCTCTAAACCCCTTGGGGAACATAGGGGCGTTTTGCCGTTCCAGTTGCAAGTAGGTTTTACTGGATGGAGCTACTAGCACCAGGGCCAAGCTGTTGTTTTTTTCTCCGTCAGAGTCATCTCCTCTTACATGGACGTGCTATTTGCTCATAGTTGAAAGGAGACATGGATTCATGTCTTACCTCGCCCTGAACTCGAATTCAGTCATCTATATAAAGAGGATGAAAAGTTTTATTACATTCCAATGATTAGTTGAATTTCTGTAAAATTTCAAAATAGGGTGTCTCACGTTCAAAATCTATTTCTTTTGAATTTTCATAATTAGACTTATCTTTACAGTTAAGAAAAAATCCAGCATTGATGAAAATAATTTTTATATCAGAGTATTCTCCAAATTATTTTCCCTCGGAAAAAATCCGTAAGAATTAGACATACATCATAATTTTCCCTAGAACTAATGACTTATTTTCTGATCCAACCAATTCAATGGATAGGCAAACAAATAATTATCATCTATCATAATTTATATTGAATAATTTTTACCAAACATATATCGTTATATTTTCTACACTTTAAGAGAAATCGTTAAAAATCAGTAAACTGGTAAAATTCATTACGTAATAATTACTTCTGTTTCCCGGTGATTTCTGTTGTCTTGCAATGTTCTGCTCCCATGTTTGCCAGATTAAAGATGTGGCACAGTATTTCGATTTCTTTTATGATATTCAGAAGTTGACTCATTTATACCGAAAGTCAGATTTTTGTATAATTAGAAATACGGCATTAATGAAAATATATCAGTGGCTGCGCGCGATAAATGCCCAACAAATGATTTTTTTAGAATTGATATTTTCTTTTTTTTAGAGCTAAAATTCTCAGTACTTGAAATTCTATTTTGATGCTCGAACGCTCTCCAATCATAATGATTGAAAACAACAACAACAAAACAAAGCAAACTAAGCATTGTAGCTATAGAAATAACTAAAATATCAACTCATAAAGGCACTTTCGTTGGGCACTTATCATACTCAGCCCTCCATATGAGCATGGTAAAGCTTCTAAGGATGGACTGTAGGTCTATAGACATACATGGGTTAAACATTATTCTATTTTATGTTTCTATTATACGGATTGTTACGAAGATGAGCACAATCTTTCTCTTTCCAATCAGTATTGCTACCGTGGTCAGTGTGTGAAGGGAGAATTCAAACCTAAAAGTGTGGACGGAGGTTGGAGCGAGTGGACAAGCTGGAGTAACTGTTCCCGCATGTGCAATGGAGGGGTAGAAGCAAGTGAGAAACATTGCAATAATCCAAAGTGAGTATTCAGACTGATCGTCACAATTTTTGTGTATGATATCAAGTGACCAAAAAAGTTCGTGCAGATTTTCATCATTTTTATTAGCTCTCCGATTGCATCAACTCTCTGTAAGCATTTTCAGCGACATGAAACCAACAATCATAACCAAATAACCTTTAGAAGTGTATACCTAGAGTAGTAACGAGTGGAATCAACTAAAACACACTGAAAAAAAAAAGAAATTTAATAGAATGTGTGTGTGTGTGTGTGGGGGGGGGGATTAGACTATTGCACAATACCAATCTTTAAATATGTTCATTTACGATTTTTCAGACCCAAACATGGAGGTCGTTATTGCATTGGCAAAAGGAAACGTTATCGATCCTGCAATACACATGTAAGAAAAATGGACAATTTTATTCTCAATTTTGTTATCATTTATTGCAAGAAATATTTTGTTCTGTTCTGTTTGGAAGAGAAATGTTTGCACTGCCCTCTTTTGCAAGAGATATCTTTGTACTGTCCTGTTTATTTCTTGTAACGCAGATAAAGAGAAAGCATGATTTTATATCTCTCTTAATATTCTGATTATCTTCCTCTTTCCTTTGATGTTTAGGATTGTCCTGCAGATGAGGTCGATTTTCGAGAGATTCAGTGCGACTCATACAACAGCGTCCCCTTCCGTGGACGTTACTACAAATGGAAACCATTTACAGGATGTGAGTCTTTGACCAGAGGTCAATTTTATAAAATCTACTCGAATACATCCTTGAAAATGGGCGAGTTACTTATGTGTGGATCGGCACTAAGGAGTTCAAAGCTATTTTGTTTGACAATTTATATTCACTAATTCAAGTATCTTGATCTATGTTTTGTTAAGTCTCAAGCTGTTTTAACATGTGATTAAACATGAAATCTCATTATTAGTTTATGACATTTTCTGTATTATCATGTCGTAATAAGAAGGTAAATTTACCAATGAGATCAATGCGCGGGAGAAGCAATTAGCATTTAAGCTTATTATATGTTTAGATTATCGATAACGAACTCTGATTACTGCTTTTTGGAAGTAAGTCTGATGTGTTGATGTATGGGAGTTGGGGCTTGGAAATTAGTGCACAAAGAGTAGCTCATACGACGGTGAATACGTTATGGTAATCTATGGAAAAGGATTCATTGTATATGAAGTTTGGGGGAAAGAACAATTGCAGAAACATTTATTAAATTTGAACATGTGTATTATTATAAACTGTCAACCAAAACTACTTGGTCTCTTCAGTTCCTAAGCCAGTCTTACTGCCTGGCTCCTTGTCTAATGTATGACACGCATAGACTACACCAATGGAGCTAGAGGGCTGAAAATTTGGAAATCACCATGGAGAAAACGGTATTCTTGTTTTATTTTTTTTCAAATTCCTTACCTAAAGATGTTTTTAGTGGGGTCCCTTAGACCTGTTTAGTTTGACATAATCTCGTCTTTCGGCAGTGTATTTGATTTATATCTTTTATATCAATCACTTAAATTTACCATTATATAGTGAAAAATTTAGATCAAAATTTAGTCAGAGTACGAACTTATTGCTCCAGTCTGGTTTGCATTACAAAATCTGTAGTTTAGGGATCATTTTGGAAGTATTTAATTATCTATCTATGCATAATTCGTTTTTTTAAAACTTTTGCTGAATAAATTATTGGGAAGGGGGGGGAGGGTCAATAAATAAATCACTTCTTTCGTTAGGCTGTGATCAGTAAAATAGGTCTGAGTTTTTAGAAAAAAAGCGGGCACAAACTTGTGACAAATTCAAGATAAACTTACATAATGAACCCCCACTAAAAACCTGTTTTAGAGAGGAATAAGAAAAAAAAACAAAAAAAAAACGAAAGCAAGACCCCAACATTTTCCGTGCTAATTGAGAGAAATGTATAAACAAAATTTCAAGTTACTTCTATGAACGGTAAGGTCTTGGAGGAGTCCGGATAGATCGAGAGATAAATAGAAGGATAAATGTAATTATAAGAATACATGAATAATCTAAAGCCAGAAACAGCCGGTCCGTTGCGGATAGCGCAGATTGGGAACAACAACAATGATGATGATGTTCTTTGTTTTTTGTTTTACTGAAGCCCATGTGAAGCCTTGTACACTGAACTGCTTAGCAGAAGGATTCAACTTCTATACAGAGCGTGCACCGAAGGTAATCGACGGGACAAGATGTTTTCCAGACAAGTTGGACATTTGCATAAATGGTGAATGTTGGGTAAGTTGTTTAGTTATTCATTTAATTAGTATACTTTTTGGGACATCTCTGAATACACCAACTATTTACATATCAACTTCAAAACGACCACGAGATTCATGAAACATACAATGTACACAAATACAAGCAACATCTCCAATTACACACATGATTCACGTATAAACTCCAAAACAATCACAAAATTCATAAAAAATTTACGGTATAGAAATACAAGCAACATCTCCAATGACACACATTATTTGCTTATTAACTTCCAAACAATCACAGAATTCATAAATCAAACAATGTATCCGGGTACAACCAACATCTCCAATTACACGCACTATTTGCTCAAATGCTACAAAACGATCACAGAATTCATAAAACAATGTACAGAAATGCAAGTAACATCTCCGAATAGACACTATTTACACATCAACCTCAAAACAATCACAAAATCCATAAATCAACACTATATAGAAATACGAATAACATCTCCCATTAAACACACTGATCACAAATCAGCTTCATAACAATTAGGAAATTCATAAAACAATCAATATACACAAAAGTGACATCTTCAATCACACGCACTATTTACATATTAACTTTTAGGCAATCACAAAATTCATAAAACATGCAATGTACACAAATACAAGCAATACATTCAATTATACACACTATTTACCTATCAGTGACAAAACAATCACAGAATCTATAAAACAAACAATGTACAGAAATACAAGCAGCATTCCCAATTACACACACTATTCATGTATGAATTTCAAAATCAAAAAATTCATAAGACAGACAATTAAGAAAATACAAACAACATTTCAGATTACACTCACAATTTACATATCAACGATCACAAAATTCATAAAGCATTGTCCAATAATAAGAAAGAGAAAAATAATAATGGAAAAAATAGGAATAGAAAAATCATCTGGTATACACCCCCATTTAACTTACAAGTAAGAACGAACCAAACCACTCACCAAACATCCTTGCAGAGATGACGCCTATATGGAGTTCACACCCCTTGACAAAATGAATATCCCCATACCACCCACTACCACACTCACAACATTCTCATCAAATTCCCAATAAATAGACCCCCCAAAAACATAGACAATCATTCGCCTGATGACCCCTGAAGAGGGCAGAAACATGAGCTAGTTTGTGTAGCGTATCAACATTCTACTATTATACATACATATATATATATATATATATATATATATATATATATATATATATATATATATATATATATATTGTGAACCGTGTTGTAACGAAGAGCATTGTATCAGGGGATGCCTGTATCAATATAATAGATATTTTTGATCCGTACAATATATATATATATATATATATATATATATATATATATATATATATATATATATATATATATATATATATATATATATATATTGCAAACAGTGCTATAACAGGCATGCCTGTAATAATATAATAAATGCATCTTTGATATCGCGAACCTAGTTATATCGGAGGATGGCATCTTTCAATATACTATTTTAATAGCATCAAAATGAGAAAATATCACCCTAAAGGAAGAATGATCGTTTTGTTTTTTGAATGAAATATGACATCAGCAGAGAATTTTTTTTTCAATTCTCTGATATACTTGATGATTGGATTAAGTCATCAATTAATATTATTATACTTCTTAAACATGACGTCACGGACGAAAATTACTCGTTTTAATTCTATCTGAAGACAGTGAAGATGTCGGGCTGATAATCGATTTTGGACATATTGGGGACAGACCGACCGATAGACCGACCAACCTATCTATAGACTCTCCTGGAGTGATGCGTGTGAACACATCTAAGAATTCCATTTACCCTGATCCATACAAACTTTTATTACATTGTTACATCATTTTCAGTTATATCTGGAAACACAGTCGAAAATATTATATATATTTGAATCATTTCCAATTTTTTCCTTTTTTGTGCAACAAATCATGGGTTCATCATATGTTGTGTGTAATGGTTTACTACGTCAAAAGTATGCTTTATGTAATGTTCAACCCCCTAATTAAAGATTTGAAAATTAGTCTCAAAACGTTGAACATTTCACGAGTATATACGGTAATTCCACAATTCGTTTTTTTTTGTTTTCGAGCAATCTATCAGAAACTGTCAACACCAACATAAGTTTCTACAGTTTTCAAGTTGGTCTATCCGCCTGGCTGACTGGCTATGTATGTTTATTTTCTGCATCCAAGTTGCATCAGTGAACCCAGAGAGCTAAAACTTTGAACATTCGCTTCTTATCATGTCTAGAAAAAGTTATTTTTGGAACCATATCCCATAAATAGATTTTTAGTAGTGGGTTCAATTTACTATGTAAATATATGCCAAGTTGATTCCTTAGTTTGTGTCCGGTAGCATTCATGCTTTTTTTTCTGTAAATTCAGAAATTTCAAAAAATTACTCACCCCCAACGCTGCCAAAAAACGTTGGTCACATGACGGTTAATAGAGTTGTCCCTTAGCGCAGTATCTTTTTAACTAGAGCTATAATATCCGACTATACTGATAAAAAAATTGCAACCGTCACGAGACATGGTGAGGATCTCAACCAGGGAGAATCTCCCGAGCTCCACGCGGAATGGCAATTGTCTTGCTATGATTGAACTCCTCATTAAATCTTTCAAAATCGTATTGCATACACAAGAAAAGAATAAGGTTACGAATCATCATCATCATCATCATCATCATCATCATCATCATCAATCTTTTAACGTCCGTCGTTGGACATAAACATTCGCCACACTTCTCTATCATGGGCGTTGCGGAGCCAGTACTTTCTGAACTTGTCTAGCTCGTCTCTCCATCTAATATTCTGCTGGCCTCAGTTGCGCATATGATCTCGGGGGATCCATGTCGTGAGTTGTAATTTCGATTGGTTGTCCGCCATTCTTACAACATGGCCAACCCACCGCCATTTGAGATTTTTAATGGGTTCTATGGTGTCCCTGACTCGTGTGTTTTCTCGAATGTACTGTGATTTCTTGTGGTCTCTCCATGTGAGAGCATAATTCTTTCATGTGCACGTTGCATGGTTCTCTTTTTGCAGATCTGTCTCTTGGTTAAGTTCCATGTTTCAGTTCCATAATTGACTATTGGGAGGATGCATTGGTTATACACCCTTCTTTTGAGGATTAATGGGATCTTCTTATTTTTGAAGGTTGAACTTGCTCTGCCAAAGGCTTGCCATCCTAGTGTGATTCTTCGCTTGATTTCTTCTTCTTTTGAGGGTCTCATGGAGATTCGTTGTCCTAGGTAGATGTAGTGATCTACTTCTTCCAGTTCTGTGTCCTCGATTTTGATCTAATTGTTTTTATCTCCGATGTGGTTGTTGCACATGATCTTCGTCTTGCTAAAGTTCATGTGTAGGCCAACTTTCTCGTTCTCTTCATTTAGTTCATCTATCATCAGTTGGAGGTCGTATAAGTTCTCTGCAAAAAAGGCAATGTCGTCTGCAAATCTGAGGCTACTCAGATACTCGCCGTCTATTTTAATTCCTTTACTCTCCCAGTCTAGTCTTCTGAAGATCATCTCGAGGCAGGCTGTGAAGAGTTTAGGTGAGCTGGTATCACCTCGTCTCACTCCTTTCTGGAGCTGAAAGGGGTCCAAATCTTCATGTAGCCTGATAAAGGAGCTGCTGTGATTGTATGTATGTTTCAGCACTGACATATACTGGGTCTACATCTTGTAGAGTGATTGCCTCCATGAACTTAGGGATTCCTACTGAGTCAAACGCCTTTTTGAAGTCGATAAGTGCTACAGCGAGTGGTAGTTTATATTCTGCTGCTTTTTCTTTCAGCTGATTATCGAATGCAGGTGGTCCATGGTCGAGTAGCTTCTAAAGCCAGCTTGTTCACATGGCTGGTTTTCAACGAGAGTTTCAATGATTTGGTTGGTGATGATCTTTATGGAAAGTTTGTATAAGCAGTTTAGTAGGCTTATAGGCCTATAGTTGTTGAGGTCTTTCGGGTTTCCTTTTTTATATAAAAGCATTAATCAATTAGTTGCAGCTGTACTTGGATGAGGAGGCATGTGACTATAAAACCATGCAGCCAGGCCTTCACGGCAAAAAAAGAAAAAAAAAAAGAAAAAAAAAAAAACACAAAAAACACCAGGATTGCCAAATTAGCCATACATCGGTTAGATCTGGGATTTTTCCAAATTTTTGACGATAAAAATCAACGCTAGACAAATATAAGAGATATATGTAATCAGGGTCATCAGCTATATGATACATGGTTCTTATATTGTCATCGGTAGGAATGGTTAGTGTGAAGATGTTGGAGACAAAGGATTTTACTTCCATGTGGTTTGGTGTCAGCACCGACGTCATTGGAGATGCAGAAGCAGGAAGGGAGATGTGAGGAGATGTTGCACGCCGAGTATGGCCGTAGATGCAGAGATGAAACAAAGTAAAAGAAACGCACATGAGTACTTGAATGGACAAATAAAACGCACATTTAACACAGAAGAGACAGCGAGAGGTTGGAGCTTTTTGTTGCTGAGCGGAGGTGTCTGAACTTCTTTTGAATCCGTAAGGCTTGATGCGTACCAAGGAATGGTTAATAGAACCGGGGTTCAGATGCATGTGCAACTTGCAGGCTATTCTCTGACGCTAGTAGACACTCGACGGACAGGCTATTGTGAGGCGAAGAACGGAGTTTAATCCATGTGATTCCGGAAGTAAGGAAAATTAGGAGACAGATCATCGTGACCATCGTGTTGTTAAAAGCATTGCCATTTCATTCATAAGAGTTAGAGGTGTATTTGCGTTTGGGGCATGTGTTAAGGACACAGTTGAGTAGCTGCGTAGCCGTGCGTATATGAGATGCCTCAACATCGATGAATTAAAATAGGCAAAGTTAGTACAGAGATCGATCACGGTCGAAAATGATTTGGATGGGCCAGGAGGCCGACAAAATGATACCAATCTTTGGGAAGAGAAAAGAGGAAGAAAAAAAATAGCCGGCAACAAGTAACCAGCAAGAGGTGCCGGCGCCAATGAGCAACTAACCACGTGTGTTCAGGAATTGTCGTAGGAAGTAATGTTTTCGATATCTACGTAAAAGAAAGGTTTCGTATTTGATTCTTAACTAAAAGTATAGGGGCGCTTCCCCTAAATCTGACCAATTGAAAAACATGATTGGTAAGTTTATAAAATCATTTGTAATGGCTCGGCTCCATGGGCAACGCTTATATTTCATATCATCAAGTGAATTACTAAACCTGTATCAGTGATTCTTTTACAATGGTAATCTCACTCTTTTCTCTTTCCAGCATGTTGGTTGTGATCATGTTTTAGGTTCGTCTGCTAAAGAAGACAAGTGTCGCGTTTGCGGTGGAGACGGATCGAGTTGTAAAACTATCGCTGGCGTCTTCGATCAGCCATTATTCAAGGGAGGTAAGTCTATCAAAGAAGTAACTAGACCCCCTTCATATTTAATTCCCTTTAGATATATCTCACGAAGCAAACAACACGTTTTTGTCTCAAATTATTTTATCAAATGAAACATTGTCAACTAAAATTACTTTTTTTTTTTTTACTATCATTCCATTTCATTGTATATTTTCTTTTATTTGTATGAAATTGAGATGATAGAAAATTCTAAACAATCATTAATCATAAACGTTCGTTTCGTTCAATTAATTAGCAATAAACGTTTGTTCTGTTCTAAAGTCATTTCATTCGTGGTTTTCAAAAAGACGAGATGCTGTTATCGTATACTTTGATATCTGTGGACTAGCATCCTCATCTTGATTGCTTTATTACAACATTGATGAAAATTTAATGGATGAAATGTTGTCATACAAGTATGCCCGAAAGAATAAACCTATGATAATAGCATTCTGTCATAAAGGTAAAACAATCAAGATGAGGATACAAGTTCAAAACACTTATTTTATAATAACAACAGCCGCTTGAAAAGTTGTTATAAAATAATCAAGATGAGGATGCTAGGCCGAAAGGATAATTGTATAATGAGACCCACACCTAATATCAAAGAAATGTTTTCATGAAAAACAAGTATAATGAAAACAACATAAAAACTTGAAGAAAACGAAATAGATCGAAACAACTGAAGATGTCCAACGAGAAGATGAAAATGTTTCCTTTCAAATGTCGATCATTTTCGTCCTAAATTTGCATCTTTTTACTCACATTGTTTGTTATAAGATTGGACGAGTTTATTCCTATTTTCAGCTGATTATCACGAAGTAGTCCGGATTCCTCAGGGGGCCATGAATATCCGAGTAGCAGAAAAAGTCGCCACAAAGAATTATTTGGGTAGGTATTTCAGTCCAGTTTTCCCTTATTTTTGTTGAAAATTACCCCTGTACCTGAAGGTATATTTATGTATCATGCTGTGTATTGTTTGTTCTTGGTGCCAAAGTCTCGCTCGATGATGTTGGAGAAGCTCAGGTTTGCTGACAGTATCGTCCTCTTTGCTAAGGACCTTCATGATCACCAAATAATGCCACACGAACTAAATGAAGAAAGTAAGAAATTTGGCCCCATGTACAACAAACATATTGGGAACAAAGACACAACGATCAAAATCGATAATGCAAAGCTAGACAAAGTAGACCATTACACTACATCTGCCCAGGATAACGAATCTCCATGAAATCCTCGAAAGAAGAAGAAATCAAGCAAAGAATCACTCAAGGCTGTCAAGCTTTCTGTATATCAAGCTCTTTTTTTTCTTTTAGGAACAAAAAACGACAACATTAGTCCTATAAAGAAAGGTATACAACCAATTTATCCTCCCGATAGTCACCTATGGAGCTGAAACATGGAACCTAACCAAAACATTTACCCCCAAACTGAGAAACATGCAATGTGAAAAAGAGATAATTATATTCGACATCACATGGAGAGATCACAGGACAGCACAGTGTATAAGGGAAGAGACAGGAGCCCAAAATATAGAAACAATAAGAAAACTCAAATGGCAATGGGCTGGTTATATTGCAAGAATGTCAGACAACCGCCGGGCATCACAACTCACATCGTAGATCCCCTAAGATCATATGTAGAGATTTTGCTGACAGAAAGTATAATTGCACGACGAGCTATATTTAGAGAGTACTGGCTCTGCAACGCCCATGATAGAAAGGTTGGCGAATCTTGAGTGAGGTTTATATCCAACAACGGACGATAAAAAGATGATGATGATGATGACGATGCTACATTGTGTTGTGTGTGTATATTGTGTTGTGTGTACATTTGGTCGTGTATGTTCAAGTATATTGTGTCGTATTCTCTCCTTTATATCTCTTGTGTTGTGTGTGACTGCGCGATCCGTTGTGTGTGTATTATGGAATGCATGGTATATCGTTGTGATGGCTGAGTTCTTTCCCTTGAATCATGAAATTTTTCGATGCAAACTATTAGAGTTGATTCCCTTGAACTATTCATAGTACAAATTATTAACCCCCCCCCCTAAAAAAACAACAACATTAAATCATTATTATCTCACTTATTCCAGATAACTCATGAATATATTTATCGAATATTTAGGGAGAGATATACAGAAACAGGGCAAGAAATATACTGGAATGGAAGGATGGTGAGTTAAGGAGGCATAGTGACGTCAGTT